>VZTB01007832.1:4360-42716 GCA_013397245.1 Thryothorus ludovicianus | reverse complement strand
CGGGCTGCAGGAGCGGGCAGGGCCGGGCAGGCGCCGGGCCGGGACCGCGCCGCAGGTCAGTGGAGGGCGCTGGGAAGTGGGCTGAGACCTTCCGTAAGGCAGCTGGTGATGGGGGGCCGGGAGAGGGGTAAGATCGGGCTGCAGCTCGGTGCGCGGGCTGGGAGGGTGCTGAGCCCGGGCTGCAGCTCGATGGAAGGGCTGTGCGGCTGGAGCTGCGCTGCGGCCCGGGCATGGCTCGGTGCCTGGCCCCTGGGGCCGGGCTGCAGGGCAGTCGGGGGTTCTGAGGGCCAAGAGATGGGCTAAGATCTGGGCACAGCTCAGTGCATGGCTTGGATAGAGAGCTGGGACCTGGGCACAGCTCAGTGCACGGCTTGGATAGAGAGCTGGGACCTGGGCACGTCTCGGACACAGAGCCGAGACCTGGGAACAGCTCAGTGCACGGCTCAGACAGAGAGTTGGTACCTGGGCACAGCTTGGATATAGAGCTGGGACCTGGGCACGTCTCGGAGAGCGAGCTGGGTCCTGTGTCCCATTCAGTGCATGACCCCAGGGGACAGTCTGTGACCTCACAGCAGCCAAGGCTGAGACCTGTCCGCAGCTCGGCGCAGGGCAGGTCCTGCTCGTGCAGCGGGCTGGTGGTGTGGAGCATTGACTCGTCTCCTCCCCGCTCTGCTCCAAGGTGCCTGCGGGACAGCGGAACCTCCGTGTAGGTGCCCGGGCCCTGGCAGAGCCGGCCGGGCTCTCCCGCAGCCGCCGGGCGGGAGAGGGTCTTTACTCACTCCCCCAACCACGCAGGCAGCTCCTAGAATCACTGGGGATTATTTACTGCCCGGTGTTCATAACCTTGTCCCTTTGAGATGTTGATCAGCTGCTGCCCCCCCCGGTTTAGGTGTTGTGTAAATGTGTAACGAAATCGCTGTGTCCAGGTCTGAGCTGTGCAGGGCACAGCTCTGTGCAGACCCGGTGCCGGGGGGAAGGCAGCATTCCCGGTGGGCCTGGCGATTGGACAGCCAGATGACCTGATTCGGTTGTTATGCTGTGTAATCTGGAGCAGGCTGCTTGTTTTTTTCCCCCCTCTGCTGCTTTCTCCATTTATAAGGTACAGGTGCTAGCACTTAAGGTCGGAAATGCAGGAAAGAAACATATTTTTCATTTCTTGATATGGCTTTTCCTTCGTCTTGTTAGACTACACATTAGAATGATCTTGCACTGTAAACTGCTTCTAAATATGATGACTGAAAATAGAGCAAATTTTTATTAGCTGCTTTGCAAAACAGCAATTACAAGGGGGATGACAAAAGTGAAGCTTGCCCTAGGCGAAAAGGGGAAAGAGGATGTTGGGGCTGGGCTAATTGGGGCCATACCTCTTCTGACTGGAATGAGTCTGGACTGAATATTACCCATCCAAACAGGTTTTAGAGCAGGAGGAGGAGTCCAAGACTGGCTGGAACTAATTTACTCATTTCCCTCCCAAAGGCTGACCCAAAGACCTGTATCGAAGAGTTGCACAAGAGATAGAGACTGGAAGCTCTCTGAAGGTGTTGCCCACAGACTTAAGACCTCTCCCAGGACTCGAGATGACTTCTCACAAGAGATGCTTTCAGGAGGGGTTGTGCTGAAGACAGAGCACAGCAGCCTCTAACTGGGACAGCTCCTGCTGGTCTGGAGCTGAGACCCAACTTCCCTCCCTCCTTTTTCCCTTGGAGATGTTGCAGAGATTTAATCTGACCTCTTTCTGCTCACCTGAAGCCTCCCGTGGCGATGATCCCACAGCCAGATCCGACCACCAAAGAGAAGAGAATCGTGCGTTTGAAGCTGGGCCGTCGTTGTAACTGAACTGGAATTTACTCCCTGCTCGTGCTCCCGGAACGACTGCCCTTCCTCTGCTTGTCTGTTTGTGCTGTGAGCCACTTCTCCCCGATCTTGTTTGGAATTCCTGAGCTTTCCACGCTGAATTTGCCCATGGCTTTCCTGATGAAGAAGAAGAAATTCAAGTTTCAGACAAGTTTCACTCTAGAAGAGCTGACTGCTGTCCCCTTTGTCAATGGGGTTCTGTTCTGCAAAATCAGGCTGCTAGAAGGAGGAGACTTTGCTAGTTTGTCTACCAGGTAAGACCTTGCCTGCAGGTTTGCTGCCTGCCTGTGCTTCTTTCCCTGGTTATTCTTCCCTTGAGTGGTTTAGCATATGGCCACCACTTGCTTACCCCTTGATGGGATTTTAATAGTTCTGTTGTAGGGCCCCACATGCCATATCATTCTCTGGAACAGGGGAAGCACATAGCTGGAGAGCTCTGAACCTGGGTGGTGTTGGCTGATCTGAGCTGGATTGAATTTTTCAGAGATGAAGGGAGAGAGGTCACTCCCCTTAAGGAGATTAAATCCTCTCTCCTCTTTCCCTCTCCTTGTCCAAGTTCTCACACCGTTTCAAACCCTGTTCTGTATTGCCTTCATGCCTTCCTTGAAACCCAGCTGTGTAGAAAACTATGTCTAAGCAAATCAGCCCTTCCCAATTTTGCTCTCCCCCTTTGATACTGAATTTCTCTTCTTGATGAGAGTGGAAGTAGTTTGTTTTGCATTGCAAATTGCTGTACAAGGGAAAACTGCTGCCTGGAGTCAAAGCTGTCAGTGTTAAAAACCCAGTTTATCTCCTTGAACTGATGCCATTGTATTTCCCACTTCAGAGCAGCAGTGTTTTCTATGTCTTGTTGGGATCATTCTGCTACACATCTTATAACGTTCTGCCATCCTGTGTTGGCATTTCTCTGACTCCTTCAGGCAGGTCTGTCCCCACTCTTGTTACTAATTGCTAATAAAAACTTGCTTTGTTTCCAGCTATGCACACAGATTATCACGAACAGTATGCAAACACAAATTCCATAACAGCCCAGACTTGCTTTCTGCTTCAAAATGTGAAGGAAGCCTTCAGTGGCTTTCAAAACTCGTTTGTTTTTTTTTGCTTTCCCGAGTGACTGCTCAGTTTTAAAGGTACAGGATTAGTTTGTGCTAGCTGTTAACTGCTTTATCCCAGGGCTAAAGCCTGGTTGAGTCTGGTTTTCCTCTTTGTGGTGCTGTGTACTGAGCTTTCTCATTTCAGAAGAGAAGATTTTATTGGGAAAGCATAAAACATTTCTGTCTTGCAAACAGAAGTGTTAGGGCCGTGCTCAAAGCTTGGGTTTTTTTTCCCAGAGGCAAGATGCAACCTCATCTGAAGCAGAGGGTGTGGAGCACCTCCAGAAATGGACTTTGAATTAATTTCTCTTTTGAAGAAAATCTATCAAAAGAGCTTTTCCTCATAGTGTTCTCCCCCGAGGCTAGATCCCTGGGTTTGGTGGAAGCAGTTTATCTAAGGAATTCAAACAGCATGTGAACTTGGAAAGAAATTAACCCTTCCACTTCCTGGAGTCAGATTAGAATAAGTGGCACTGGAGGGTGTCTCAGGAAAAGCCTGTGCAGAGAAATCCCTCTCCTTGTTGTCCCTGAAAGTTGATTGTAGGAGCCATCCCTGGGCTTTGCTGGTGCTGCCAGCCGTGTGGGTTGTTTTCTGAGCTGGCTGGGGTTCAGCAGTTCGCTCAGCCTTGCAGATGTGTTCCAGCAGCAAAATCACTGTAATTCAAAACCAAACACATACATAGCTCTGGAAACGAGCAAAGGCAAAGTGGGCTGGGGGGTTTCCCGCCTTTCCCCCAACCTGTCTGTGCTCTAACTGAAAGCACATGGAGACCTGTTCCTGCTTGAGAAGTTATGGGTCTCTGGGGTATTGAATCATTTGACCTTTTCCAAATATTTTTCCCTGTTGCAGTTAGAGAAACTTCAGGAGGGATGAATTTCCAGGAGAGTTACTGTGTGGAGAGGCTCCCAGGTCATGCCTTGGCTTTGCTCTGTGCTCCTCTCTTCGTTTCTATCACCTTTTTGATACTCACTGGGACAGATTAAAGGAAAAGGAGATACTGTATATGTGTTGTGTTAGAAATCTGTTAGTTATTTAGAGTCTGTGATTGTTTCTCTGAAATCAACCACGTCCAAAACTCATTGGGTTTGAGGTTGTAATGTCTGGCAGGTAATCTCTTGTGAGCTGCTTATGTACAAAATCTGGTGTTTGCTCTGCAATCGATTTGTGCTTCTGTGATCTTGGCCTTTTGGAGGTCTGTGGCTGTGATTGAGCTGAGCTGTAGCTCTTCATGACCATGAATTTTCAGAGAACTGATCTGAATGATGTGTCCCATGTCACCTGGAGTCTATAAACTGAGGTTAGAAGTAGGTATTGGAACTCTTCACAGGAAGCATTAAATCAGTTTTTGTAGTTATTGTGTGGAAAGAGGAGTGTTACACAGGAACCTCCAGAGACAAATTTTTCAGGTTATTTACAATAAGCTTACTTGACATCTTGTGCATATCTGTGGCAGGAGGTGGGGATATGATATACCCAATGAGTTGTCAGGTGGCTCCAGGATCATTTGACCTGTGGGCAAGGCAGAAGCAGCAGCCTGTGCTGCTGGCTCCCATCAGCCTGTCCTGGTCCCCAGTCCAGCTCAGCCCATACAGAGTGCCACAGCCTGCAGCTCTGGGTCTGGTGGGACACACACTGGGCTGGGACCCCCTTCCCAGGCTGCTCACACTTCTGGCTGGAAGGGAACCTCTCTGAAATGTACTAAGACTAAATGCACTTAGGAATTCAAGGGTGTCTGGAAAAGGTTCAGGTCCTGTCAGCATGTTCAGCTTTGGGAATCTGCCTCTCCTGGGTTTTCTGCTTTGTTTGGGTTTTTAAATTACTCTTTTCTTGCAGGCAGATACTCTTATTTCCACTCTTCCTGTGCTCAGGCTTTGCATTGAACTATAGATGTTTTAATGTCTAAAGTTTCAGCTGTAAATATCTTTTTGCTTGTCTTTTCCTCTCCCTTTGTGATGTTTTCTTAAGCTGTTCTGGGGCTTCTGAGGAATAAAACTCACTGGTTTCACTTTACAGAGCTCAGTGTTAAAAGCATCTATTGTGTCTGTGGGTTTATCACCTTGCAGTTGGATTACAGAAGCTGGGCATCTGAAAAGGCATCTGAGCCAGGTGTAGGCCAGGCAGGTAATGTATTTCCCCACAGAGAAGTACCAATATATTCCTTGAATATTATTAATCCAGATACTTAAATAGCACAACCACCAGCGAATTCAGTTGCCTCCCAAGTATGTTTAAAAATAGCAGGCACAGACAAGTAGGGATGTATTCATGGCAACCGTTTTTGTGGAGCAGGTGGGAGGCTGCATTTTGTACCAGTTTGAAGCTTTCTGGAGGGTTTGTGCAGCTTTGTTCCTAGAGAGATGAGACAGTAAGTTCATCGGGAGGTATCCCATCCATGGATCAGCACAGGCAGGAGCTTGGATGTCCAATTGAGTGCCTAAAGCTACAGGCTGATGTAGTAAGTTCATGTACATCTTTGGGTATCCCAGAAGAGGAAGGCTCAATTAAATTCCCCTTCTCTGCTTGCAGTCCATGTTGAGTGACAGCCAGGTGCTCTTTGCCTCGGTGCTGAGTGATTTCTGGCTCTGTGCTGGCAGCCAGCGCTGCTGGCGCACAATGTGAAGGAAGTGGAAAGCCAGGTGTTATCCACAGACTCCTGACACCTCATCCTACATTGTTCTGTTAGCCTGCCAACAGTTTCACTCTGGTATTTCTGGATTTGAGGGGAGGGGTTGTTCTCTGAAAGCCCCTGTCTGACTCTAGAGGAAAGACTGTTTTGCATGAGTTGAGCTTTGAGGGCATTTCCCACCTTCCTCATTTTCCTCTGAAAGCACCTCAGACTCTATTTCCTTTGAGACCATGCGTTTCCAGGCATCTGCAGCATTTCAGTTTGGTTTTCTGAGCCTGGCAGTCCTTGCAGCAGTTTGAAACAATGAATGTAGCTTGTCTCCTACCCTGTTTCCATGTGGGCTCCATCGGGGAAGACCTGACCCTGTTGGGGTGGTCTGACCTCCAAGCATGTCAGTGCTGCAGCCTGATCCCACAATGTCCTTAGCCTTGCAATTTTTCATTGAGTCGGTATGAAAGACCACTTCCTGCATTGCATACTGTATTTATTTTTGTGGAGTGTAAAGCTGCATCCAGAAAAGCAAAGGAACACTGATATTTGGGAAGGCACCTCACACTGACAGTTCCCTGTGGACTGAGGTCAGCTTTTGTGTAACTGTGGCTCTGTCATCGTTGTGTAGGCACAAATGACCTGAAGCTACGTGCTTTTGGCAGCTGGTGGGATGAAAAGCATTGTAATGCCTTAGTGATAAACAGAATTTATTCCCTTCTGTAATAATAAATAAAGAAGAGAAGCATTGCCCTGCTAACACAGGGCTGGTGATTCAAAAATTTTTGTGCTGGGAGGTGGAAGTTGTACCACCTCCAGAATGCAGCTCTGGGTGGTGGGAGCTAGAAATCAACTACTTCAATGTCTTTACATAAATAGTCATTGTGCCTGACACTACAGGATCCTTCAGGTAATTAAGCTGACCATGTTTAGCTTTTTCAGACTGGAAAATCATTCGCTGTTTAATTGGAGACTGATTCAGCCTGGTTGAGATCTGAATCTTGGCTACTGTCTGCCTTAAAACAAAGGTTAGGTAACTAAATAGTTCCCATTTGAGTCCCCAAGAGGGAAGAAAAGTGGCTGCAGTGAAAAGAGGATCACTTGCTGTGTGCTGCCTTTTGATTCTAGTGGGTTTGTCACGGTTTGGTAGAGCAAGGAACTTGATTGTGACTTTAAACCATTCTCCCAGTTCTGTTTTAGGACAGTATGTGCTTGGCTCTATCCTCTGCTAGAGCATGTGGTGTGTTAGTGTATTTTAAAAGTACTTTTGTGGCAAATGTGTCTGGAAATGCAGACCTTCCCTACATGTAGAAATATCCCTGTTACACAGATCAATAGACTTAGTTTCCATGTTCCAGAGCAGCTTCACATAACATCCTTCCTTCCTGGCAGAGCCTCAGAAATAGGCTGGGGGTGTTAATGGAGAAGTGATTTGAATACAGCCTCTAGAAGTGATTTGCAATAAAACATAACCTATTTCAGTATAGTATCAATGCATAGTACCTGCTGTGCCTTGCATTCTGAAACAAGTACAGAGAAACTAGACAGCAAAGATGAGTAAAAAGGAGTTCATTCCAGGAGTGCAGCTAAATTAGGTGTAAGTTGTGAGAGCAGAAGCAGTGGATGAGGTTTAACGTCTCGCAAGTCGAGCTTGTTGGAAAAATTGCAGAAGTGATGGAGCACCGCAAGTCCCCGGCACAAACCACCTTAAGCTGTGCTTTGAGTTTGCAAAGCACTCCTGTCACCTGTTCTGGGCTCTGGCTGCTGCACCTGCAGGGTCTGACAGATGCTTTGGGGTGGGTTGATTTGCTTTGTGCCATACCTGCCTCTTCCTGTCGCCGGTCACCGCGCTGAAGCCTGTCACAAGACTGCAGAATTACATTCAAACTGTATCCTGTGGAGTAAAGAACAGTCTCTGTTGATGGCCTGGCTCTGTCCTGCCTGCTGTGGCTCAGGCAGAGGCTGCTCTGCTGAGCAGAAGCTGCAATCTAAAGCACTGTAACCGATACGCTGTGTGTACAGCATCAGTAAATACGTTCAGATACAGGCGGCTTTCAAACTTCCCCCTCATCGCCGATTCTGAGCTGGCATTGCTGTGACAGCTGACTCTTAGCAACAGCCTTATCTGTGTGACTTAAGCAGCCCTTGGCTCAGAAAAATTACTCACTGAAAATTAATGTTCTGCTGGGAGACAGGGGCTCTGTGGCCCACTTAATTCACAGGGTGATAATATCAGCTCTGGCTGAGAATCAGGGAAGGTAGGTGAGAGTGGTCCTGCTCCTTTAAGACACATACATGTTTCTGAAATTCAGGGAAAAACCTAAAGAGCCTCCAGTCTCTTTATTCTTTGTGCTCTTGAGCTGCCATTAGTGTTGACTGTAGCTTTGTAGTTGAATTTCTGAGGAATTCATGCGTGCCTCTGGCAGCCTGTGGTCTCTCTGCACAGAGGTTGGTATTTTAATAGGCCGTAAGTTGCCAGTGGCAAGTTGTTCTGATACCAGTTTCTAGATAAATGAGGCAGGTACAGGTTTAGTTCTTACTATTATTTTATTGCAGGAAACTACATCTGGTAGTGTTTCAGGAAAGAGCCCAGTGTCTTCCTCAGATCAGAAACCTCCCTCACTTCAGACCTGGCAGTGTGGGATGGTGAACTCTGCAGCATGCACCTGTGGCTCTGTGGGGCCTCATCCGTGCAAGGACAGGCGGATGTGGCTCTGTGTGTGACCTCCCTTCTTCAAACAGGATATATTCTTCATCCTCTGTGGGCTGCCAGCTCTGCACAGTGCTCGCAGCCTGCTCTGAAATGGCTCAGGAGTTATTTCATAGCTGTGGGTTATTGTACAATAACCAGAAGCCTTGAGAAGTTCCTCAGACCAACATTTGGATCTGCGTTTCTTCTGTTTCTTTCCTGTGAGCTTGTGTCAGTAATCCGTGCTGGAAAGGTGATCATTTCAGGTGTTATTTCAGGATGTGTAAGCCCACCCCAGTACCAGCTGCTTGCCCTGCAGGGTGAGAGACTTTATTTTTTTCCTCTTGCAGTTTATTCACACTGTGCCAAGTGCACTTGCTGGGAGACACGATGCACGTCGCTGTTGTAACTCCGGACTTGGCATCACCATCCCTCTGGTACCATACAGTGGGACTCGGCATCTCATTTTAGTGCCTGGGTTTGAAAGGCACTTCCCACTAGACAAACAGTTGTGCCTGTGTTCACTGCATGAACAGCCTTCTTGTTTGGTGTATTTTTAATCTGATGAGCAAGAAAGGGAATTGTTGTGCACGGTTCGAAATCGCTGATTGTCGTGGATGTCGTTGTCACGTGCTTCTCGAGGGTCACCCCTGTAGCTCAGTGGATAAGGCCAAGGAACCAGGGTGGAGTTATGGGGATGAGGAAGACAATGAAGAGGAAGCATATGGAGACCAAAGGATTGGGAGGAGGCAGGTGTGGAAGGGACAGGATGTTCTACATAAGCAGTAGCATATACAGTCTATAGTGGCCACGCTCCCTGCGGATAGCGAGTAGCTGAGCTGGCAGGATTATGCCTTTCCTTTGGCTGGGCTTATCCTCCTCATTGGTGAGAGAAGGCCTTGAAGGAGGTCTCATGTTGTAGTAGGAGATGGGATGGAGCTAAAAATACTTTTACTGCTGTATGCTGCACTTTAAATAAGATATGAACTCTGTCTGTTCAGCCTGAAAGCACTGTGAGTGCTTACATGGGAGGAAGGAAGGGAGTATGTGGATTTACTGTCCTGGAAGGGCTAGAAAGCTGCAGCACTAATCAGCAATGCAGCTTTAGAGACCTACAAAGGTCATGTGGTTGGTAACTACCCTGAAATGTGCTCTCTGATATAAGCAACTAAAGCTAGAAAACTTTCTTTTGGAGCTTTCCACAGCTGCCTGCTTCCCTCAGTGAGGAAAATCCCATCTCTTGCCATTTCAGTGTACCACATGTAGAAAACAGAATGTAAGGTTTCTTTAGTACTTGTCAAAAATTACCAAGCAACATGCTCCAGTCTGGCTGTGCAGTGGACAAGCAGATCAAGGCACCTGTTATAGAAAATCCTGTGAAATGGATGTGGCCTCAGGGTTTCGATTTGGGGTAGTCCCATACATCCATTGTGCTTCCAGAATAAAACTTTGTATGAAATGACTGTGACAAGATGTTTCACTAGTGGCTATTGGGTTAATGATCAACAGAGACTCCCTCAGCCAGCTGCTGCATGAAGGACTGGTCAGTGCATGCCTACCTGTGCTCCTGCCTGCCAGTGGAGTTCCCATTTCTCCTGAATTGCAAGTTGGGAGTGTGAGGAGTACAAAATGGGGAGGTCAGAGTGAACCCTGACAATGTTTTCCAGCTGTCTTGTTCTCTGTCCAGTCACTTTTGTTTCCAGTTTTGTTCCATTTAAGGGATAATATTGTTCATCAAAATAAAAATGCAAATGGCTGGGAGAGGAGGAAGGAAACATTTGTCTGGAAAAATCCCTGGCTTAGAGAGTTTTTGGTTTTTAATTAATTTTTTTACCTGGCATTGTATCAGACTTTAAAGCTTTACCCGTTTTTGAGACAGCAGAGGTGAGGTTGGGTGTGGCATGGTGGTGTTCAGTGGGTTTTTGTTTGCATCTGTGTGGGTTGAGGAGAGGGTTTCCAGTTTGGTTGTGTTTCCATCATACTTATTTCTCCTGCTAGTTCCTGTTCTTCCCATCCTCTCTTAGGCTATGCCTGCATGTCAGAGAATCTGAGGGAGGCACGCAGGATATTTATAATTCAGCAATTTTTCCAGAGCTGTTAATGCTCCATTGCTCCGAAATGAAGCAATTCCATTTGCACTGAGGCAGCCTCGCTGTAACCAGTCAGCCCCAGCTAGTGCAGCCTCCTGCTTCCAGGCTGAGCAGAAAGGGCTCAGCAGAGGTAGTCTGCTTGCCTGTGTTACAGATTAATTATGCAGTAACCCCTCTGCATTTCCCTGGCTTCTGTCAGTGGCCTGTTCTGGTAACACCAGGCCATTGCATCTGTATAAATGGCAAATTCTTTCAAGTGCAGCGCTGCCTTCAGTAGCCTGCAGTGCTCTTTGCTGCAAGAGAAACTCTGCTGTGGAGGAGTGTATTTCCTACAAATGTCTCTGTCCTTTGCTTTGTTGAACACCCTTTTTGTGCTGTATAGGGAGTAGCTGATTGTACTGTGGCTCCTGTTCTCTTTAAAGTCCATTTCTGATGGAGGTTTATAGTGATGACTTTTCCTGCTGTAAGTGCAAGTGCATCTGTTCTTCCAAAACAAACCTGCCTGTTGTTTTCCCTCCAGAAGTGATGTAGTACATCTCTAATGTCATTTGCTCTCAGCAGGGCAGAATCAAGGGAGCATGTCTGAATACAGCTTGTGGTGACAGCCACAGAGGAGGTAAAGCCTCTCTGATCCTCAGAAACCTGCTCCTGCAATGGGGTCCTGTGCTGACATCTCCCAGGGTCTTACCCAGCTCTCACTGTGCCACTAAATGCTGAGCTCCCCCATATTCTGCTTTTAAACAAGACATAATTTATGAAACTACCTTTCTCTCATTAGGACAAGTGGCACCACAAGATACTGGTCATTCTTAGAGAATTGTGTTTGTCTGCAGCTCTGGCTCCAGAGGAGCAAAATCAGCTCTGTGTCTCAGACCCTTTTCTCTCCCCTCTTGCTGAAACTGGGGCAGAAGGGAAGGGAGAGTTGGGAGAGGCAGATTTAGGAGTCCCAGCCTATCACCACTAGTACAGTGGTGAGTCAGGGGTCAACAGGCTTTGCTCAGCAGCCTCTTCTCATTTGCACACCTCTCCTGCTGAGTGGCATTTTTGCTGATAAACACCAGCAGTGATAGATATTGATGGAGGGGACAGAGGTTCAGGGAGGACGTGTTTGAACCTTGTCTGTAAAACCCGTGATTTGGTTTGTACCACTGAATGGTGCCTCTATAAAGGAGCCATCATAAAACACCTGTGTTGATCCTGGAATGAAAAAGTTGCTGTTAACATATAAAGGGCCTTCTCCTGGGCTATTGTGTTTGTTTTGAGTAAATATGTACTCTATAGAAGTGACTCATAGGGAAACACGTCTGAGCATGGTTGGGTGTTACCTCTTGAGTAACTAAACCTACTTTTAGCACCAGGGTTGACTTCAGGTAGCTTATTTACTGAAAGACTCTCCAGCATGTTCGAGCCAAATTGCAGTGATGTTACATCATATGGGATTAATGAAATTATTCCAGAAATGAACTTGGCCTCATGTGTGGGTTAATTTGCACTATAAAGGCCTCTCTGGTACAGCTACATTGGCAATCCCGGTTGAAGCAGGGTTGCTATTGGCAAAAAAAGTCACTTAACTATTCTGGCATCATTATGTCTTCACGTGCCCTCAATCTGCCTTAGAGGCAATAACATTTGTCTCTGCACATCACTTGTGTTAGTGATGTTGTTCCTTGTCTTCTGTTGATTCCCTTCAGAATTTTCATTTGCCAGATTTACTATCTCAGCAAAGCCTTGGCCTATTGAATTGACTCATGTCTGGATTTTTCTCATCTTGGGGGGCAAGTGTTGATTTTTTTTGTTTTGAAAGGTATCTTTTTTTCTTTATAAGCAGCTTTTTCTTCATAAGAGCATCTTGTGTTCAGAGGAAGCTTTCTTGCAATACAGAGTTGTAGCCATGTCTTGTACTCTATGAGGTGGGCACATTATCAGAGTTCTCCTTGGTGGAGTTTATGTTGCTGTCTTTCTTCACTGAGAGTTTAAATTTAGTCAGCAAAATGCAAATCTGGAATCTCTCAGAATGACAGCTAACACTTAGGGGATGAAGAAAGTTTATAAATACACCAGCAACGGATAATCAGCGACTCTTCATTTTACATCTGTGGTGTGCCAGAAGTGAAAAGGCTTTCGAGAAAAGCCACGTCGTGATACAGAAGTACATATTGACTCGGAAATTTACTGTGTTATTCTGCCTTACTCTTGTAAGCATCTGTACAGAGCAAACTTTAGAGGTTTTCTGAAGGGGTTGGGACTTTCTGAAGCTTTAGTTCCTTGGTCTGCTAGAAACTCAGGGGGAATTGGAATTGTGTTTTGTCCAAAGGGTCAGCAGGCCCAGGAAGAGTTGGGATTTTTTTCACCCTATTTTAACTTTAGTGGAGTTTACTATGCAGACATTGGTAATGAGCTGAAACACCCCTCCTTCTGTGCCTTCCATCCCCCAGTAACACAGAATTCTCTCAGCTTGGGTTTTTTCATCCCCCTGGCTGGATGGGAGGTGTAGGTTAGAGTTCATAACTGGTAACTTAGCTAATTTGCCCTCATGCTTGTTTTATGTACATTTGATTGTTCCATGGTTGTAGTTGTGGAATATTGGATCTAAGAGGTATTTAGGCCCGGAGTTAGACAAGTTCTTCAGAGTATGGTGGGTGTGAACTGCAAGGTAGCACAAAGAGGAAGAACACATGTGAGCCAGGCTGGAGCACTGGCATCCAAAAACCTGAGTGTGGGAGCTGGGGCTGACCTGGGCACACTCAAGTGCAATCTGCAGGGCAGACCTGCTCTGATTTCTTCTGAAAATCAAATCCTTGTGGATTTGCTTATGGGAGGGGAGCACTGGTGGTGGGCCTGGCAGCCTGGCACAGGGCTCATTCTTGGCTAACCCAGCTCCGACACAGTCTTTGGGAACAATGGAAGTAGGAGTTGGGGCAGTGACTCAGTGCACGATGAGAGTTCACAAAAAGCAAATGCGTCTTTCAGCATTCAATACGCACGTTATTCCAGACTTGTGCTTTAATAACTGAGTCATCTATCCAGTTATTCCTTTCTTTGCACTTAAGAGTTTGGTAGTTCTTTGCTTGTGATGTTTTTGCTCCTGGCACACATCCCTGGCCTCAGCCCAGGAAGAGCTCGTGCTCTGTAGATGTGGCAAGAAGTCCTTGGATATGTGTTGCTTTGGGTTGGTCTGCCTTCAGCACAGTGTGTAACAATAGATGTGTTGCACAGCATTCACTGTTACACTCCCTTCTTGGATTTGTTTTCCAGCTTTTCTTCTTTGCTTCCAGATGACAGAATGTAAATTACAAATACCTCAAAGCGGTGGCTCTGCTGGGCATGTCCCTTCTTTAAAGTGCCATTTATCCATCCCTTGCTGCTTGCAGACAAGTCTGTTAGAATTATTTCTTCATGCCTTCTCCCTGCTACACCCTTGCTTACCCTTCCAAAACTCATCTGACTTGTTCTATAGCTTATTTTTCTGTGACTTACTTTCTCCATTTGGCACAATTTTTGTTTCTTTATACAGCTTCTCTGTAGCACTTAGTCACCAGCTGCATGTGATTTTTTAAATAACCTCCATTATTTCTTTTCTTATAGTATTTTTAAGATAATTCATGTTAGGAGGAGCTTAATAGTTTTAAGATTTAGGGAATGGGTGGAAATACTTCTTGTGGAATAACTCCCAGTGGTTTGAGAAGCCCTGAATGCACTGGAGAGGGTGGCTGCCCAGTGCAGTGATCATGGCATGCACTGCATTGGAAATCTCTTGCCAATGGGACACAGTGCATGAGGAGCAGCATTTCATGTCTGTCACTTACAAAAGACACATGTCTGGGTTCATGTGACTGGAGTCCAGACATAACTGAATTACTTTCAAAGAAGCTGTTAATACACAGCTAGGAATGCTGATGCTGGAGGGTTTTGTTCTGGTGATTGACTGACTGCCACCCCCATTCTCCAGGAGGGATTATCACTCCCTGGCTTGTACTGGTGGACCTTCATCAAGATTGATCACTGCCTTGGAGAGGACTGTAACACAGTTCCAAAGATATACTTTACAGAAAAAGGCTTTTTCTGGAAGTAAGCTTAAAGCAGTAAAAAGTCAATCTCTTGCCTGCTAGATACCAGCTTACTCCTAAGGACGATTTCTAAATCATTCTTTGAGTACTGTTTTTATTTCATTCTTGCCTTACTGTTTTTGCTCCAGTTCTTTCCTCAGCTGCCTTTCACATACTTGGTGCTGTCATTGTCACCTCCTGTCCCCCACTGAAGCCACCTTGACTTTCCTTACCTTGGTTTCTCAGTTGTGGCTGGAGTTTCTATTAGCTTTTTTTTTTTCCTGTCCATTTGCCATTAATCCTTTTTCCTGTATTTGTCTCATGTCCAGTCAAGTAGGGATTAAGCAGCCTGTGCTCTTAACTGTGTAAGTGGAATCTGGTTTCCTGAGCTTGCTTTCCCCTACTCTTCCTTCCCTGTTCACTCTTGCCCACCTCCCCAGCTGCCAGTGAGGAGCAGGAGTGGGTGTATGTCCATCTCCTGCTGTGAGGCAGAACTGAGACAGCAGGTGAAGCCCTGCAGAAGGTTTGGAGCTTGCCTTGTTCTCCCCCAAAAATGCTGGGTTGTGTGGTTTGTTGTTTGGTTGTTTTTTTTTAGCCTAAAAGCATTGGTGTACATGTTTAGCATTTAGAGGGCCTTCATCTGTCACTGCTCTGGTGCAAATGAAGAACTGATGAGGTGTAAGCTCATGCTTCAAGGGGGATGAGAGTTGGTGTCCTTCTTCACCACAGGCCATTGGAATGGGCTTGCTGGGAGTTCAAAAGTTAATTTTCAGAGCAGGTCAGTAGATGCAGTGACCTTACTGCTGAACCCTTGCTTAAAACACTTGCAGTGAAACATCCAAATAAGACTTGTTTCAAATGACAAAGGCTTGCTTAGTTCTCTCAGTGACAGAGTCTGCATCATCTGTCTCTGAGCCATTTTTCCATCATAACTGCTCATGTCTGCTGAGCAACAACCAGCACTTGTCAGCTGGAGAATGCAGGGTTGTTTGCAGAGGGGGAGATGTCCAGCTCCTTGGGTTGGCACTTGTTCTGGGCAGTGATGTCAGCTCAGGCACAGCAGAGTAACTTTATTGTTGGGGGTTCCCTGCAGCCCTTGCACTGCTTCTGCTCAGGGAAGGCAAAACCCCTCTGTGTAAACTTGTAAAGCGTCTGTCAGCCCCCAGGTTAAACTAGGATTTCATACCTTGTGGATCCAGATGGTTTTTATGATTCTCTGTGATATTCCCCAAGGGATGTGCTGTGTCATTTCTCATTCCTGGGATTTGTTTCCACTGAGCTTCCAGCACCTATTGCTATATTGTGTTTGCTTCTGCTTTCCTACCTGAGCTTGACAACAAAATTAAGCAGATGATGGGAGCTCTAAGCTTTACTGATGTGACCTGTTCCTGTGCATCCTGCTCTCTGTGGATTCCTTTCCTTTCCCTTGCCAGGCGTTTGGATGGCAAAGCCTCAGAGCTGCATTTTTCTTTAATAACGTGTACTGTGAAGTGCCCTGTCCAAAGCCCATTATTTGGAGATACCTGCAGGTTCTGAATTGTAAATCTAAACCAGCTAATGGCTAAATGAGGGCTTGCTTTGTATTACATATGTATGTTCAATCACTTTTGTAATTCCTGTGTTTTATAGGCGGTGATTAAGCAATGTTTGTAGCAGGGCCTGCTGTGTTGGTAGGATGGGATATATTTTGGTGTGCTGTGAGCACCAGGGTGTGAATACTGGTTCCTGAGCATCTTACAAAGTCAGTTTCAAAACAGGCTTTTTAGGGATTTTTCCTTGTCCTTACCAAAGGTCTCTCCTACAGCTTTGCACTAGATAATCTGGTTAAAATAGTAACTGTCTTCTCTGGAGCAAAATGCAGCATTGTTCCAGGCTTTGCCAAGCTACAAGACTGCCAGTGATTCTGCTCTAATTCAGCCTTTTGGAAGGGCTGGGGATTAGATGGCTCTGTTTTAACTGTGTGTCTGCAGATGAAAGCAGAGCTGTGTAAAGAAATGGTGCAGAAGATGCCTTTCAGGTGCAATCTGCTGAAATAAAGTGATTTTTTTGTTTCTTTATCCCCCTCTGTGACTGAGGGGATTGTACCTGCATTGCAGGGATTGTGTTCCCTTACTCCCCAAAAGACTCACTGCTGGAGTGTGTCAGGGCCCCTTGAAGGGCTATTTTTCATTGCACTTAAAAGAATCTGAGCTGGGAGTTGGCTTGGCAGCCTCTTTAAAATGGTATTATCTCTCCTGTGCCTTATCAGATAAGATGCTGCTGCTCCTGCTGCAGTGGTGAGCCAGGGAGGAGGGTGCAGAGGACTGGGTCTGCTGGGAGGGGGATTAGTTCTGCTTGAAGGCACTGACACAGATCCACATCTCAGAGGGGGGACAGTGAGCATGTGGACTGAGCATCAGAAATAGGATTCTGTGTAACGAGGAGGAGTAAATCTGAATAAGAAGCTCTTTGTGTGCTCTTGTCTCTGTACTGTTCCTTTTAGCCTGAGGTTTTCCCACATTTGCCCCATGCATGAAACATCAGAATGAGACACATTTCTAGTGAAATGTTTGACATTAAAAGCTATTTTTTGTTGCTGCAGCCCTTCCAAAGGCTGTGGCCTTTTTATGACACTGTCTAATGTGTGACAACTGCCATAAAGCAAGAGTGAAACATCTGCTTTTCCAAATGCTTCAGCAGGGCAAAAGGGTTTCAGCGGGTGGTGTGATGGAAGGTTGATACCCACAACTCAGCCCTGAGTCTGTAAATAGAAGTTTTAATCTCTGCTCTAGTGTTTCATTAGCTGGGTTTTCATGTGGGAGAGAGGTTCACAGTAGCCCAAGATAGCATGGGTCATATACGTGGCCTTTTTCTAGAAGTGTTTGCTTTACCAGCTTGAATTTAGAGTGAGCCTTGCAGCTTTCAGTAACAGTGCTAGTCTGTCCATGGCACTTAAATCACAGTTGGGAAACATCTCTTCTTTAAGATCTGTTTGTTGTATGTTTTTCTGCCTGTCTCCAGAGCTGTATATGAGATCTCAACCCAAAGTGGCCTTGGAGGCTCCCCTGATTTCAGTGCTGCTTCTCCAAAAGCAGGTAAAGCAGTGAGTCCCTGCTGTGCATCATTCCCATTACTTGAATTCTCACCATGCTATGGTGAAGCATCTTCCAGCTGCTCTCTTTTTCTGGTAAATCTTCTCTTGAGGTGTAGGATGATGGGTGAGGGATGCAGAAAACTGTTCCTCGAGCTGGAGGTAGATGAGCAGCTCCAGAATTAGAAGACCTCACAAAGCTCTTTCCAAAATTCTACTTTTCACAGGATTGCACTGGTTTATTCTGAGGAGGTATATTTAGGTCTGGAAAGAGTAATTACACAGCTTTGAATAAGTCTGAAGTCAGAAGAGGGCAAAGCTAAGCTTGGCAGGGATTCAACCTTCTGGGAGTCTTTTTGCAAAATTATACAGACAGCTTTTTTAAAATAAAACTTCTGAAGACCCGTTGAATTGGCACCTAGACCTGGCATTGGTGTGAACTATTTCTAGTTCTCCAAATACAGAGTAAAACTTAAAATTAGACGCTTCTGGTTTTAAACTGTTCATTTCTGCTTTACTTTTAGTTGCCTTGTGATTAGGATGAAAGAAAACTTCTCTCAGTGCAGCCCTCACCACACTTCTTGGGTGTTTTTTTGCTTCTGTGTGGTGGTTCCTAATTGTACATCAGAGAATATTCCAGGGCTAAATACAAAACTGCTCATCATATGNGTACCTATTTTAGTGTTCTCTAATTACCAACCTAACGATAGCTTGAAGGGAAGTGGATAGGCAAAGCCCATTGCTTCTCCACATGCCATCTTTTGGAAATGTGGAACTAATTTTTCAGAGTTTGGTTTGAAACAATAGAGCTGTTGCTTGCTTGTCTAATGATACAGATTCAGCTCCCACCCTTTAAAGTAAAAAAAAACAAAAGGGTTGAAAATCATTGTTGGATTATAGTGAAACTTGTGACTGGAAAGCAGCTCTGGGTTTTGTCATACAGACTCCTTGCCCTGTGCAGAATTCCAAAGGTATAAAACCCCCCAAGCTATGAGTGTACCTGCAGCTCAGGTTCAGGATCACAGTGGGTAACATAACACCCCCAAATCCTTTTCCTAATCCCTTGCACTGTGTGGTATCTGCAGCAGTTCTGGAAAGCCAATGCACATCCTTAATAAGAAGCAGAATGTCAGAGGCACTTAGGCTAAAGGCAAATTAGCTATGGAGCTTTTTATTGCTAATCAGTACTTTTTACCACGTTTTGAAGTAATTAGCCTTCATTGGACTTAGCAGCATCCAGCAGATGCTTAATCATGGCTGCATTATAAAAAAAGCAAGAACTCCTGAGTAAGGAAACTCGCATGCTGGAGCAGCTCTTGATCCCACTGATGATCCCACAGCTGTGGGAGCCAGGCATGTGCCCTGGGAGCTGGAGCTTAGTGCCATGAATGCTCTTGTCTGGCAGGAGTTTGAGCTCTGATCTGGGGTGGGAAAAAGGTGTGCAGCAGTGTGCTGCTGTCTGATTCAACATCTTTCACTTGTAGCTGCCTCCCAGAATTCACTGGGAGCTCTGGTGTCAGCAATAGCTTTAGCATTAGCCTTGCTTTCTAGAAAATAACACTTCCTTTCCAAAGGTGACTAATGCTGCTGAAATATTCCGTGTTTCCTGCATCCCGCTGTACCTGCCTTGTGTTCCTGAAGCATGTGTTCACAGGTGGTTTTCCATTCTGTTGTATACCTTTTCTCATCTGTATCTTGAGTTTTTCCTTCCTTTAGGTCATTTAAGATGCTTATTATTGAGGCAGGTTTAAGGCACCCATATTTGAAATGTAACATGCCTAATTTGGCTGGCATGGTGAATATTTTATTAGAGGCAAAACCTTTTTAATCCCTCTGGATGTGTTTCTTCCTGCTGTCTGAGAGCGCTGGGGTGAGTTGAGTGGAGTAATGAGAACCAGATCTCATCTTGAATTAATAATCCCAGATTCAAAGGTATTTTTGGCACTTAGATGTCTCACTTTTTACTGACTTCAACAGCGAGCCTGAGTTCTGTCTGCAAGGAATTTAAGTTCTCAGCCTTGAAGGAGCTGTGGCCTTCTGTTTTCTCTTGCTTTAAACAGGGATGATCAGCCTTTATCTGCATTACGGAGGATTACAGGTTTCAGTTGTTTGTCAGCTGCTCCTTTTCTGTTCCCTGTGTTCTGCCTTGGCTGGCACAGCCCAGCAGAGACCTCCTGGCTCAGGATCCCTGGCTCTGTCCCATGGGGCTCACCTCGATGTTGCCCTAATGGCAACGTGAGCTACAGCTTCTTCCTCTTCCCTCACAGAAAGCGTGGAGACACTACCAGGGCTGATCATTGTCCCCTTTGCCACCAATCCCTTTGGCTTACTCCATGCCTGGGTCAGATGGTGGGAAGCCTCCCTTTCCCTGCTAAAGCAAACAGTTTATCAGCTGCCCTTGCCCCTTTGTCCTGTGCTAGGAGGAGAGATAAGAGTCAAACTTGCTTGCTCACAGCTGTCAGCAGTGCCTTCCCTTCCTCCCCCGGCCTCATTACTTTGAGAACTGAACTGGCTGAGGGCCAAGCTCTGAGCCGTAAATGGATCAGGTCCTGCAGAGGCTCAGTAGGAAACCAGAGCCCCGTGGAAGGACCCACACACCTTGTTTCCTGGCTGCTTTGAACCAGCCTCCTTGGAGAGGTAAAATCCAGATTCCCCTGAGGGCTGTGCAGAAGCCAGTGCTGTACCTGCAGTGATTCCTGCACTCAGGAGGGTTTTTCTCTTCCTCCTGCAGGCTCAGGCTATGCCAGAGCCATGTGCTTCTCCACTCACCTTGGAGATCAGGGTCTGCTCAGAAGCTGTGCAAGCAAATCCACCTCTTCCCTGGCTGAACCCCTGCAGGATTTGAAATGCAGTGTTTGCTTGGTGTGGCCCTGTCTACTTGCACCAAGAGCATTTCCACATGTGTTTTTGTCCTCTGGAGCTGGCCATCCTCACTGGCTTAGTCCCAGCCTGAGGAGCAGGGAAGGACAGGGCATCCAGGACACACAGCAATCTGCAGAGGCTGTACAAACAGACATGCTGGAGGGAGATAAGCTTGTGAACCTTCAGCCCAGTTCGGGAATGGGGATTTGCTCCATGCAGGCCGGACGGTGAATGAGCAAAACCGGCTGAGCAGGAAATGTCAGAGAGCTTGGGAGAGTTTTAAAGGCAAGTTCTGTTGATGAGATGATTAGTATTTCTGTAACCTGGGTGGATTTTACCTGTATTGACTAGTGAGAAGCTTGATGCTAACTTAACGTTTGTGTGATGCAGTTTCAGGTGAACCAAGCTGTTGCAGAGGATCTTTATGTGTTAGAGTGCTAGTCATTAAGAAAGGTACTTAATAACTGGCCTTTATTTAGCTCTGTACCTTTATTTGAATTTTATTTTTTTTTCATTCTCACAGAGAGGAAGTTCAGGAAAACTGTGTCCGCTGGAAAAAGAAATTCACCTTTGTGTGTAAAATGAGTGCCAACCCTGCCACAGGGCTCCTGGACCCCTGCATCTGCCGAGTGTCTGTCCGTAAGGTGAGCACCCAGCTTTGCTTCTGGCAGGTAGTACCACCAGCAGTGTACTGGCAGTTGCTTACTGGCTGCTTTTTGGCAACAAGGAAAATTGCACGGACTGTGGTGAGAAGGAAAGATTGTTTGGGACAGGATATGCTGGAACGGAGCCTCTCTCTCCAAGAAGAGTCCTTGATGGAGGATGGGAGCAACCAAGATGGTGGTAACTCTTGAGAGAGAGGCTTGTGAATCCTGAGAGCAGATTCCAGGACCGAGTAATGACTTTCCCCCTGTTGCCCCAGCACATATAATAGCTGCTTTTCCTGTTTTGTTTTGTCTCCCAATATAGGAGCTGAAGGGCGGAAAAACCTACTCAAAGGTAAGAGCACAGAAAGGGCAAATGTAGCAGAGTGATGATGGTCTTGTGTCCTGCTAGTGCTTTACACCCATTATTAACCAGTGGCTGCTGAGTGAACCAATCTGGAGAGAGGCTCATTAGTTCTTAGTTTAAGTCTGAGTTAAAAGATTTTCCAAAAAACTCAACTTGCTGGGACAGGATCCAGATTGCACTGGATGTGGATTTGAGATGGGGGTTGGAGAGATGATCTGTATGTCCTCAAACTTTGGGGAAGTTCTGAGTCAGATGTGAACTCTCTGGCTTCTGGCAGCATGTCTCTAATAAAGAAACAGACTCCAGTTCTGTTCTTCAGAGCATGGCAGCCAGCTGGGGCAGGCACCTCGCTGCCTCAGGAGTGCAGGCAGGAGCCTACAGCAGAAATCCCTGCCTGCCAAAGCACAGGAGACACCAAGGCAAAAGCCAAATGGATCAGCAGGGATCTTAGTCTTGGTTTCTCTTCCTGGCACTTTTTTGCCTATGCTGTGGGACAGACAATGGGCCACCCCCTTCTTCTCCTTGTGATGGATCAAGAGACAATGTTGGCTTAGAAGCTGAGCTCACACATTGCCTGAAATCATGTTTGTTTGAAAATGAGTCACTGCTGCTGGCTTCTAATAAACAGATGCTTTGGTCACAGACAGCCAAATAAGAATTCCTTCTCATCAATATCCTTTCTGAGGCCATGGAGGCAGCTAGCTGTGAAGGGTGTTCTGCACTAGCTCCTGTGTTCTGCTGTGCTGGATGGGAGAAGGCAATGTGGCTGCCCACATCATTCCTTTTTGTTGCTAATTAGGACATGGTCTCTAGGGCCATCAGTTTCACTAAATTCACGCTGTGAGGAGGTTATTAATTCTGCAGAGCTGCATGTCCAGGGAGAGCAGCATAGCTGGAGGAAGAGACAGTAAATGCATCAGCCTTTGCCTCCTGCAATGACCATCCTCAAGCTTTCCACAGGATTTGACAAGGCAGAGTTAAAGGAAGCCTGAAGGCACGTTTCTATGGTGGAGTTAACCTGGAGACCTTATTCAGGTCATGTTCTAACCTACTTCCTTTTCACTCAGTCTGCAGTTGTGTTTAGTGGCATTTAAAAGAGACTGACTTCCTCCAGCCCAGAACTGGAGACCAAATCTCAAGTACTTGTCATCTCTTGGGCTGGTATCTTGCTTGGTCTCCTGTGAAGAGGACAGATGTGTTCTCTGCAAAGAGGATCTGAAGCAGCTCAGAAATGAGAGATGTCACACCAGACAAGGGTGATTGCAGTCTTACCCTGTGGACCAGGCTTGTTCCAGGCAGGTCCTCGTGACAGAACTGATTTGGGCTCCCTAATGATTCCAGCAGAAGTCTGTGGTGCACATCCATGCAACTATTTTCCCATTTTACACCACGAGTCCCCACGTTTCTGAACTATCCTAATTCAGCCGAGAACTTCTCCAATCATGGCAGCAGATGTAGAGGAAAATGAAACTTGTGAATGCCCTCTGTACCTTGTCCCACATCAGCAGGGACTGAGGGTGATGGGGCTGTTTGTGCTCCAGGCAGAGTTTGCAGTGGCCTGCACACCTTTGGGTTTGACGTGAATGTCACCTCGGTGTCAGGGGTGAGCGGAAGACGACAGGAAGGACTGATAAAAACTCTTTCCCTGGGCTGGAAGAAACACCATCAGCTGGCTGGAAAACTGAGGAAACTATTCTGAAAGTTATATCTGAAAACATCCTTTTGTTAAGGGATCTTTCCTCTATATACTGGGAGTCTGCTTCCTGAAGGAGCTCCTGACCTCAGCACACCATGTGGGTTGCTGGAGGGTTCTCCCACTCTCTGTGCTCCAGTGTCCATCTCCTCTCAGAATTCAGTGCTGTGGTGGAAGAAGAGGGATCTGGGTCTGGGCCAGCCCTGTGCCATGCTGTTCTCCTGGTGGTGCTGTGTCTTTGTCACAGTGATGGATTGCATCTCCCTCTGTGGCTTTCCTCTGTCTTGTTTGTCTCCAGGAGATAAAAATGTTTTTTCCCTTATCAGTGAATCATTAGCAAACAGCATAGCCCTTGTCTAGAAGAGAGAAATTTCTGCAGCAATGCCTGAAGAAACACTTGCATTAAAGGAATTCTTAAGAAGTGAGAAGACAGGGAGAGAGGTTCTTTTTTTCCTTCTTTTTTTGCTGATAAAAGGTTCCCTCTCTATCCCAATTTTTTTTTTCATTTGCCATCAGAAGTTCCCTTTTGAGAATGGGATGAAGGAAGCAACTATATTAATCTTGCTGCTCTTTCCCCCTCAATCAAATATCTTGAGCAGACTGTGATCCTTGACTTGGATCAGTGGGAGCCAGGGTTCCTCTGGCAGTGACTGTTTTGTGCTGTGACTCTCTGTCAGCTTCCTCAGCCGACAGAGGCACCACAATTCCCTAGGATGGTGCTACTGCTGGGGCTTTCCATTCAGTTGTGTCACCCAGCTGTCAACAGCAGGGCAGAAGGGATGTGGTGCAGAGCACAGAGACCTGCTGCTGCTGCTCCACCTGTGTTCCCTGTTCCCCTGGGAGCTGAGCTGTTGCTGGTGTGACGCAGATGCTCCACGCCTGGATGCTTTGGCCACACGCAGAGTACGGCATGTCCTCCTGATCAGACCTGATAGGACCCAACTGCCTTCTGTTCCTAAAGCTGTGCATAAGAGAAGCTGTAACTTTTTCTTTGAAACACTGTGTTAATATGCCAGGGATTAGGGCAGGAAAACAAAGGTGCTCTTCATTGTGTTTGTATTTACTCTGGAGGGATCAGTGCCCTTTTTGAAAATGCATGTGCTCTTCAGCTTTGTCACCTTCCCTGTTTGCTTCCCATTTGCTAGAGAAGGTTTGGAGAGCTCACGACTAAATCTCTCCAAATATTTCTCTTCCCTTCCGCCTGTCAAACAATCCCCTTGCTAGTTCAACCTTAGCAGTGCTGAGGAGGAGCTGCCCAGCCCAGCAGCTGCCTCTGAGGGGTGAGGCACAGGCAGTCTCACATGGCTCTGGGCCTCCAGCTCCCTGTGCCCATAGTCTCAGTTGTTTTTTTCAGGATGGTGTCACTTTCCCCTGTAACAATATCCTTTCATCTCCTGGTTCACATGCTCCACTGCATTCTGGGATGGCCCGATACAAAGAGTGCCTTATTATGTTTGTGTATGTGTGATTCTGTTTTTTCCACATTGTTGACCTAGTGCCTTCCATGTCCTTGGTTATGCAATGGCTGCAGGCTGATTAACACTGTCCTGGCCACCACCACTGCTGTGCACCCTTCCTCCATGTGGGCTTGGCTTCCTGAAGGCCTCCAAGTGTCCTTCTAGCTTGGGATTAGGAATGTGACCCTGTCCATCCTCAAGAACAGGGAATCTTCACAGCCACCCCTCTGTGTCCTGGCTCCTGTTTCTGCCCTTGCCCACAGATGTGTTCTCTCCCTTTGGTCTGTGTGACACTGTGTATTCCTTTATGGAGCAATGTCTGTTCTCTCACCTTCCCCTCCATTGTTTTCTTGGCCACAGCTGGGCTTTGCTGATCTAAACCTGGCAGAGTTTGCAGGCTCTGGATCCACTGTCCGTTGCTGCTTGCTGGAAGGATATGATACCAAGAATACCCGACAGGACAACTCCATCCTAAAGGTACAACAGCTGGAACTTACACAGTAGAAATCCTGCTTAGGACTTTGGAGGTCACAGTGCAGTGCCAGGCCTAAGAGAAGGTCCTGCTGTGTACAGAGACAGGATTTTGCTTTTGTGCTGCTACACTGACTTGGAAAGCTTCCCATTACCAGAGTTGCCCTTTGGTAGTTTGGCATTGATTTGGCCAAGCAGTGACCCTTGACAAAGAAACCAGGAACAGGAGGGAGGGAAAAGGTTGTGACAGGGCATTGTCAGCGTGGCCCAGGGGGTGTCCTGCTGAGCCACTGCCACTTGGAGTTACTGATGCCAGGGATTGGGGCAGGGAGGGAAATACTTTGCTAAATCCCTGAAGCTGATTTCCTTGAGAAAGGAGCCAGATCTGGTTGATCTTTACACCTAGCCCTTGACCTCCTGGCTGTTATGAAGTGAGGAGCTCAGTGCAGCATGGCTAATCATGTGCTTTGTGTCCCCTCTCCAGGTCACGATCGGGATGTCCCTGCTCTCTGGGGACCCCTGCTTCAAAACGTGAGTTCCTGGGTGTACCCCATTCTGGGCAGACACTAAAATTGATGAAGAGAAGGGGAAAAGATGCCCTTGATATTGGGAAGTACAGTAAACGTGGTTGAATCAGCTAGAAAAGTATAGCCAACTGGTGCTGTTAATTGGTTTTGTTCTCTGCTCTGCCTTTCCCAGCTTTGATTATTGCTGTGCACTGCAATATTTGTTTATTTTCCCTGCTGGTGCAACTTAGGTTTTGAAAGCCAGTAGATTTTGATTACAAACTTGATGTTTTGCCTGAAGGATGGAATTTCTCATGGCTCTGGGCTTGGTTTCACTGACCTCCAAGAGGAGAAAGGTCAATAAAGAAAACAGTCTTGGAAGTGGACACGCTTCAGCACATATCATGGGGGATAAAGATCTCAGATTGAAACAGCAACAAAAATACTTCAGGGCTGAATCATTTTAATTTTTTTTTTTTCTGCAGGGCTCACAACTTGTATTAATTAGCTGAGAACTTGCAGTGATGTGGGGGTTTTTTATGCATGATGATAGGACAGGATAAGTACAGTTAGGCTGTGGAGCAGTTTTGCTACTTAAAGAATTGTTGGTGGATCAACAAATATCCAACAAATATCACATCTTCCCTCACACCACAGTGCAGCATCACAGTCCCAGCCCTGCTGTGGTGTGCTGGAAGGTGTGTGACTACACAGCAGGGCTGCCAGGTGCCCAAAGGAATATTTCATGTTGCCTCCCAACAGTATAAGAGAAGAAAGCTTTACCCTGAGGCCAGCTCTCGTAGCAGTTGTATTCTGGGCTAAAAGGTCTAATTTTAGGAGCTGGCTTGGAGTGTATAAATTAGCTCAAGTTCTTGTTAAAAATGCTGCATAATTTTTCGTAGGATTGTTTTGTGAGAGGCTTTTCATAGTGCTGCAATATTTTCTGATACTTTTAAACCCAAAATCAGTGTCATCTGGTGCTGAAGAATTTCTCCTTCAGAAGGAAGTGTAATAAAGAAGTTTTAGACATAACTTTTTAGCAGTAACAGATGTTTTAAACCTAGGGTACTAGGATGTCTGATAATAATATCTGACAAAAATACCTGTTGCTCCTTTGCAATGGAAGCAAGTCCCACTTGTTAGAATGCCTGAAAATTACACAGAACAGGATATAAATATCCATTTAATGTAAGTATGTTCAGTCTGAAAGTCAAACCTCCTAATTTTCTTGAAAGATTTTTGCAGTCATTCCCACTTTTCCCTTTTATGTTGATGATGTGCAAATATCTAAAAATAGAAGCTTTGCATGTGGAATTGTCCTTGATCAGTAGAGCTTCTGGTAAATGGCCCTCATTAGAGAGGCAGGAATTAAACTGTGCTGGGAAATCACTTCCAAGCACTGACTTTTTGCAGCACTCCATGAACCTTCTCCTGCTGAGGTTGTTGGAAGGGGCAGAGCAGCTGAGCTGACAGACCAAGGGGCAGCTCCCACAGCTGCTTGCTCAAGGTTGTAAAAGCCTTAAAAACCTGTGAAGCGAAGTCCCCAAAGCACCTGGGTGCATGCAAATCACTGATAAGGTGATTAGGGAGGGTTTTTTCCCTGGTGAAGGCATGCTGTGAGTTTCCTGAAAGCTTTATAGCCATTCAGCCTGCATTAAATACTCACTCTTCCAAAATACTGCAAAGATCCCTTCTCATGTAACATCTTCCCTCAGAGCTCTGAGTGAGACAAAAGGTTTTATTTCTCACTCCTCACTTAAAAACCATAATATGATCTTTTAGTTCCAGTTCAGACTTCAGGCTGCAGGGAGGTTAGGGCTCCAACAGGAATGTTCACTTTGCCACGCTGCACATGCTGTGGCTTCCACCCAAAAGCACTTCTGGAGGAAGGGAGGGGGCTCCAGGCACTCACAGCTCTGCCCTGCAGTCAGCATTTACAAAGGGATATTGCGAGCTCACGGAATAACCAGAAAAATAATTCTGACAGCTGGAAAAACACTTCAGTTTCACTGAAAAGGAGTTTAACAGTCAGTTAAAAAAGGGAAAGGTTATTTGATTGTTGTAAAAGTGCTCTCAGAAGGGGGACAGTGTTGCTGGCATAAAAGCTTTCACTTTGGCCAAAGAGGTGTGAGAGAAAGGAAGCTGGAATTGAGAGTGGGGACAACAGCAAACTGCTTCCTGTTTGTGAAGCCAGCTGACCAGTGGACACATATTGGGGGTGAAAAGGTAGCTCTGGATGGTGTCCTGGAGGACAGTGCAATTCTCAACCTGTTTTCCTGTATAAATGAATGCATGGTCACTTTTTGCCTTAATTTACCTCAAAATTTTTCTTGTAGCGCAGTCCAAGGTAAGGACGAAACCAGTCTTGCATGTAGGAAAACAAAACCCAACATCCCATTTGAGCTGCTGGTCAGAGAAGGGGGGTGAGAAGGGTGGGACAGCCAGAATAATGCTTGCTCCCTGCCTGGCAGTCTGTAACCTCCTTCCCTTCTGGTGACAGGCCTCCTTCCACCGCCAAATCCATCAGCATCCCGGGGCAGGACTCCACTCTGCAGCTGACCTGCAAGGGCGAGGGAACCACCAGCAGCAGCAGCTCCTCCACAATTGGCTCCCTGCGCCAGACCAAGCCAAGAACTGCCATTCTCAGCTCAGGTCTGAATGCCTCCCCTGGAGCCATGCAATGTGTGCCTGTGCCTGGACACTCCTTTGTTTTTCCCAGCAGCTGCAAGCACCGAAACTCCTTAATTTTTCATGTTTTCCCACACCCATCCTCAATTCCATTCACTAAGAATATTGAGAATAACAAAGCCATCTAAGTGTAACTGAGGAGAGGAAGGTTGAATATTTGCCATGTGCCTGTTTCTGTTAGTGGAGATAAAGCAATTTGTTCTTCTTGCTGAGGATTTAATAATTCATGCACTGCACTCATCCCTGCTTTGCACTGTGCTCAATGACACTTACCATTGTTCTGCACTCAGCTATTCTGTTGCTCAGACTTATCTTCTAGAAAAGTTCCTCTGAAGGTTTTAGAGGTTGGTTTAAGGTCTAGTGGCCTTGTTCCAGCTGCTGATGCAGTTCTTTGGCTTCTGTATGAGCCCGTTTTCAAGGGCACTGCATTTTCACATCAGTTTTTTTCCTTCCCAGCACATTCCAAATGTGCAGGCAGATACACTGCACCAAAATAGCACTGGAGTCTCATCCCCTCAGTGACAGAGCACGTGGTGCAAGTGGTGTTCTTAAAAAGCTGGCTAATGGGTTACATTTGTGCACTTCTGGATAAGCTGCCTGCAAGAGAGACAAGCAGGGCTAGCAAAGGAGCAGGGGTTATGCTGAAGTGTCTGTATCAAATTCAGAGATTATTTGAATGGTACAGGCTCTCTTAAGTAATAGGGAAAGGTAATAACACAGGCACCCAAAGAGAGGTTGAAATACTTTACTACCAGTGCGTCTTAGCATGATGCTTTTAACTATGGATAGTTTCAGGCACTACTTGTCCTTCTAGAAGCCCCCAGAGATGTTTGTAAATTCACCTGCTGGATAGAAATAGTGATAAACTTGACAGAGAAGCTCACTGTGATCTTCCCTACTCCCCAGGTGTTTCTAAGCTCTTTGCTG
Source organism: Thryothorus ludovicianus (assembly GCA_013397245.1). Classification (NCBI taxonomy): domain Eukaryota; kingdom Metazoa; phylum Chordata; class Aves; order Passeriformes; family Certhiidae; genus Thryothorus; species Thryothorus ludovicianus. Next base: position 13,643 of record VZTB01007832.1, on the reverse strand, counting down.
GACTCTACAGCAGGTCTCTGGCCAGCAGTCTGCCCTTCCCTTGATCTGTCATTCCAAGCCTCCACTCCCAGCTGATCAGTGTACCATGTTCTGGCTTGGTTATGGTGTAAGCTGTGTCCTCTTTTCCTTGGCAGGTGTCCCAGAAGAGTCAGATCAGAACCTGTCCAGCCCAGAGGAAGTTTTCCACTCAGGGCACTCGCGGAACTCGAGCTATGCCAGCCAGCAGTCCAAGATCTCTGGTAACCACTGACCCACACAGCTCTGCCATCCCTTTTCTTCCTGCAACAAGCTCCTGTGAGAGTGATTTGCAGCCACCTCTCTCACCCTGCTGCGTAACACCAGCCTCCTGTTCAGTCTCTGCAGACGAGCTCATAGATGTCCAAACCTCTGTGTGCAGGAGCAGAAGTGCTGCTGTGCAGCTGCCCTGCCCCTTAGCTGTGCTGCCAGCAGAGGTGAGGTTTGTGACCCCCTGTGTGTTGCAGGTTACAGCACGGAGCACTCTCGCTCGTCCAGCATGTCCGACCTGACGCACCGCCGGAACACATCCACCAGCAGCAGCGCCAGCGGGGGGCTCAGCATGACCGTGGAGTACCCCGAGGGGGAGCGGGAGCACAAACTGGAGAAGCCACCTCGCCCCCCCAGACCACCCCTCCTGCTGGACAGACCCTCCCGGTGAGTTACAGTGGAGCAAAGAGCTTCCCCCGGCAAGGAGGGGCAGAAGCTGCTCCTTTGTGTTCAGGCAGCAGTGGATCAGATTGTGGCCACTGAGGAGGAGACTGTGGCCGAGGGAAGCGGGACAGTATGTACGGGTCTGTGTCTTGGAAAGCTGAGTAAGTTTTTCCTGTATTTCCTCTTGCCAGGAGGAAAAAGGATTCAATGGAGAGTCACCCAACCCGAGTGGATGACACCAGGATCGATGCTGATGATATAGTGGAGAAAATAATGCAGAGTCAGGACTTCACAGATGTCAGCAATACTGAAGGTGAGAGGAGGAGCCTCGGAGGGGATGTCTGGGTTGTTCCTTTTGCAGGGCTGCCGAGCGTTTACAGTCAGATCTGATCTGCCATGGGCTCCCTTCTCCTTTTGACAGCTATTCACTTTCAGTGCTTGCTGGGTGTTTCTGTGGTAGATAAACCACGTGGGTTTGAGAGCTGCACATGTATTTACAGATAGCACTTGCTGCTGTTCCACACATGACAGCAGAGATTGAATAGTAGTTCAAACATGCAGGGAGAGAGGAAAAACACTGATTCTCAGTGCAGTGCAGATCAGTTGCATCAGCTGTCTGCACTGCTCTAGTGGCCTTCATCCAGGCTCAGGCCAAGGTATTTATCAACAGAGGAGATTAAGTACAACTGGAGGGGAAGCAGCACATTTCTACAGAAACCTGGGTTACCATGTGCTGGTGATCAGGTTTGTCAGATTGCTTAAGAAGGGATTTTTCTCGTTTGCTGTCACAGCATCTGTTAGGAGCAAACTACTAATATAGCTGCTTTTGTTTTCACTTTCATTTTCCAGTTTAGCATAGAAATCAATCTTTAATCTGATTTTTTTATCAGGTTTTCTGTTAAGTTTTATACTTGGCCTGGCTTGTTATCTGTGCTTCATTAATTTACCATGAATCCCTTTAAACTGTTGGACATGGCAGCACTTTTATCATGTGAGGAGTTACAGCTCACCCAGCGTGGGTTAGAACTAGACTGAATGCAGCTGCCTCTCACCAGCAGAACAGGTTGAGTTTCACCTCCAGTGACTCTGCAAAAGCAGTGAGGCCTCACATCTCATCTGTTCAGATGTGCATAAGCTGACCAAGAAGTTGCGTCGATGGAATTGCCTTAAAAGAGGCAGCTGGAGGAGTATGACTGAATTAACATCTCTGCCTTTATTCTTCCAAAGCTTCATGGTGTGGAGGCTCCCTTTTGGAGCAAGGAAAGGAGTTCCCAGGGGCTCAATGCCTGTGGGAACACCACCAGAAAGTGTGGATGTGCTTCTGCTGAGACACACTTGTTCTATGCTGATTGTGTGTCTGGGAAGGGAGTTCCTGGCAGCCTCAGTAGTTCTGGATTTTGATGTCTGACTTCCTTTTCTATCTGCAGACAGTAACCTGAGGTTGTTTGTGAGCAGAGACGGAACAACTACGCTGAGTGGTATTCAGCTGGGAAACAGGTAGGTTCCCAAAAGGCTGGCAGACTGAGGGACTCCAGAGAGATTAGTGGACTCTCTACCTAGGAGACTTTCACTTTTTGCTGCAGGAGAGATTCCTAAACATCTTGTGCTATATGGTGGTTTTATTCCCACATTAACAACCCTGGGATCCCTTTGGTGGCAGGCTGCAGTTGCACTAGAGTATGAATTTGCAGTTCTCAGCAGGAGTTCAGAGGGATAATGGAATCCTGGTTGTTGGACCCAGGAGCAGAAGCGAGGAGTGGAAGGACAAAATGGTAGAGGCTGGTTCCCGTTTGTTTCTGAAGGAGGGAGCTTTGCCTCCTGCTGGCCTGCAGCAAAACTGCGGCAGAGCGGGGTTTATTGTCCCTCTTCCCTGCCTTTATTGTCCTTTCTCCCTGCCTCTTCCACAATCGTCGAGGGCTTGTTCTCTCATGAAAGCCTTCTGAAGCAATAAAACTTTTTCTTTCCACTGCAGCTCTTAGTACAGCCCTTGGCCAGTTGCGTTTGAGGCTTTATTGCATCTTTTCAGTTGAATTAAAAAGAGCAGTAATGGTAATACAAAGATGTCTCAAGTTGGTAACAAACCCGGCAGCACAGCAAAGCCAGGCACGCTGGCTCTTTGTTCTGGCTGGGATATCCCCCTTTGCTGTGTCCTGTGGAAGGGTTCCTGTGTCACAGCCAGCTCTCTCCAGTGCCCTGTTGCTGACTTGCCACCTCTTTGTCCCCTCGGTTTTCCAAGGACTGACTTCCCACAAGGCTGACTCGTCACTGGCAGTGTTTTGTGTGGGCTCAGATGATGTTTGAGAGTGGAGAGCTCTGAATCAGAACTTGCTTACTCAAAGTGACTGTGGAAAATAACTGGCCCCTCTCCCCCTCTGCTTCCCCAGGGTATCATCTGGAGTTTACGAGCCAGTGGTGATTGAAACCCACTAAATGTGAAGAAAAGGGTAGAGCTGCTGGCCACAGGCCCCCTACCCAGTCCGGTGCCACATGGATGCCAGCCTTTACCTCTCTTCATGCAGCATTCCGGAAGGGAATTCTCCATGCCCCTCCCCATGTTTGCACTGCAGAACTACTCCAAGACCACTCCAGAACATGCACTTTCCCTGCATTGGCATTGTCCTTCTCTGCTTCCTGGTCCTTCCAGTGCATGCCTTCCCCCTGTTCCTGCTCAGACACGAGTTGTCTGTGGGACTCATCCTTGGGCTAGTCCCAGAGGATGTTGCTCATCTGCATCCCTCATCCCACCCATTCACTTGCAGCAGGGGACTTCTCAGTTTCTGTGTCCCCAAAACATTGGGTTATACCACTGTGAACTCTTCAAACCACTGGGGGTGGGGGAAACCATTCTAACCAAACCCAGAGCTGCTTGTTGGGGACACGGTGACATGGCCACTTGCAGGATGCTTTATTCCATTGACTCTGCAAGGGAACATCACCTCCCAAGGCAGTGGTTTTACTGAACAAGGTATGCTGTGGTGTGCACTTCACCTTCCTATTCTCAAACCCCCAGACCACATCTTCTCATAGGAAATACTTCCCAAAAGTGCATTTCAGAAAACTACCGCAATCCAGCTGGGAGTTGGTGAACGGTTAAATGTGAGTGCTCCTCACACCACTGACTGCAGCAGCCCTTCCACTGCTGGGCATGGAAGGGGGTGTTCATCAACTAGCATTAGCAGGAGCACTTTAGAGGTTACAGATTTTACCTGGAGGAGGCTTCTACTCACTATTCCAGGAATATAATCTGTGTTTGCTGGACTGATTCAGCAAATAGTCCTATTGGAGCTTGGAATACAAAGCCTCTTTTTTTTTTTTTTTTTCTTTTTTCTTTTTTCTTCTCATTTCATTGGCTCAGGAAGGGAACTGCCCTTCTTGGACTGTGAAAAGAATCCTGTCTGACAGCCCTTCCCTGGGCCAGAGCTGGATGCAGTTGACTGCAGTGGTCTCTCTGTTGTGGTGGTGATGTCGATTGCCTCTCTTGGCCTGGGCCAGTAAGGGACTTGGTGTTGCTTGGCCTTTCTGGCCTTGTCAGCAGAGATCTGTGCCTGAGCTGGTTCCTTCTGGGGCTGGGGAGAAGTTACTGTCTCTGCCTTCAAGGGTAGAAGGGGTGTTTGCTGCTGCATTAGCCACAGCAGCTGTTCTGACCTGCTCTGTGGTGAGGGAGCTCTTCTGACAAGGCTTCAAACTCTTCTCTGGTTGATCTTTCAATTGCTCTTCTTCGGGTTTGGTTTCTGCAGTTGTTTGACACTTTTCCTTGCAGTGTGTGGCAGAGGTGTTGATCCCTTTCAGCTCCCTCTTGGAGGTTCTCCTGGCAGCTGAACTGCCAGTGAGGATCTGGGCAGTCCCCAGCTGTGGGCCAGCAGCAGGCTGTGCTTGCAGCCCTCCCTGTACAGAGCCCCTCAGCTGATAAGCTATTTCTGTGTAGTGCCCATTCCTCTTTTGCCAGTGTACTGTGGTAGCACTCAGCAGCCGTGCCCTGGGAGCAGTTCCACACTCTGGGACCTGGCTCCCCTCTGACACTTGTGTGTGTGTACAGGCACACACTCATTCTGTTCAGCAAGGAAAGACTTGTAACTGATCACGTTGTTCAAATTCTTAGTTTTTGTAAAGCCTCTTTTAAAGGAGGGGAAAAAAAAAATCCATTAACTGTGGTCTCTTTGGCCAGAATGCATGCAGATGAGCTACTGGAAAAGGGAATCTGGCAGAATGAGAAACAAAGAATGAAAGGGCCTTGATTTAGCTTTTTTTCTTTTTTTTTTTTACCCTTCTAGCTAAGGATGCTGCTTGGGGAGGGTGCTCAGCAGTGTGGTAAAACTATACAGTTGCTTACTCTGTTTTGATGGTTTCTCTCTTCTGAGTCAAGAGGTTTCTTTCTGTGTTTGGACAGACCACATATAGGATGTGCATCTTTCCCACTCTTTCCCTTCAAAGGGAATGAAATTTGAATTAGGGTAAAAAGGGGATTCAGACAACACCTTGGTTTGATTTAACATAGGGAAAAAGTGTTGGATCTTTTGAGACTGTGTAGAACAAAAGCTCTTTCACACTTGCTAGGTTTTTTTATTGGTGATTTCTTCATTCAGCCTGGGTAGGTTTGGCACTCACTTGCAGGCTGCTGAGCATCCTGCCCTGTTCCTGGGGTGCCACGTGTCTGTGGGAAGGAGGGAACTGCTTGTCTTTCTCTCTCCCTGGGGCAGTGCCAGAAAGCCAGGCCTGGCCTGACCGTCTGCTCAGGTCAGGGTGAGGGCAGGAGGAGGCTCGGACAGCAGTGGCTGTTCTGCCCTGTCTGTGGCTGGCCCTGCAGAGCCGAGGGTCTGGCTGCTCCCCAGGGGCCAACAAAGCCCCTCAGGAAATCAGATCCAACCAGGACTTGAAAGGAGCAAGCATAAGCCAGGAAAAGAGGCCAAAATCCAGCTCGCTTCTGCTGCTTTGCTTCTGTTCCCATAAAAAACAATGGCAGTCACTGTCAGAGCAGTTGGGATCCCAGGGCATTCTTGTGGCCTCCACTGGCAAGAGTCGGCTGCTCCAAGGCACTGGCAGCTCGTCATGTCACGGAATTGGTGGGACAGAGGGAGGAATATTCTTCCTCCCAAGCAAGAGGAGAAGCAGTTGAGCTTTTGAGAGCACTGGTCTCTTCTTCCCAGGCTGGCAGAGCTCCTGCTCCATCACATCACTGTGGCCAACCTGGGCATGTCTTTGGCTTCTCTTCCAGTGGCTTGGTACATCACAGCTTGCAGTTCTGATAACTGTGTCTCATAGGGTATTTCTTCATTGTCTCCACGTTAGTGCCTCCACAGATCCTGGTCTTTGTGGCATTTTAGCTCTCCTGCCCCAGTTTTGAGTGAGTAAGCAGTCCTGGTCATCCAGCCTTGCATGGCTGGGGCACCTGGAGCAGACCTGGAGGGAGGGAGGGAGGAGCAGTCTGTTCCTATTTGTAGATCCCGTGCAGAGCTCCTGCTGCACATGCAGCACAGGCAATGTCCAGCAGTCCTTAGGCAGCCGTGGGCACCCGAGGTGGTGGCTGTGGTGTCACTTGTCCCACACACTCACCGCTGCCTCAGGAAGCTGCGTCTCACGAGCACTTTTTTCCTTGTGGCATCGCTGTTCCTTGTTGGACTTTGAACATTTAGGAAGTGAATCAGTTTCCAGACCCAAACCGCTGGCTAGTTTCCTTTGGGTTTTTCTTTTTTGTTGTGAAGTTTATGGATTTTTTTTTTTTTATACAAACCCAGCAGGCTGGTGTTTTTTTTGACTGCATTATTGTTTCATTAATATTTTATTTCAGGGGGGCTTAGGGGAGGGAATGTTCTTCCCCACATTGTTCCCCTTCTCAGGGGATTCAGAGGTGGCTTAAACAAGTAAAAGGACCTTATTATTGGCAAGACTCTGCATCCCCTGGGTCTCTGATGCTGACGAGCAGGGCTGCTCACGCCTGGCTGGCCCTGGAGAGCAGAGCTGGCTCTCTGCTTCAGTCTCAGGATCAGGCAAAACGTGTGGGCTCTGCTCCTGGTTTCTTGACCTTTAGTTGGTGGAAGCACATTGCAAAGCGTTAGGAAATTCAGTGTAACTTTTTTACTAACTTCTTTTCTTTTTTAAAAACCAATATAAAACTGAGTGTCCAAAAGAATAGGCTTAGTTGTTACTTGGTGAAGGAGATGGTTTTCAGATGGAAATTGTGATGGGAAAAGGGGGAGAAGGATGTTGCTCCCTCATCATCATCTTTTGTTTGGTCAGCACTTTAAAGGGGGGCCTCGTGCTGTTCTGACCCTTGGAGTGATGGGCAGCAGGCGTGTGATTTCTCCCCCTCATTGCCACATCACTTTGCCCCCTGCAGAAAGGTTAACAAGCCCTTTTAAAAGTCTGCTTCAGTTTTTAGAGGGTTCCGAACCAGGTGGAGGCCTGATGAAATAGTATTTCATTCTCATCTGATTAGGAGGGGTTGACTTTTTATTTATTTTGTCGTTGCTGTTTCTTTTTAAGCGGGTGGCAGTGCAGCTGGTCTCTGCACTGCTGCCGGGAACCTCTGGGAAAAATCTCACTCCAGGTACGCTAGAGCACCACGGTTAAACCCCTCCTGGCGAGGGGCTCCCCCTCCCCTCCTCGCTGCCTTACCCGGGGGCTGCAGACCCCCCTCCACCCCTCCTGCCCCTCCCTGCTGCCCCGCCTGGTCTCTAGCTGAGATCTTGCTCTGGTGACTGAGCCCTTTGGATAAGGCCAGTCCCCAGGGACAAGTTCCTACAAACTCTGCCTGGTCGCAGGTGTTTGTCCTTGAAAAGCCACTTCCTCGCTGCGGGAGGGGTTGCTGAATGCAAAATCCCCCCCTCCCATTTCCCTGCTGAGAGCTGTGTCCATCAGCCCCCTCCCTGCGATCCCGCTGCCTCCGGAGCGCCTCTGCCCCGCCGGGCGGGCGTGGAAACCTGGGAAATGAAAAGGAATTTGGATGAAGCTCTGAGCGAGGGATGCGGCTGAGCCTGGTAACTTGCCTCAAACACATGGAATAACGGTAGAGCCCATATTTTTGTGGGGGGAGGGAGGGGAAGGGGAGATCATGTTTTATTTTCTTGAAAGTGAATTGAGCTTGGTGACCTTCGGCTGAGGCGCACTCGATTTGTATCAGATTCTATAGAGAGATGGCTGATATTTTTGGAAAGGGAATGGGTCTATGCAAACTTCCAAAATTGCTTGAAAGATAGTTTAACATTTTTTTACTTTGAAAATCTAAAGATAAATCTAACTTTTGTCTTAAAGCAGAAGTGCGTTTAGAAAGAGAAGCTACTTCCACTGCTCTATTTTGATGATGATTCTTGGAAAGTTTGGGCTGGAGGGAATGACTATTTTTCACCATTTCTATCTTGCTCCTCTAGTTTTTTTGTTTCTTTTTCTAACGGAATGCTGTGCCGTCTTTGATTCAACAGATCGTGTTTGTATTTTCTGTATCTGGTTCCTAATGTAGAGAAATAACAAATATATGAGGAAATCAATATAATGTCAAATGTTGTTATGGTTTGGGGGAAAAAATAAAGGTTTTTTGGTACTTCACACTGATTCTTGCTCTGTTTCTTGTTTCAAATATCTGCTGTGGGGCGAGGAGGGTATGCTCAAGCCTAGAATAGTTTGTCTTTGCCATCTCAGATTGCTCTTCCCTGGAGATGGAGAAGGGCTGGAGAGGGCAGCTGGCAGCACAGCACCAGTCCTGTGACATCAGCAATCCCAGGGACAGGTGACACCTGCCTGAGTCACCAGCAGTGTCCTGTGTTCTGTCCCAGCCTAGGCTCTGCCTCTAAACTACCTCACCAGGCTTGCCTGGGGGATTGGGCCCACAGCCCAATAAATAAATAATCATAAATATCTCTGGATCCTCAGAGCTCATGCCTGAGTAGCCTTTCTGGCCTTGTCAGCTGATCTGTGCTTGAGCTGGTTCCTTCTGGGGCTGGGGAGAAGTTACTGTCTCTGCCTTCAAGGGTAGAAGGGGTGTTTGCTGCTGCATTAGCCACAGCAGCTGTTCTGACCTGCTCTGTGGTGAGGGAGCTCTTCTGACAAGGCTTCAAACTCTTCTCTGGTTGATCTTTCAATTGCTCACCCTTAATGGAGGGTGAGCCAAATTCAGTGCCCAGATAATCATTGCTGATGCCTGACAAGGCTGGAGGGGAACAGGAGCCCTGGGAGGAAGCAGCTTTTGCCTCTTCCACCTTCCCAGAGCATGAGCCACACACAGGTCAGTGTGCCTTTGAGTCCCAAGCCCGTTCTTCCCTTTTCCCCTGTTTCAGGATGGGGAAGCAGCCGACTCTGTCTCCTGTGTCCATCCCTTGGCCGTTTGGTCTCCCTTGTTCCTCTCCTCCCGCTGCCCCCGGGTGTGTTTGGAGGAACGGCTGGGGCATGGCACATCAGTGTCCCGGGGGATGGAGCTGGTGTCAGGATCTCGGTACCACAGGTCCCGGGCACAGGTGGTACATGCGACCGGAGCACGCTGTTCACAGGGATCTCAGGCCTGAGTGAGACAAGGAAGGCAGGAGCGCTGCTCTCCCGCCTTCCCCTCGTGCCAGCCCCGCCTGTTCCGTCCCCTCCGTTCCCTACCCCGTTCCGTTCCCGCTCCCCCTCCGGTCCCGCTCCGTTC
>VZTB01007831.1:136154-153443 GCA_013397245.1 Thryothorus ludovicianus | reverse complement strand
GGGTTAGGGGGGCTGTGCTGTGCTGTGGGGGGGTTAGGGGGGCTGTGCTGTGCTGTGGGGGGGTTAGGGGGGCTGTGCTTTGCTGTGGGGGGCTGTGGGCTGGGATCTGTCCTTACGTGAATGGCTGCTGGATCCTTGCCCAAGAGCAAGCTGAGAGCTGCCAGGTTGGATTGGGCAGTTTGGCAATGGATGTAGAGACCATGCAGCCCCAGTTCAGCCGAGTGCTGGAACGAGAGGCTCTGGCCACTGCCGTCCTCTCCCCTGTCAGAGCTACTGCTGGTGGCCGGCGGCCTCCAAAAGCATCATGTGGCAGAGGTGCCCTGGTTTCTGCAGAGCTCCCGCCTGAGCCCCGCTGGCATTCAGGGCGCCGGTGCAGGGGGAGGGAGGAAGCGAGCTCGGCTCTGCGGTCAGGCAGCTCCCAGCCCTGCACCTGAGCCGAGGCACAGCTCCTCTCCTCGCAGCCCTCCCCTCCAGCTTCCTTCCGCCCGCGCCCCGGCAGCTTCTGCTGAGCCCTGACTGCCCGGCAGCTTCACAACCCACAGGCTGCCCTGGCACTTCACCCCCTCAGAGGATTAAACCAAGTATTTATGTTTCCAAAGGTTTCAGAAAGATCCCCTGGCCATGCTGCCCGCCCACCACATGTTGTGCTGTCACTGGATCTCGGAGCTCTGAAGCTGCTCAGTCCGACCCAAGCTGAACTGCACTAAAACCATCAGGAGATGGATGCTGTGCCTGGGGGGAGGCAGCTGTTGGTCTCTGCAGGGCAGAACCTCAATCCAAGGCCCTTGGGGGCTGCTCCATGGCCCTGCTCCTGCTGATCTGCAGGGCTTGGGCACTGACTCCGTGGTTCGGGTGACTCAGGGCCCGCACCCAACGCAGGCCACTCTGCTGTGCAAGAAAGCTCAGCCTTGGGCCTGGAAGACATTTTCATGCCCTATGAATTCCTTAAACCCAAAGGCTGCTGATGTGTGATCCCTTTGCACGGGTGTTGGATGGGGCAGAGCAGGCCCTGGGCCCTGGCACTGCTCTGCCCACGGTGGGGTTGTGTGCCTGGGAGCAGCCACACAGGTGCTGAGTGAGCACCACTGGGAGACACAGCTGGTGCTGACTGGTTAAACTGGCTCCTCCAACCCCTGCCCTTCCTTGGACTGCCTGGGTTTTGTTGTACAGAGCCAACAATTTGGTAAGGGACTCAAAGGCTCAGGGGATCCTGCGCTGCTCCTACCCGGCACAGTGGTCCCATCCCACGGTGACACTGTCCTGGGCTCTGTGGGTGTCACTGGCTGACCCTCGGATGCTTTCTCATACTGAATGTTCAGGTGAAGGCACTGCAGCAAAGACTTCAACCATGGGAGATGGATAGTGAGCAGGGCTCGGGGCTATTCCTTGGAAAGCTGAAGCTCATCTTCCTTTTCACTTCCCCTTCTCTCAGGCGACTGCGTGTGCCCTGGGCAGCTATTTTTAGGCTGCTGCTCGCTGTCTGCTTTCCCCCAGGGATGCTGAGCAGGTTCTGGGAACTCCAGCTGTCTCTTGGGCAGCATGAGAGATGCTGTGCTTCTTGAGCTTGCTCCTTCACTCCCCAGCACATGCCCTGGGCTCCCCTGCAGCTGCCCTGGCGCTGGGTACGAGGCTGGGATGCCCACCCAGCAGCACTGGCACTGCTGAGGGCTGAAGGGGTCTCCTGTGCCGGGGGGATGCCGATGCTCTGCCCAGGCAGCTGGGATTGCAGGGCAGTGCTGATTCATGGGGCTCTGTCACTACAGTCACAACAGCTGTCCTGAGCCCTGAGGATTTACTGCCCACAGCCAGGAAATATGGAACAGACAGGTTTCTTGTGTTCCTCAAGGTGCAGGGGACATCCAGAGTCCTGGTGTAACCCAGGGCTGTCTCAGACTCCCCACTGCAGCTCCCCATTCCTGCTGCTGCCCCCTTTTCTGCCCTTAAATCCAGTTTCCTAGGCCCCAGCATGGTCAGCTCTAACCATGGGGACACATCTCACCTGTGTCACAGCCTGTGGGAGCCAGCTCGAGCCTGGCTGGGGCTAGGATGGAGGTGAGGAGCTGCTGGAGCCCCGCAGTGATGAGGCCACTCCTGGGGGTGACACTGAGGGTTCAGTTGAGTCACTTGGTTTCCAACACACACCCTGTGGGTGGGTGCATCATCCCCCTGGCCCTGCCTGGGCACTGGGCAGGGGGGGTTCCCAGGGCTGGCAGTGCCCCTTGGCCCCTTGTTTCTCTGCCCTGTGGCACCTCTGTGAGCAAAACCAGGGCTGTATGTGCCCAGGCTGGGTGCAAGCTGTGCTGTGCTGCTCCGGGGTCTGCAGGGACCCCACGGTTTGGGAGAGACAGGGGTGACATCTGCACAGGTAGGAGCACAAGGCAGGGATGCAAGGCTGTCGGGAGCTGCGAGGGGCAGGGATGGGGGGTGCAAGGAGCAGCAGGGGTGGGATGAGCTGCAGAGTTCCTGGGGACCCCAGCAACCGGTGTGCTGTGGACACAGAGCTCTTTGCTGCTCAGTCCCAGCTCCTTGAGCACGGCTGCCCCCCCAGAGCTGGGGGTGGCTGAGGCACCTTCCTGGCGGCAGGGCCAGCCCCGGGGAGGCTCCAGCTCCGCGCTCCCGCAGCCCATGTTTGGGCTTTGGCTGCAGCAGGGCCATAAAAGGCAGCGTGGGGAGGGCGCTGGCGCCGGGCCCGCGGCATCTCCGTGTGCTGGGGCATCCCAGGGAGCTGCTCCCGGCAATCAGGGCTGGGGGCCTGGGCGGCTCCATGGAGAGCGTGCTCCGGGTCTCCCCCTGCCCATTGCTGCCCAGTCCGTGTCCCACTGGTCCTTGGAAAGGGCCAGGCAGCCCCTGTCCCCGTGAGCAGACCCCTGCCCCAGCATCCGTGGGTGCCCAGGGCATCGGCTGGTGCTGCCTGGGCACGGTCAGAGCTGCGGCCGAGCTCCCGCTGCTCCCACAGCCCGGCACGGGCGCTGCTGCCTTCCTCCACAGGGCTCTCCTGGGCGCTGGGCATCCAGGGCTGCTTTGTGTCACCCTCGGGGGAGTGGCAGTGGCAGCAGGAGGTGCTGCGGATGCCAGGAGCAGGAATCGGTGGGGCCAGGAGAAGCTGGCATGGAAATGAAATCCAAGCTGAAGCCACACTGCAAATCCCTCCTTGGGGATGCTCGGGCTCGGAGGCGTCTCGGGGGGCAGGATGGGGCAGCAGCAGCCCAGGCAGAGGGGAAGGAGCAGCAAAACTCCTCCACATCCGTGCAGAGAAGGGCAGGGACCAGCCCTGTCACTCCACGGTGGCTGATTCACGAGCAAAGCCCGAGCTGCTGGGCCGGGTGGGTGTGAGCTGGCTCGGAGGAATGTGAAGACAAGCAGTGAGGAGGAAGGGCGACTCCCCAGGTATCACGGTGGGCACCACTGAGCTGCAGGGCAATGTGTGAAGGCTGGAGAGCTGGGGGCAGGCGTTGGGACAGGGTGGGAGGGTTGTCCCCAGATCACATCCCCTGGGGGCCTTCCAGCAGGCTCTCCTGGGTTGGGGATCTGAGGCACGAGGGCTGCCAGGGCCTCTGGGCTGAGACTGAGAGGCAGTAACTGTGTCCTTCCTGAGCCCTGGCATCAGCTGTGTCCTTCCCAAGCTGTTGCCCCAGTGCTCAGCTCCCTGTCCCAGCACACCCAGCAGCTGCCTTGCTCCTTCTGCAACTTCCAAGGGAGTTTTGGCCATGCAGGTGCATAACACCAAGCCCAGTGCAGCCGTGTCAGACCTGGTGTTGGACAGAGCCAAGTAAATCTCCATTAATGGCCCTTCCCCACGACCTGGGCTGCTGCCACAGGGTCTAGGGGCTCAGACCTGGGCTAGGCAGGTGCCCATGCCCGTCCTGTTCCCTGTGCTGCAGAGGATGCAGGGCTGATTCATCTCCTGCCTTGGCTCCTGCTCACTATGTTCACTCTGTTCACTCCCTGCCTGAGCAGCTAAATTAAGCTGAGCAACAATGGGCCATTGATTATCCCTTTACATTTCCATCGGGCCTGACTTCCCAGTTGCTCCTGGAGGGTGGCACAAGTGGCCTTGGCAGGGGCTTGGTGCAAAGAGCCCCTTGCCAGGTTCTGCTCTTGCCCCACACACCACGGAGGTGCCGGATCCACAGCCCTGCTCTGGCCACTGCCCTGGCTCTGGTGTGGCAGGGCCCAGATGCCAGCACTGATGCACCTGCATAGCAAATGGTCCTTTATCAGGGGAGCCTCCCCATCCCAAGGGCTCTCGGGAACCGTCTCATCTCTGCCGAGGTCGGGTCTTGCTCCAACCATTTGCACAGACCTGGGGGCTGTGTCCTCCCTGTTGCTCACTTTCCCCAGGGCTCTATCCCCTCCCTGACTGTCCCTTCCTTCCTGAGGCACCTATTCAAGCCCTGCCTGTCCCGAGACACTTTATGATCCAAAACCTGACAAGCCATTATTCAGGACCAGAGAGGCTGCCACGTGTGGACCCTCCTCGAGTGCCCCTCAGTGCCACTCTCCTGGCAGGGCTCTGCCCTAGAGCTCCGTGATGCCCGTGAGCATCCTGGAACACGGAGCGTCCTCCCGGCCGCAGTTTGCCGGAGAAGGGCTGGGTCGGGCCGAGTTCGTGGCAGCAAGGAGAGGGTGGGCATCCCGGGGTGACCTGGGCAGTGCCATGGGGGGATGGCAGCGCAGGGAGGGCCCCGCTCTGCCCCCTGCGCGGGGCTGGCTCGGTCGCCCACTCCCCTCTCTCAGAGGGCTCTGAAGCAGCTCAGGAGCTGAGGGTGACGCTGCTGTGTCTGCACGGGGATGCGCCGGCAGATCCTACCTGCGTCAGCAGCTAAATTCCCTGCTCTCATTCCCGCTCCGGCAGCGCCTTAACCCTTTCCTGCCACCCTAAGCACGGGCTCCTTGCAGCCACAGCCAGGCTGTCCCCTGCCACACCTGCCCTGTCCACACGCACCTGCGGGAGGGAACGCAGCATGCTCCAGTTTTGTGCCGTGCTCGATGCCCCGGCTTTTCTGCACCGTGTCCGCGGCACCCCTTTCCTAGCCCGTCCTGGCCACACCATCCCGGCCGGGGCGGTGCTGCCGTGGCCGCTCCGGAGCCTGGGATGCGCTGTCCCCGCTGTTCCCGGTCCCTGGGGAGCGGCGGCAGTGCTTTCCCAGTGCTCCTGCTGCTGTTGGCATCGGCATGGGGCAGTTTTATCACCCTGGCAGAGGGCCTAAAGGCCAGCTGGTATTTGGGCTTTTGGGTATTTGCAGAGTTTCCAGTCACGGCTGGAAGTTTTTTACTGCCCACCCTCACCTGCAATATGTGGAAATTGGATTCCTGAAACCAGGACCCGGCTGCTGGAGCTGACTGGGGCCACCAGCCCTCCTGGCAGGTGCCTTGAGCAGCACGAACAGCACCAAAGGGCACTGCCTTCATCCACTGCACAGGCTCTGCCCAGAGCTGAGGGCTCAGGATTAGGCAGGGTGTTGGCATCACTGTTTGCCCTGGGCGTCCCTGGGCTCTGTGACAGCCCCGTGTCTCCCTTGCAGAAACCTCTGGAGAGCAGAGAGGACTTTAGCAGATCCCCACCACTCCCCAGCTGCCTCTGCCCTCCCCAAGGTTAGTCAAGCTTCGGCAGCAGACAGAAGCAGCTGAACTTATTTGTGGTTTCTGAAAGACAAACCCAAGCCAAACAAAATCAAAAGTCCCAGGAAGATGCCTTAAGCTGCTCCTTCTCCAGCTGCTTTGCCACATGGAGCAGGAGCCTGAGCTTGCTGAATTCAGAGGGGCACTGCAGGGCCGGGGGCTTCCCAAGAATCCCTCATGGTTGGCAAGAAGCACCACCCAAAGTCTGGCTGGCACCAGCTCCCCTTGCTGGGGTGCCTGTCCGGGCTCACTGCGGTGGTTTTGGGAAGCACTAGGTGTGGAGCAGAGCTACTGCAGCTGCAGCAGGGCTTTTCCCACCTGTGCTCGCTGCCTCTGGAGGGGCAGCTCCAGCCTGGCCACTCCTGGGCGCAGCCAGCGGCAGCCCCACGGCGAGTCCGAGCTGGCACCGCTGGCACAGCTCCCGCTGGGCTCTGCCGGGACTGCCCCAGCTTCTGCTGTTCTTGCAGGAGCCGTGTTTGTGTTTAAACGAGCCAAAGCAAGGGCGTGCAGAGCCCGGAGCGCCGCGCTCGGGCAGGGCCAGTGCCCGGGGCAGGACGTGCCCCTGAGCTCCAGCCGGCCGGACTGGTCTATTTTTATGGCCCAACGGAGCGACCCGGGGATTAATCAGCCAGCCCAGGAGGACAAGCTACGTTGGATTTGAAATTCTTTAGTGCTTGTAATAACTCAGGTGAGTCTCTTTGTTCTTGTGAGCTGTAATTTTTCATTTGACAGGCAGCGTCCCTTGACAAAACAGCCAAGCAGCCACATCCAAACACACCCAGCCCTGGGACGTGGCACCAAGCCCCTCCACCTGCCCCTGCCCCACTCCCAGGTGACAATTCCCGCAGTGCAGCAAACTCCAGAGGCAGTTTGGTCAGACCTGCGCTCAATGCCAAGGACAAACGATGCTGACCCATTGACCCCCTCCCGCTCGCCCAGGCGCGGGACAGCTCCGGGCCCCTCCCAGCCTCGGGACACCGTGTGGCACCTCTCCCCCCGTGCCCAGCAGCCGCCCAGGTGCCCTGGGACCAGCCCAGTCTCCATCTCGGGGTGCCTGCGGTGCTCTGTTCCCTCCTCCGCAGGGTTCCAGGAGCGGGATCGGGTTCCCGCCGGGATTACGAAGCGTTAGGACGGGATGGAGGATTCCATTTTCGTTCCTCCCTGCTCCCCTTCCCCCTGGCAGCGGAGGCAGGAGGATGTGTCAGCTCAAGGCTGAAGCTAAAGAGGCTTACTCCGACTATTTACCTTCGCGAGGGGCTATTTTCGGCTGCTCAGCTGCCGCTAATGCGACGCTCAGGGCAGCGCCTGAGGAGACGCCACGTGAGGGTCACTGTTCCTGAGGATCCACTTTTCTCGTCTGCAGGGACCGAAGCTTGGCTGCTTTTTTATTCCCTGGGGTTTTTATCAGATGGAAAAGTGTCACAAAAGAAAATCTTGGGGACGTGTCAGAAGGAGCTTTGAAATGCACTGCCCTGTCCAATGTGTGACTGTTGCCATCCTTGCTCTGCAGGGAAATCCGAAGGTTGCTTCCAGGGCTATCCCAGGCACTGCCAGAGGCCTCCAGGTTAGCTTCACTGATCCTGCCTCCCCACAGATAAGCTCAGACGGTTGTGGATCTCCAGCCTGAGTTAAATAATGGAATCATAAGTCAATGGACAGGCTGAGACTGGAAATGAGTCACTGGGATCTGAGTGCTGCTGGTCCTTGGGGACCAGCTCCATCCCCTTGAGTCCCTGACTATGGCAAGGTGGGGTCAGTGTGTGCCAGGGGCATGGGAAGCCCCAGTGAGGAGCACAGGGACAGACACCTGAATTCTGCGGGCAGAGGGACACTCAGGGCACACCAGACATAGCAGAGTGGCCAAGGGGGGCAACTGCTCCCAGGGATGCACACCCAGAGCTGAGCCCTGCTTTGAACAGAACCCAGCTTATTCCACATACTAGAAAGCTACAGTGCAGAGTCTTTAACTAAACGAATCCTGAGTGATTTCCACATTGCTGAATGACATTTTAATAGTGGAAAAATAATGCTCCAAATTATCTACTTCATCTCTTCCTATTGTCTTTTACTGGCTGGGAATGAGTGCTGCAGCAAAACCAGCTCTGGTTCTGGGAGGGGTTTGCTGGTGCCTCCCAGCCCAGGCAGTGGGGAGGCAAGGAGGGGCTGTTGCCCTGTGCCCAGCACCCTGTGAGCCCAGGAGGGGCTGCCCCTGTGCCCAGTCCTCCAGGCCTGGCAGGGCTGCCCACACCTTGTAGTGCTCCTGGGGGGCTCTGGCTGCCCTGGTACCAGGAGCAGCCACGGTGCTTCACAGCCCATGCCAGTCTCACATGGGGCTGGCAGGTGGCAGAAGGCAGTGTCTGGCTCCTGCTGTCCCCCTGGGGAGCTGGCACCTGTCCCTGTGTCACCAAGTCTTCCCACAGGAAGATGCTTTTGGCATTTTCTGCCGTGTGCTTTTCCTGACCTGAACTCAGCCACTGGTGGAAGCCACTTTGAGTTTTCACCTGCAAGCAGCCACCGAGTGCTGCCACAGGTCCCCAGGAGCAGAGCCTGGGGACAGTGATGCAGCCCTGGCACCCAGCACATCCCTGAGTGGCTGCAAAAGGGGCGGCTCAAGCTGGGGGACGGCATCTGCTGTCCCCAGCCTGCACAGCAACGGACACACAAAAGCCTCACACAAACTTTTATTACCACTGAAACATCACAGAGCTCCATAAACTCCTGCCTCAGAGCAAAGCAGCCCCAGTCCTTACATGAGGTGTCCCTTGCCAACTCCAGCTCACACCTGCAGCCTCAGTGCCGCCGCAGCCAGACCAATTTGGAGCTGTGCCATGCTGAGTGGGTTTCCCCACTGCTCTCATCCAGGGGAAGGTTTTCATCCTCTGGATTAAAGGCACACAAACCAGGAGCTGAACTGTCCTGCCACTCAACAGCCAGCCCTTGGCATGTTGCCTCCAGTGGGTCACGGCTCCTTCCATTCAGGGACGCCGCCTGCTCTTGGCTGGCGCTGGTTCATACAGAGCATCTGAGCTCCACACTCACTTCCTAGCAGGAAGGGGGCTCCAGGCCAGGCTGTGGGTAAGGCTTTGCAGAAGGGTTTTGAGAGAAATGTGCTTGTCAGTGCAGGAACCCACCCAACTCTGCCCAAGGACATGGTGGATCCAGACGTGCCACTGAGGGCACAACCATTCCTGAGAGGCAGGGCTGGGAAGGGAACCTGCCCAGGACAGCTGTGAGGGAAGCATGGAGGGAGTGAGAGGGAACAGGACAGCCAGGGAAGGCTGCAGAGGGATGCAGGGAAGCACAGCCCGCTGCCACTCAGCTCCTTTTCTACCCTCACAAGGAAACTGCTCCCCTGGCTCCATTTGGCACAAACTCTGGCTCAGGACATGCCTTTGGAGGCCATGGAATTTGGTAAGAACCTTTGGCAACAGGGCTCAAGGCCCCAGCTCCACTTCTGGCTGGCAAAATTTATAGCAAACATGGGGAGAAACACTGTCCTTTCAAAAGCACCCTGAGGGAAATCTTGATTAGACAGAGCTCAGCAAAAATGACTGCAACAAGGCAAGTTTCATTTTCACTTTGGGATGTGGAACAGGGAACACTTCTGGCACTGACTGAAGAGCCTAAAACCCACAGGGCATGTATGTGCCACAGGCTGTGGCAGTGACAGGCAAGGACAGTAAATATTCAGTAATTGAGGAGAGCCAAAGGAAACACAATGGCAAACAACAGACTAAAGTATTAAAGTCTGCAGTTGTCAGCATAAAGAAACAGCTTTGCTGTAATGTCAGAGAATCCCAGAATGGGTTGGGTTGGAAAGGACCTTAAAGTTCATCCCATTCCACCCCCTGCCATGGGCAGAGACACCTTCCACTATCCAGGTTGCTCCAAGCCCCAGTGTCCAACCTGGCCTTGGACACTGTGAGGGATCCAGGGGCAGCCACAGCTTCTCTGGGCAACCTGTGCTAGGACCTCACCTACCTCCCAGAGAAGAATTCCATCCCAATATCTCATGAGGAAGGAAAACTTCGGGCAGTGTCTGTGAAATACTCCAACTCATAGCAGCAGTGCTCTGAGACCTGGGGCATTCAGTTTTCTATAAAAATGGAAAAAAATCATGCCAACCAGTGTATCCTATAAAACCAAAAAAGGCCAGAGACAAGACTTCGAGGTCACCAGTCCTTCCTTGCTGACAAAGCAGACACCTTCCCTGCAATCCCAATAGTCTGCAGTTTTATTTTTGGCAGATTATAATTAAAATGGCTTTTATGGCTTTAAAAAGAAGCCACGAAGCTGCACATTTTGGTCAAAGCAGAGAGTGCACGTGTGTGCTCTGGGTGAGGGGACAACGGCCTTGGCTCTGCTCCTGCCACCTGCCACCAACACTTCTGGGCAGCCTTGGCTCCCCGGAGTGTTCTCGTTTCTCACCAGCAAGTAAAAAAGTTCTGGTTGCTAACCAGTCCAGTCCCAGAGGCAGAATAAAAAGTCCTTGTTAAAACCTAGAAAAGCTTGTTTCTAACAAAATCAAAATCCAAACATAGTTCCTGGGTTGATGCCTTTCTCTCAGGTTCCATCACCCATGCAATGGAACTTCCCCTATGGAGCAATTTAATTCCTCTTCCATTCCACACCTTTCAGTCTTCTCAGGAGTCTTGACGAGCTATTCCTCCATTTCTTTCTTCAACATTTTTTCCTATGCACATCCTTCCTGCCCTTCCCTTCCCTTCCGCCGTCGCACCCTGTTCCTCTCAGCTATTTTCGGAAGGTGAAGACATCCCGTGTTTTCAGGCCTTTCTTGCCTTCACTTCCTGGTTTAGGAGAAGACACTTCCACCAGCCCCCCGTACGGGCAGCTCTCGGACTCCGGGTGGTGGCCAGAGCACTCCACAGCGGGGATGAAGCCACTGTCCCACATGCCTGTCCCACACAGCTTGCAGAGGTCGTGCAGGCTGCAGGGGATGCGGGGGAGCAGGTGGAACTGATAGAGCAGACTCCTGGCCTAGAGGGAGAGAGAGGGAGAACAGTCACCCCTCACCAGGGGACCAACACGAGAGCTGAGGTGGCCTCCCACCCAATCCTCTGTTTGGCTGCCTGGGCTTCAGCAAAGGCGTGTCCTGCCAAACACCTGAGGGTTACCCGAGGCACTGGGGACAGTGGCAGGTCACACAGGCTGCCACACACCACAGCTCATCCCATGGCCCCAGTCACTGCCAGCTGAAAGGGAGCGGGCACCATGGCACCAACAGCTGTGTCTCCATTTTCCTGAGTAGGTTATCCAAACAAGGGTTATCTCAACCACACTGTCACCTCCCAAGCACTCAACAAGTACCTCCTCCTGCTGCAAATCTTGTTTCCAAGCAAACAGCAGCATCCATCCCAGGCACCCACTGGGATACAGGAGATGCAAAGCTGAAGCAGCAGTCCCTGGTTTTCTGAAGACTCTGACTCATCTCTGGACCTTGTCCCATATGGGCACCTGGGCATTTACCTTCCTGAGTACGAGCTCCCCGTTCATGTGCATGGCCAGGTTGCTGAAATGCAGCAGCATCTGGTCAGTGGCCAGCTGCTGCTCGATGACGTCGTCCCCATAAATCACCACGATGGCCACGCAGATGAAGAGGTGGAAATAGTCTGTCTGCAATGGGAACACAGGGGCTGCTGTACAGCAGGTGGAGGCAGAGCTCTGGCTTCACCTCCCACCCTTCACAAGCAGATTCTTGGTGAGAGATTTTGCTGCCTTCAGTTATGCCCAGTGGTGAGAACGTGAGTTACTTGTGACTTCTGAACCACAGCTGAGCCAAAGCCTCTTTCCTTCACAGCACAGCAGCAAAGTCTGCACCAATGTTTGCACCACAGAGCAGATTTTTGGGAAGACATTCCCCATCTGTGTAAGAGAAGCCTGAACTTCAGAAGAGGGTGTTCAGAAACACCTCCTTGTGAAGCCTCCCTAAGGAGGAGAGGCAAGCAGGGCTCATCCTCCTGCCACCCAGATAAACCTCTGCTGTAGTCACATACCCGACTCATTTTGGCTGCTTTGCTGCTAAGAGCCTTTCTGGAAATGCTCTGTGCTGAGGGGCGAGGACTCAGCCAGGCTGTGCCATGCCCGTGGCAGCTGCCTCACCTGGTAGTGAGCCCAGCAGGCCTCCCACATGCGCAGCGCCTCGGCCTCGGGGAACTCCCTCTTGAAGCAGAGCAGGATCCAGCGGTGGCAGAAGAGCATCTGCAGCCCGTCCTCGCCCAGGGCACGCAGGTGCTGGTGGAAGCGGGGGTGCATCAGCCGCAGCAGCTCGCGCAGGTACAGCTGGAAAACACGCCCTGGGCTGCAGCTCCCCTCAGCACCCTGGGGAGCCAGAGCTGCAGAGCTGCAGAGCTCTTCTCCCTCAGCTGCCAGTCCACAAGAAGGACGGATCTAACTGCCTCTGGAGTGCCTCAGTCACCCAGGATCAGTTCTACCCACCAGGTATTTCCACGGAATCCTAGAATATCCTGAGTTGGAACTGACCCTCAAGGATCATCAAAGTCCAGCTCCTGGCCCTGCTCCCAAGGATGACAACCCCAAGAATCATCCCAAGGATGTAGTGGCTTTGGAGTGTGATTTGACATGCTGGAACCCCCGGCCCAGGGAACTGGGGAAAGGAGTAGCCATGACAGGGCTGAAGGGAGCCCAGTACTCAGACTCACCAGCTGCTTCTCCATATCCTCATCCCGGGGGGAGCTGATGAAGATGGTGTTCTGCATCAATCCAACAAAGCACCAGAAAGTATCCGACTCATCCAGGACCTCTGCCAGGAGTGGGGCAACCAGGTCAGACATGCCCTGGGAGTATCCAATGGTTGGGTTAAATACTGCATAGTTCAGTAAGATCCTCCTGGAGCAGAGACAGAAACGGAAAGGGGACAGGTGAGGGCAGGTGACAGCATCATCTCAGGGACAAAGACACAGGACCCCATGTGAGGTGAGGCAATACACGGAAAAATACAGGGAAACCCTGCTGCAAACACCAGTCCTGTGGCATAAACTTCAGGAAAAGGTTTGGCATTCACAGACAGCAAAATATAAACAGAAAACGAGAATTTAAAAAGATTAAGAGGACAGAAATGAAGGGCCCATGGGAAAAGAGAGATTATGCCAAACAGATCCATAAAGCTCCAAGCTATGCTGTTGGATGAAACCCAACTCTTTTGAGGTCACACCTTTACAAGTCACACTCTCATGGAATAGACTGGTGTGCTTGTCCTTTACCCCATCAGGAGAACCACAGACCCAAGCACCTGCCCCCAGCCCTACCACAGCACCTTTGCTGTGCCTGTGTGTGCAGGGAAGCTCAGGGATGGGAGCAGGGTTATAGGATCGTTATGGGAGCACTGGGGAAGGCCTCGCTGTTCCATCCGTGGTTCTGCATGCACAGTGGGTGCTGGGCAGCTTTCCCAGGCAGCCCGGGCTGGGGGCTGACCAAGCTGTCTCTACATTGAGCAGGACATGGTTTTTAGGACATTGGAACCAGACACTTCACCTCATGGTCTCCACATTTGGGTTGTCCTCCCCTCGGAAGAACTGGTTGCTGCGATCGGTCCTCACGACATCCTTGTCCACCGTGAACTGCACCTGGCGCCAGAAATCCTTCTGCTCTTCTGGAGTCATGGACAGCCTGAAAACCACACAGCAACACAGAGGGTTGCCAAGAGAGGAATGTGATTGCCACTGACTTGTTTCAGTCTTAGTTTGCAGAGGAAAACTATTCCTGTACCGAGTTTCCTCAGCACCTGAAAAATAGACCAGCAGGTCTGTCCAGAATAGAGGATTGTCTGTCCCAAGGGATTACTGGAAGGAGCCTCCAGGGTTATAAATGGGATGACACAATGTGTTTGCTGCAATAAGCACTTCAGAAGCATCAGACTCTGCTCTCCACTGCTCCTTGGAACTTGGCACACTAGAACTCACCACTCTGGTTTGATTGTCTCCTGATTATTAACAGTACTGTGCCCCTCCAACTTCAATGTACCCACCTTCATTTAACAACATGTAATTCTTGCAGTAACAACATTCTGGAATTACATAACCTTCTCATTCCTTATTTTTATGTACATTTTATTCATAAAGAAATATGAGATCCCAATTTTACCCTCAGTGTTCTAACCCAAGCCTGGCTGTGAGGTTTCCCTGCATGGTACTGACGAGGCTGTTTCAAGAGCCCAGGTAAGGAAATGTCTGAGCTCTGTGGCATTGGCTCCAGAGCCTCAGGAGGTCACCAGTGCCCAATACAACCTCCTTCACCATCCCTCCCACTCATCTACTCCAGTCTCTCCTGATGCAAAGAATGTAGAGACTGAGGTGTCACTGTGATGTCCGGCCCAAGGAGGGTGAGCAGCGGAGGATGATGATGCTCTGTTACCTTTTCTCCTGGATCTCAAAGTATTCTTTCCTCTTCTGCAGCCTCAGTGCCTCCCTCTCTTCAGAGGTGGACTCGTAGCTGTAGTAGTGCAGCAGAAACGGCCACACCTCCCCACGGATGGAAATATCAATCCCACCAAAGAAAATGGCCTGGAAGAAGGAGCAAAAGTTATGGCTGGTACAGTTTTAGCATTCCCTAAAACAGCAACAAGCAACTGCCCGCTGCTGTGCTTTGGTGCCTCTGCAGTTCTTTCCTGACAAGTGACGCCTTGATTCAAGCTCCTGCAATTTGCACATGTTTAGAGGGAAAGTGCTGGCCCTCTATTCCCAGACCAGACACAAATCAGGCTCATTTCAATGTCAATAACCACCCCCGGAGAGGCTCTATGATTAACGTGTCGTTCTCATGTCACGGCTTAATCCCAAATCCTGGAGACTCTGCACTGCACTGCAAACTTCTCTCTCAGGGCCTGGGCCCAGTGCTCCCCTCAGTTCTGTTATTTCATACAGCAATCTCAGTTTATACAATCTCGGTTCATACAATCTCAGCTATTTCAACCATCTCAGCTCTTTCAGCATCTCCAGTGTTATCTGTGACTTGGTCACACATTCTGCAAACATAGCAGGCACTGGGCACTCCAAACGGCAGCAGAAGTGGGACAGCTCGCAGAATTGTTAGGGTTGGAAGTGACCTCTGGAGATATCCATCCAACCCCCCTCGCCAAGGCAGGCTCACCTAGAGCAGGTGACACAGGAACAAGTCCAGGTGGGAATCCAGTCCCAAGGGCTGCACTCACCACTCTCCACCCACCCAGAGCCCGGCTCTGGCCCCTGGCAGGAACACAAACTCCTGCAGTTCCCCCCGGGGCCTCGCACCGTGCAGCAGAGAACATTGGAGAGCCCCTCACCTTCCTCAGCTTGTACTCCTCCTCCACCTGGCCGGCCTCGTTGAGGTGGTGCAGCCAGGCAGACACGTCGAGGCGCCGGTGCGAGTTCTCCTCGGGGTGGGTCTCCGAGGAGGGCAGCTTGGGGCGGCGGATGGAGAACTGCATGCAGGTTTTCTCATCTGCAAGCTGCTGAACGGGGCAGAACAAACCACAGCTGCAGCAGGAGCCAGGGAGAGCAGCACGGTGGGAAACCCAGGGCAGGGAAACCTCTGCATGGGTCATGTACGACTAAGCACTGAGGAGCTGCACTTGGGGAGGTTTTGTTGGTTTGTTTTGTTGTTTTTTTCTTTTTAAATTCCAACCATTATAATAACAAGAGTGATTAGAATAATTAAAATTCATCACGAAAGAGCTTCATCTTAAAAAAAAAAAAAATTTGTTTCCTTTTCTCCTCCAATCTTATCCCTGACCTGAAACTGAATTAATGCTGCTTACAGCAAAACTTGCCCCTGCCAGGAATGCCTGCAATAAATTACATATGATTGGCCATATACAAAGGGATTGCTGTTAGGAGAGCAGGGAACTGTGCTGCCAGGCTCTCTGAGGGCACTCAGGATCCCAGTGCAAGGCTGCAGCTGACATTTAATTTAAAAATCAAAGGTTGCTCAATGCAAAAAGTGAGCCCATGCAACCGTAATAAGAAAAGCAGCGGGGGGCTCTGTGGGAAGGATGGAAATTTAAAAATCACTGTTTCTAATAAGCACATACAATATCTTAAACAGATAATTAAAGAGCTCTTATCACATTTGTATGTAGATTGAACAAAATATGGCAAGATGCCTTGTCAAAACATTCTCCAAACGGAATGTTATGCGTCACAAGATGGATGAAAGGCTCTGACACAATTTCCAACCTATCTCTGCAGATTTCCTTCTGTGCCTAAAGGACAGTGTCAGGTCTAGCAAAATCACTACCTAAGTTAGTCTTCTGGATGATCTTCCCCCATATTCCACAGGTAGAACAGGAATGGATGGAGACAGGGAAGTCCAAGAGAGACCTTGAGGTTTGCATTTCCATCCTAAACACTCAGCACCTGGCAGCTCCCTGCCTGACCTGGTGCCATGAACTCAGAGCCTCCTTCCTCCAACACACCAACCCAAGTGAGAAACACCTGGCCCCAAGAGCCTCAGGTACCTGGTCCTTGAGATGGGTCTCTGTGCAGTACTTCCATTGCTGAAACACCTCGGACAGTTTATCCAGGCCACCGTGGTGAAAATGGAAGATCTTGTACTGGCTCTCCCTGCTCGCCACCACCAGCTGCCCACAGGTACATGCCTCATCACTGTGGGGACAATGGAGAACAGCCTGCAGGGGCCACCCAGCACAACGAGGGACCAGCAGGGACAGGGACCCTCGGGGAGAGACAGTGCAAAGCAAGGCACAAAGTACAACACCAAGCTGCCCCCTAAAACCGGGCACAGAGGCAGCTTTACACCTCTGGGACGCCCTGATCCTTATGGGTCACTTCCAATTGAGACATTTTCTGGTTGTATGACGTGGTCATAGTGACAATTTTCTCCACTTGTGCCTGGTAACAGCACTATTTTTACCCTTCCTTCACATAGAGGAATTAAAATTTGTCTTCCCTGGAGAAAAAAAATCACAGGAAGTCTGCCCCAGAAACATTAAGGCAGTACACAAAACCAGCTCCTAGGGATGCGCAGATTTGCTCAAACACGGGTTTGTCCAAAGAAATGGAGTGAGAGCAAAAGAGGGAGGAAAAATGTTTTAGCAATAATTTGAAATAAATTTTGTAATAATTTGAAAGATAACTGAAGAGGTTGAGAGCAGCAAGACTCTAGAGAAGCCTGGTGAGGGACAGGCAAAGGAAAAGGTATCATAGATAAAGATGTTTTTCATATCCCCAGGTTATTTGAAGCATTTATGGTATGACAGCTACGAGCAACCTTTACTTTACTAAAAATAAAATCCTTTCGCCTTTGTAACTGTAATTCAGAGGCTCTCCTTGGGAAGGCTGACACTCACTTTCCTGGAGACAATTGCTCTGGAAAGGCTTCCAGGTAGGATTGCAGAAATCACCTCCACCCAGGGCCCCAACATGGAACATGCACAGCTCACACACAATTCACACACAGCTCACACACAGCTCAAACAGCTCACACACAGCACACACACAATTCACACACAGCTCACACACAACTCACAGAGCTCACACACAGCTCACACACAGCTCACACACAGCTCACACACAATTCACAAACAGCTCACACACAGCTCACACAGCTCACACAGCTCACACACAGCTTACACACAGCTTACACACAGCTCAGACACAATTCACACACAGCTCACACACAGCTCACACACAA
>VZTB01007831.1:113081-126873 GCA_013397245.1 Thryothorus ludovicianus | reverse complement strand
CACGGCTCCGGCCATGGACACGATCATGGCTCTGGCCATGGACACAGTCACGGCCATGGCTCCAGCCACGGCCACGGCCATGGACACAGCCATGGACATGGTCATGGCTCTGGCCACAGTCATGGCCAGGGACACGGTCACAGTGACGAATCCAGCCATGGTCACGGCCATGGACATGGTCACTGTCACGGTCACGGTCACGGCCATGGCCATGGTCATGGACACGCCCACGGAACACGGAACACAGACACGGCCATGGCCACAGCTCCAGCTATGGTCACGGTCACGGACATGGACACAGCCATGGTCACGGCTCTGGCCATGGTTATGGCTCCGGCCACGGCCACGNGCCACGGCTCCGGCCATGGACACGATCATGGCTCTGGCCATGGACACAGTCACAGCCATGGACACGGTCACGACCACGGCCATGGACACAGCCATGGACACGGTCATGGCTCCGGCCACAGCCACGGCCATGGACACGGTCACGGTGACGACTCCAGCCATGGTCACGGCCATGGACATGGTCACTGTCATGGTCACGGCCATGGCCATGGTCATGGACACGCCCACGGAACACGGAACACAGACACGGCCATGGCCACAGCTCCAGCTATGGTCACGGTCATGGACATGGACACAGCCATGGTCACGGCTCTGGCCACGGTTTCGGCTCCGGCCACGGCCAGGGCTCCGGCCACGGCCACGGTCAAGGACACGGTCATGGTCACGGTCACGGTCACGGTCACGGTCACGGTCACGGCCACGGCCACGGTCATGGTCATGGTCACAGCCACAGGCACCGGTCATGCTCATGGGCACAGGCCCTGGCCATGGCAGTGACCCATGGTCATGGCTCTGGCCATGGTCATGGTCACGGCCATGGTCACAGCCACAGTCAGGGTCACAGGCACTGGCCATGGTAGTGACCCACAGTCACAGGCCACAAAAAAGCCCCAGCAGCCACAATCCATGGCTCCACAGAAAGCCATGCTGGCCCTGCCCACGGAGCTGTGTCCGAAGCAGCAGTTCCAGCCTTGCCCACTGTCCTGAGCAGACCTGGTGCCCCAGAGGCCTGGGGGGCAGAGAGGACCCTCCCTGTCCCCTCCTGGCTCCGATGCCTGCCGTGGGATCTCCCTCCTGGGGACCACCCACTCGCTCCCTCCCCGACATCCCAAATAAATAACTTCACAGACCCCCTCAGCTGCAATTCCTGATTCCAACTTAGCTGTCACTATTTTCTTCCAACGAAATCTGGCAGCAACCCAACAGAGGGAAGAAACAAACCTGCTATAATTAATGTTCTTGCTGTTCAAATATTTATATAAAGCAAGATAGAGCCGTATGCCTCTGCAATCTCTTGGATCCGTCCAGCCTTCTCAGATTTGCATCCGGGAACAACTTTAATTGATTACACAGTGCTGCTGATGGCTCAGGCGAGCTCCCCTTCCCCGTGCTCAGCTCCACACAGACCACCCCTGCCTTAGGGAACTTTACTCTGACCCCACAATGCAAACAGAGGGGATAAAGGACTGTCCTTCTGATGGAAGAAGGATTTTTGGATGTTTTTTCCCGGGCATGGGTTTGGGTACAAATGGAATTAGGAGCGTCGCTGTCTTACATTGTAAGTGGCACCAGTTCAGAAAAGTCCTGGGGAATTGAAGCCTGGACCAGGTACCCCCCTCACTCCTCCCCAGGGCTGAAATCATTCAAAACTGAGATGCTGCAAGAAGTTACAGGAGATTTTAAAGTCTGTGATGAATTCCCCTGGCTCCAATATAATCACTTCTGTTACAACAGCGATGAATTCCCAATCTCTTGATGACTCCAGAGTTCCTGCCAGTTCACACTAATTTCAGCTCATTTCCCTTATCATTTTGTCTCCTGTTTTTGCTGCAGAGGTTGGAGTGGCTCTCAGCCCTTCAGGTGAGCTGCCAAAACAAGATGATGCAATGCCTGCACTGCTCCCACCCGCTCCCAGAGCAGCTCATTTACTGATGAGCTCCTGGGAAGAGGCTTAACAACAGGATGTGCAACACATCCGTAAAAATTGCATCAGCAGCGACGCCAAAGGAGTTTTTGCGTGTGCTGTGAGCTCTGCGCAAACTGTCTGTGATCGATCTGCCATATGAATTCACGTCTGCTGAAGAACATGAGAACTCACCATCATCCAGCTCCATTATGATAGCGTTTCGTTATTTTTATGACTGGCTGCTAAAAGGATCGATGTCTCATGAAAGATGTTTCCTTCCTGCATTGATTCCACCTTGACCACATTGGCTCTGCCTGAGCTGTGGGAGCACTGCTGGCCTCTGTCCCAGCACCTGTGGGGCCACTCGTGGAGCTCCAGCCTCTGGCCAGGTGTTGCCCCAAGCTCCACTCATACAATTCCAACCCTGAGGCTCCTCAGTGCAAATTTTGACTGCATTGGCCAACATCCCAAGGTAAAGTGAGTGAAGGAACCAACATCAGTGTTTGCATGTCCTCTTTAGCATTGTTGTGGTGCCTGTCAGGTATCAGCAATCACAGCTGAGGAGTGAAAAGGCCCCAGCAGTTCAAGCACCCATGAAAGCTCCTGTTATCCAGAGATTACTCTGGCACAGCACAAACCCTCATCCCCAATCAGACCCCACTCACAGAGCACTAAGTGCTTCCACAACCGACTGTATAGATCTGATGTCATGGTCAGTTCAATAACTCCAGCAGCATCAGTGGAAGGACATTACATAGGTGTCAGAAGCTGTTTGGTTGCCTGGGTGTAACAAAAGCCTTTTAGTTTCAATTTACTGATGGGGAAAATGGAAGCAGAGTAATTTCCCAGGGCAGCAGCAAGCCAGAACTGGGCACAGAGAGCAGCTGCCCTGAACTTGTGTCCTTCAGGCCACAAGGCAAATGTTTCCTGACAGCCAACGAACAACAGGGACAGGGGAGGGAGGGGACAGCATGGAATGATTTTATATCCAGAATCCCTCCTTATCCACAGAAACACAGACTCTGATAAAGCTGCCATCAATGCAGGCACTCCCCATGCCAGCTGCCTCAGGCAGGAACCATGTGCTTAAGGGGTCCTCAAAGTTAAGGACATAAACCCCAGGGTAGTAAGGCCACTTTTCACTGAGGGATGAGGGCACCCTGCAGCAGTGTGCCAGGCTGGTCTAAAGAGAGAAGCAAGAGTGTGCATGCTGGTGCTGGGACACTCCCATTGCTCTGAGCCCAAGAATTGTGTAAATGGGAGGAGGATGCATCAATCATTGCATGGGATCCCTGGCAGCCTGTCAAAGCGAGAAGCAAGGAGGAAAAAAACAATGGATACGTTTTTATTTCCTTATGTTCTACCAAGCGAATTGGTGACTTACAACTGACTTACTTGTTGTGTAACTCCAGGGCTCTCCAGCCCACCTCCCTCCCTCCCTCTTCCCCATCCTTGTCCTGCACACACTGCAGTGTCTCTGGCTCCCTCATACCCAGGTGGCCAGGCCACCTCCTCAGGGACACTCCAAGAGGCAGATGGGACTGGTGACTCCCGGTCAAACACGAGTTCTGTCAAGCAGGTCGCTGAGCCCCTGATCTCATCTAATCCAAGTCTACCTGTCAATCCCAATTCTTCCACAGTTCTCCGTTTCTGAGGATATCTAATCACACAAGAAGCTGGCTGGACTGAAATGCAACATATTCCTTCAGCTCCAGCAACAACCACAGGGAAGAACAGAGCTGTCTTTGCAGCAACTCCCCAGTGCAGAGGGAAACAACCAGAAACAGTCGTATATGAATTCACAGAGGAGGTGGTGACTAGGAGGTGGGGAGGGAAGAGAGCTCAAACAATCTGCCAGCAGCACAAACTTTGTTCCCACTCCAATTCTGGCTCAGAGGGGAAGCAGCCAGCAGAAAAACCCAAACCAAAACAAACCCTTAAGAAACAAGGAAGCTGTTCCCGTGTTTGTAGCGACTTCTGAAACAGCATCTCCCATCCCCCAAAATGCTGAGATGAAAGAAGGAAATATGAGATCCTTTTTGACCAGACTTCAGCAAAGGATTCTATGCAAAATCTCCCACTCAACAGCTTGTAAGATCCTACAGATTCCATGGAAGGTGGCTCAATGGGGAAGAACAAATTGGCACAAAACATGCACACACTGGACAAAATCCTTTCAAGTCAAAGTCCCAAACAACAAAAGCTCTGTTTTATTAATCTGCTGCCAATTATGATTGTCGTGTGCACAATGTGAGGCTTCACACTGGCACCACATGAGTTAAAAAAAAAGAAGAAAAGCAAAACCAAGCAGGCCCCTGAGCTGTATGTGTAGGGCTGGCTCTGCCTGGCTGGAGCTGTCTGGGCTCCAGCAGCAGTGAGGAAAAGCCGGCAGAGGGCAGGGAAATGCTGCAGGAATTCACAGACAAGGCAGAGAAGATGCAATAAACCATATTTCCTTCCTTTCCCAACCCTATTTGCAGCTCAGAGCATAAGTGTTGCAGCCCAGTTAAACCACAACACTCCTGACTCAATGGACACTGCCTGGGACCCTCCTGCACCAGCTCCCTGTGGGAGCAATCCAAGCCCACAGCATTCCTGGGATAGCACGTGGGCTGTGGCCCACGCCAGGACTGGGGTTTCCCCAGGATGAGCTCAGCCTCCTGGTTTTCAGCAGCCAGGATGTTATTCCTATGTGTCCCTCTCTCTTCCCACTTCCAACCATTACACTGGGGTAATAACACAAGTTCCTGACCCCTGAGCTTCACAATCCCTCTGTGAGGACAGAAGATGCCAGGCTATGCACATTTCAGTTGTGGTCATTGGTGTTTCTCTCACCCTCTGATCTGGAAAAGGCTGGACTTTATTACTTGGGGTGGGGTGGGATGGGATGGGATGGGATGGGATGGGATGGGATGGGATGGGATGAGATGGGATGGGATGAGATGGGATGGGATGGGACAGCCACCACTCACCCCACTGCTTAGGTACTGCAGAGCTCAAGCCCAGCAAACCCTGGGCACATCCTGAATGCAAAGCTGATACAAAGTCTGACATCACTTGACAGAAGGGTTTTAAAACATCCAGAGAGAATTGAATCCATTAGAATACTTCCTCACAAACCTCGTTCTTACTGGCATTCTCTGGGCTTGAAATTAGCCCGTAAAATAGAGGCAAAATCTCTTCAACTGTCAGTGCAATCTGTGCATTGCTGACACGCACAAAAAGCAGAACTCATTTCTCCTCATTTCAGGTGTAGTTTCAAAGTTGAGTTGTAGCCTAAAAATCAGCCCCACAGTGCTTCAGGGAACACAGCACATCCATCCTCCCTGAGGTGGACATGAGTAACACACCAACAGGGCAGAAACACACCAACAGAAATCAGAACTACTGGTTATGGAAACATGGAGCTGTACAGGTGTCCTCCAGCTTGTTGTTCCCTTGCCAAGGTGCTCTCTTCCCTGCGTGAAGTTTACTACAGGTGGCACTGAGAAGCACTGACTGAAACACCCAGGCTGGACATGCCAGAATGAGTATTTATCTGTCTGAAGTGGGACCATGATCTGAACAGCAGCAAAACAAGCTCCCACACGCAGATTTTGTGTCATCACAAGGCCTGGAGAGATGCCCACGGCTCAGGAAGTCAGACGGGCCCTTTGATGTGGCTCTGCACGAGAAGCAACAAGCTCAGATCCTCAGCAGAGCCAATTAGGCCAACAAAGGACCCGTTTAATTTAGCAATGTTGCTTCCAGGGCTCAAGACAGTTCACCTGAAAGAACATACACAGCCCAGGATGCTTGAGGCCAGGGTTCACTGAGCAGAAGCAGAACTGGCTGACAGTTTCCTGTAAATTCCACAGGAGTCTGAAGCAAGACAGGACATTGAGCTCAATGCCACTGCCAAGTTTCTCAACTTCCTTCATCATCTCCAAGCTCAGCACTCAGAAAACAGAGAAAGGATGCACTCACCTGCTTTCACTGTCCAGGAACACGGAACTGCTGCTTTTCCCCAGGGCTTCACTGATGGGAGAGAGGCAGAAGGGGGAAGAGAAGGCATCAGAATCAGAGTCAAAAGTGCTGTCCCTGCTCACATCGTCAGCAGACAGCTCCAAGGAGCCCTCATCCTCCCTGCAGTCCAGGCCCTCCTCCGTGCCCTCCGACCTGTTCTGCTCCTCCTGGGAGCTGACTGTGGAGAGAGTCCCTGAGTCGCTGCGGGGGGGCTGCGGGGACCGGCGGGCGCCGCTCTGCGACAGCTTCTCCCCTTCGGAGGAGGTGACCCCGTCCCTCACGAGCTGTGACACCGTGAGCATCTCGTCCCCGCCGAGGGCCGGCGCCCCTCTCTGCTCCGGGGGGGACGCGGGCCGGGCGGGGCCCAAGCCCTGGGCGTGGCGGCCGCGCTTTCGGGGCGCCTTGCGCACGGGGGAGCTCTCGGGGGTGATGTAGCGCAGGGCTTCCTCATCCTGCCGCTGGATGCGGGAGTTGGGCACCCAGGCCAGGATCAGCGTGGTTCCCAGGAGCTCGTCCTTCTCCATGTACAAGCACAGATAGCCTGAGAGAGAGAGCACAGGAGCACCAGCTGTGACATGGAGTCCTTCTAAGGGAACTGCATAACCCTGAAATTTCCCTTTTCCCATCTCTCCATGCCTGGAAATGTTCAAGGCCAAGCTAGATGGGGCTCTGAGCAGCCTGGTTTGGTGAAAGGTGCTCCTGCCCATGGCAGGGAGGATCTTTGGGGTCCTCCCTTTCCCTTTTCAGGAGATGATATTTAAGGTCTCTCCTAACCCAAACTATTCCATGAATCCTGCTGTTCACTACCACTACACATGGGCAAAACAAACCCTTCAATTTACCAGGACAGAATTCTGTCAAAGGAATTGTGGAGTGCTCAGAATTATTCAGTATTTGCAAATCATTTCAAGTCTGCACGTGACTTTTGAACAGTCTGGATTCCCTCTGGCCTAACTGAACAGAGAAATGACATGCAAATACTTGGACTTCCTGGATAGATTTACTAATCAAGAGTAAATTACAAAATATGTTCCGACATGAAAAAGTTTTACTGTTTCTTAGTTAAACAATTTTAAGTGCCAGCTGAACATTGATTTCTCAAGAATATTTACCTCAGTGTAGCTCAAGTACTACAGTTTTTATGGGAAGCCAATGGAAAAAGAAGTCACCCACACTAAAAGTAAAGCAAGGGTCAGTGTTTAGAGAATAATTTGTTTTCTGAAGCTAAGCCAAGAGCCACAGGTCTTTGATGAGAACATCAAAAAGCACAGGAGCAGATGAGAATAAAAGGATAGAGCAGGATTTATCCTCATTTACTCCAGTGCACGCTGCCACAATCAGGCTTTTTGGATTTTCCTTTTACCAGTGGTCCCCGAGGCCACTCCAGCAATGACAGTTACAAGAGGATACTTGGATTTCCCAAACAACTCATGGACATGAACGAGCAACAGAAGTTACTGTCCTCACATGACAGCTTCTGGCTGCACAGAAGGACTTACTAAACCAGGTAAATCCATGCTGGACCAGAGGAGAAAGGAGCAATATCACTCATCTTCCTACTAAAAGAAGAGTGATGGATCAGCATGTGGATGGCTTTCCTTAGTCTTCCACAAAATTGCCTTGCCCTGTCCCCCACTGGCACCTCTTCATTTCTTAGAGCCCTGGGTGTAGAACTTGATAGAAGCAACACCCAGGAGAGAGAAAAAGAGAGAATGGGCAGTGTCTGCAGCATGCCATCACCTGGATGGTGCTCCCCGATGCCCTGCAGCAGCTCAGGGGGGTGGACACAGACATTGTTCTTGGAGTAGATGATCTCCCCATCGAGCACGGAGGAGGAGCCGCCGCCGGGAGTCAGGGTCAGGAGGTCGGACGCTTTGGAAGAGGCTCGACGGAGAAGTCGCCCCAGAGACATCACCAGGGAAATGTTTCCATCATCTGTCAGCTCTGCTCAGGAGCCAAATTCAGAAGATCTGCCAAGGAGGAGGAAAAAATAGTGTGAGAACCAAAATAATGACAGCACAACACGTGCCAGCCACTGTCTGAGGACAAGTCTCCCACCAATCCACACCTCAAGCAAGAGCCCACAAATGCTGTGGATCTGTAACATCACCTATGCTTCAAAAGTGCTCAAGCACAGAATCCCAGGACATTTTTTCTCTGTAATGAAAAAGCATGAAGGCAGTAAACCCCCACACATTAAGAGTTACTGTGGGGAGGAGGCAGAATAGCAATGTTGGTCAGTGAAATCCCCCACTGAGGGAACAGCTCCATGTGTGGACCTGCCCGATGTGTCACCGACCCAGGGATGTCACAGAGCCAGAGCTGATCTCAGAGGTTCCTTCAGCACAGAAATGGCTGAGACCACAGCACTGAATGTGGGGCTGCTGCTCCAGCCACAACATCCCCAAAAACAACATCAATCAAACCCACTTCATCTTGTGCTTGCCATTTCTGTGTGTTTGAGGTTTTCGGGGTTGGGATTTTTTTCCATGAGGATTTTTTTGGGTTTGGTTTGGATTCTTTTGAGCAGTGATCCTTAAACAGAGCCTTGCCAGAGATAAGGCTCAAAAGCCCTGTGTTCACCAGGTTGAGCAGAGCCTGGACTCAGAGTGTGGCACAGTACCTCAAGGCAAACATTTCACCCATCCAGAGTTTCACAGAACTGTGGAGTACAATCCCCAGCTCACTCCCAAATAGGCTCTGTGCTCAAATGAGATGTGCTGCTTGCTGGGGCTGATGATGAGGAGCTCTGCAGTGGACCCAGAGGGGTCACCCAAGCTACAAAACATTCAGCAGATGGACCAGCACATGTTGGAAGAGCAGGAGGGTCTCACACAAAGCAGCCTCAGTGCAGAGCAGGCTCCCTGCAGCCATCCCCAGCTAGGAAGCACCAGAACCACGGCAGTTTCTGTTCTGCCAAAACCACAGCAGAAGAGGAAACTCCTGCTTTTGTTCCTTTGTGTTTACATGGCCCAGCTTGCTGTGAACAGGCCAGTGTGACCCAGCACACTGCACACACACTCCCAGGCCTGGGGAGAGCTCAGCACAGGGTGTTCCTGGGGACCAGTCCCACGCTGGGCTGCAGGGCATGGCCTCTGAGAGCCAGAGAGGAAAATAAAGCAGACAGGCCCTGGCCTGGGGCATCCTCTCAGGAAATACTTAAGGGCCTAAGCAAGCACTGCCTGATGTTCAACAACTCTGATTTTAATCTGCTTTCAACGGCAAATCCAGCCAGCCCAGGAGGGCAGAAGGCAGAAATGGCAAAGGGGCATTTCCCAAAGGGCACATTGAGGGCTGCAGGGGAGGAAAATAGCTGTTCTGCCTCTGACAGATTGGTACATGCAGAGGACTGCAAATGAGACTGCCAAGCTGTTGACAGAGCCTTCATCAAAGGACAAACTATTGGTTTAACTGGCAATTGCCACATTTGTCAGCTCGAATCACAGCAGAGGCAGCTCCTGCAGTTCAGCCTTTGCTGGGACTTGATGGAGAAGCCTCAACCCTGCTCTGTACCAGCAGGTACTCAGGATAAGAGAATCACTTTGTGAGTCCTGCACACTCCTGTCTCATTCTAGCACTAAACACAAGTATCCTCATGCCTCAACCCCAAAAACCAAACACTAGTTGAGCCCTAAAGAGACAAGCTCATTCTTGTCCACATTGCCAAAATCCACAGTTTCAGGCTGTGAGTTACACCTGGCAGAAAGTCATTTACCTCAACCACATTTAAGCAGCAAATCACCTTTCCTCTCATTGCACCCTGCAAGAACAGACAGTAAATTCTGGTGCAACTTCTCCTTCCCCACACTGAGTTACAACATGCTGTTTCCAAACAAGGTAGTCAGGGGCAGTGATGTGGAGCCACCTGGCCAGGGACCTGGGCCTCCAGTACACCTGGGCAGGGTCACCTGTCAGCACAACACTGGCTACAGCAGCAGAGAGCTTCCTCCATGTCAGTGACTTCTTCAGAACCCCAAAAATCAGCAGATGCACAGGAGGAAGGAGGCACCAGCTGGCTGCTGCTGCAGCTGGCCAGGGAGTGCTTCCTCAGGAAACACAGGGACAGGAGCTGGAGAGGCACAGGAGAAACCAGAGGCCGTGTGATGTCCTGCTGCAGCTCTCTGGGTGCTCCCAGGAAGGCAGGGAAGGGTCAGGACGTCTCTGCCAACAGAGGCACCACTCAATGAGCTTTCACCAGGCACAGAAAGAACAAAGCGACAGGTAAAGATCAAAAGCTGCTCCCTGGGAAGCCAGAGGAATTTAAAGGGAAATCTTGCTTTGATCCTGCAGAACACCTGCTGTTCAGCACTGCCTGCATGTGCAGGTGGACGGCGCTGCAGGTACACACAGGGTTGGGAAGAGGAAACAAAAAAAAAAGACAAAAGGTTTGGAATACGGTGTCCTGCCAGCTCAGAAACTCAGTCTGTTGCACTTGTCTTGCAGAAGAGCTGCACATCAGAAATCAGAGACCACTGCAGTGCTGCAGACAGTAGCCAGACACACTGGGATATATAAATATCACCAGGAAACTCAATCCCTTCAGTGTTCTCACAGGCCAGGGAATTCTTTGTAGCTTTGGTTGCAGGATTAATGAAAAACAGATGCAAGTCACAGGATAGTTTCAGGGAGGGTGACAATAATTATCTGACCAAGGGAAGATAAAAGTGAGGAAAATGTATTAAAACACATGGGAACTGTCACTGCCAAAGAAAGGAAGAGCTGTCGATAAAGGACAGAAGAAGTTGTAAGGCAGTTGAACTGTGGCAAGGAATACCTGGTTTTGTCATTCTAGTAGGTGGGACAATGGTTCACCTGAAGAGGGAACCTCAAGGGACTATTTACATTGCTGGGGTTTCAAAGGCCACAGAAATAAATACCCAGTCAGTCCCAGTGGGGTCCAGATGGTGGACTGGACCTCTGAAGGTCATCTAATCTACTGGTACAACCCCAAAAGTCCCTGAAACTCAGCTGGGAAAATGCTCCTCCTTCCTACAACAAAGTTCATACTACACAAAGCAACAAATAACAGAGACCAAATCTGAGCAAAACAGAGACCAAATCTGCAGAGTTTGCTGTGTTCTCAGCCCTTTTCCACGTGGGACAACATCTGCACACACAATCCGTGGGGCCTGGGTGTGGGGAAAGGCAGGAGCTGCTGCTGCCCCTTGTGTGTGCTTAGGAAAGCAGCAGGAACTGTCCCACAGCTCAGGCAGCAGCAAATCAGCACCATTCAAAAATATTTTTCATATTAATTTTGTATTTATCTGCTGATCTGAAGGGATTCTTCTTCATGTGGCAGAGCCAACTCAGCTCTCCAGAAGCTGAAGCACTGTGTTAGCTGATAAGCTCTTGCTGAGTGCCAATATTTATTAAGCACACACACATTTTCTTCTCCCACACATCAACTGTTGCCACTAAAAATCTTTGCTCCAGCTCCTGTGTCTGTTCACACAGCCCTGGCTGCTCTCCCAGTCGGTGCCAGCACTTCTCAGCTTCGTGAGTGAGAAAGTGCTGGGGAGCCAATTCCTGCAATCTCCCACAGAGCCTCTTTCCCAGAGCCTGTCCAGTTCCAGCCAGCAGCATCCAGACTGGCACTGGCTGCTCGCTCCCACAGCGCTGCCCTTCCCTCCTCAGGAACCCATCCCCGGGATCCTGTTTGCCTTGGCACATCACGCCTCCCTTGGCACCTGCTGCCGGGCCAAATGCTGCAGTCTCCGGCTCGAGATTCCTGTATCCCGGCCCAGGAGGGCAGTGCTGGCCCCACACTCCCCGCACATCCCCGGCTCCGCTGGCCCGGGGGCTCCCCAGCTCCTCTCCTAAGGAGCCCAGCCTGGAGCGGGGCCGGCTGCCCTCAGCTCCCAGTGCTGAGCCCTCTGTGCTCTCTGGCTCCCAGGACACATTCGCTGTGCAAGGCTTTCGGAGCTCCACAAGCCACATAAGCCGAGCTGCAGGGCTCTGCGAGTGAAATGTGAGACCTGCAGCGCGTCCCGGCACGGCGGAGAAACACAAGCTGTCAAACAGCAGCACCACATTGAAGCATGAAAAGTCTTTGGGAAGAAAAACTCAACAGGCTCATTTTCTTTCTTGCTCTTAATAACTTGAATTTGATTTTATGTATTTAAGGAGTGCACAGTCGCTGTGGTGGGGAGGCTCAAACACTGCCTCTTCTCCCTCTTGGGAACAGCAAATGCCAGTTTTGGAACTCTCAAGCACAGAGCCTGGAGTCAGGACTCAGTTGCCTCCCAGTCCTCCANTTTTGGAACTCTCAAGCACAGAGCGACCGGAGTATGGCAGCCTGGAGTCAGGACTCAGTCGCCTCCCAGTCCTCTGAGTGGATCTGCTGTGCCACTCTCAGCTGGTCACTCACTTGATCTCTACTCCTCTATAAGCACACGAGAGTCCTTGTACCACCTTCCCTTTGTATTACAATACCTTGACATTGGGAAGAAAAAGAGAAAAGCTTTCCAAACTCCTTGCTACTATGCTGGAGCCAGTTAAGAGGATCCAGCCAAATCAAGGAAAAGCATTTACCATGGGGAGCCACTCTGAAGTCATCCCATCTCATGGGGAGAATTATGTAGGTCACCCAAAAGTCTTTCATTGTTGCCCTGCTGGAGCAGCAGCAGCTCAAGGAACAAGAGCAAAGGGAAGGGAGCAGCCAAAACCTCCACAGCTCCAAATGCAGCCGCTACAGCAGGACCAATTTCACTCAACTGCCTCAGCTGAACAGGTAAAACAGAGGCAGAAGCTTGAATTCTGCAAGGCTGTGCCTCAAGAGATGGAAAGGGAAGTGGAATGCTGTGTCAGGGCTGGCTGCTCCCAGCCGCACCTGCTCAGGCATCAGAAAGCAAACAAAAGGCAAACAAAACTCACCCATCCCCAGCACCAAACTCGCAGAGAGCACACACTGTCACTGAGACACTGTGTGTGCCACATGTCCCTCTGTCCCCCATTTACCAGCTTTTCATGTCACTTATTTGCACTGTTCAGGCCACAGGAAACGCTTTTATGACTTTTTATTTCCAACATCCTGTTGCTGTGTCTTGATAACACTCTCAGGACTCGATCCTCAAAAACCAGCAGCTCAAACCCCAGGATTCTGGATTTACAGCTCAGTGGATGAACTGACTGCGAACTCTGTTCTCAGTATGACGGACACCAGACCACGCATCATCTCTGACGCCCTGACACCCTGGACTTTCATTTTTCTTCCTATTCCGAGTAGCAACTAAGAACAAAACACCTCTGCAAGACAAGCTCCCAGCGTGAGATCCGTAAGGCAGATCTCCCAGAGGAAGCAGCCGAGTTATTTTATAGAGCGTCAGCAGCACAGAGAGCAATGCAGCACCCCACAAACCCTGCCTGCAGCACCCCGAGGCCACTCATAATCCCCTTCCCCTGCCAACGATCCTCCATCCACCTTCTCCGCAGGTAACACGGCTCAGGTCGATGCTGGGGTCACCTGGGAGAAGACCCCATCCCCAAAACGAAGGAAAACATTGAAATACGCCAAGCTGCACGGAGCTGCACCGAAATAACAGAAGAGAAAGTTTAAGAACTATTTTAGATTTCCACCAGCGCCCCCGGCGGCATCCCGATCCCCCCGGACGGCATCCTGACCCCGGATAACACCCTGACCCCCGAGCAGCATCCCGACCCACGGCAGCATCCCGCTCCCCCAGAGCGCCCGCCCGCTCCCGCCGCCCTCCGCGGGACTGCGGCGTGGGAAGGGCGGACAAAGAGCGGCATCCAACGCGGACCTGCCCAGGTACCGGCAGGATCCCGGTGCCGGGCCCGGGGATTCCGCGGCAG
>VZTB01007831.1:101648-112419 GCA_013397245.1 Thryothorus ludovicianus | reverse complement strand
CCCATCCCGTCCCATCCCATCCCGTCCCATCCCGTCCCATCCTGTTCCATCCCATCCCATTCCATTCCATTCTATCCCATCCCGTCCCAGTACCTCCCATCCGTCCCACCGCACCCAGGACCGCACATCTCGTCCCCTCCCGTCCCGGTTCCTTTCCCTGCACCGCCGGCCCGGTACCGCCTGGCACATCCTGATACCCCCAGGCTCCCCGGTGCGTGCCCAGTCCCGCTGCTCACCCTCTCTTTAAAAAGAAAGAAGGAAGAAAGAGGATAATTTAGATATATGTTGTGCTAGCTGGAAGAATTTCTTCGATAAATCTGTAAGGGCTTTTTTTTTTAGTAGGTGCAAACTAGAAGCACGTGAAAGTGTAAGTGGTGTGGAGTTTTGTCAGGATCTTTATTTTCTCAGTGCTTGCTGGGTGACTATTTCTGCTAATGAGATTAAACTTCTACATTAAACTTCTGTGCCCTGTGGCAAAAAAAATACCATAGCATTAAAATGAAATGCAGATGTCAGTGTGCTGCTCTGCTTTTCACCTGTGCTGTGTGCCAGGCCATGGGAGGATGGGAATGACAGTGGGGAGTCTGTTCCTCTGGAGAAGCAAACAGTCATTGCCCCTGCAGAAAGAGAAGTCTGGCTGCAGAGCTGTTTATGGGACATTATAATTATATTTTGGGAGTGTCTCTGTGCTGGCTGTAGAGCCAGGCCCTTCTGTTGATCCTTTGTTTGCATTGTTCATGTCTCGTGACAAAAATGAGAAAAATACGATGTTTAGGGGTAAATAGGGTTAGATGGAAAAGGTGATGGGTTTTACGTTTTGTGAAAACTCACCTGAGACCTTCCCAGGCAATGCAGAATGTGACAAATGTTTGTCCTCCTGAACAGGGTGACATGGAGCCGCCACTTCCAGCTGGAGGAGCACCTGCAGCAGGGCCAGACACAGGCACAAAGCCAGGTATCCCCCAGTGCCTCTGCAACCTTCTCCCTTTCTGGGCATTGTTAATGCAACCAGAGGCACAATGCTGTGAAATCTAATCCCATTACTTTATCTTTTTTCCTTTTTTTTGTGGTGGGGTCCAGGGGACGACCGAGCTCTCACCATGCAGGGACAACCCAGCTCTCACCATTCAGGGCCAACTTTTGAGCTCCCCACTGACCATGGCAACCAAAGATGGGGAAAGGCAGTTGAGGAACACGGAGCAAGAAAAAGTAGAGGGAAAACAGCAGAAGAAACAGAACTGGTCATCTTGGATCCTGAACATGTGAGAAGCCTTCAAATCTTGCTGTTCTTTGCAGAGTTGGTGTTTGTGTTTCTCTGAAACTGTAAGCAGTGGCTGTTCAGCTGCACGTGTG
Source organism: Thryothorus ludovicianus (assembly GCA_013397245.1). Lineage (NCBI taxonomy): Eukaryota > Metazoa > Chordata > Aves > Passeriformes > Certhiidae > Thryothorus > Thryothorus ludovicianus. The sequence goes on along the minus strand of VZTB01007831.1, from coordinate 111,066 downwards.
AAAATCAGTTTTTCCAAAGCATTAGCTGCTGTCTGTGTCACTCAGTCCTGCCCCCAGTGCAGCAGGTTCAGAAGTGAGCAGTGCAATGGGTAAACCTGATCCCTTCAGTGCCCCTGAAAGAGAAGTCCCTGCAGCAAGAGTAGGTGGGTGGGTCTCAGATGTAGCTCTTCTGGCATGGTTCTGATTTTCAAATATTCTCACTTTTTAGCATCAGCAAATACCCACTCTGTAACATCACTCATTTGCCACAAGTGAGTGTAGCTAAAATAAGCACACAAGTGTCTGTGGCAGAAATAAGACGTTTTATTGGGTGGGGGATATAGCAGTGGGGCTTCTTCATAATCTATTTACACAAGTATGTTAAAGCTTATTAACACTGTCCTTCTTTACAGCCTCTGATGGCAAGATTCCAGGCTGCCCTGAAGAATTACCTCACCAAGCAGATAGAACAAGTGAACCTAGACCTCCACGAGCTGGTACAGAGCCTCCCCTTTGCCTTCCCACAGCCCCCCCACTCCGAGCTGCTGGGTGATAGCTCCTTCCCTCTTGTGTCTGCAGAGAGCAGCAACGAAGACCAGCAAAGAGCAGAGAGAAGAGCTCGGGGTGATCCTTTACGGAGCACAGCAGCAGCTGGGGCAGCTGGAGGTGGAACTGGAGAAGAGCCACGAGCGCTGCTCCCAGGTGGCCGCAGCGCGGCAGCAGCTGGAGGAGGAGCTGGATGGCCTCAGGGGTGCTCACAAGGAAATGTGTCACAACACAGATGATGAACGCAAGAAAGGTGACCGAGGCAGTCCTGGCAGCCTTTCCCAGTTCTAGGGCTGTGTGGAGAAATTAATTGGAATTTAAGTCAAGCGCTGGATTGAAAAATAGAGGAAAATAATTCATCAGGAATGATGCGCTCACTGGAAAGCTTCACAGATAGTCCTCGAATTCTGTGAGCTGGGAATCCAGGAAGTGATTGCCAGGCTCTTTAGCTTTGCTTGTGGAGCTGCACTCCAAAGCTGATGTAAATATGTATGCTGGGGAGGGCTGGTTTGGCTGATGTGTGAGAGGTTTTGCTTTGGGAGCTTCTGTATTTCTTTCTCTCTTATCTCTGTTTAAGGTGTACCCTACAAACAAAATTCTCTGTAACTATTTTGCCTCTTGTTCCCCCAGTTTCTGCAATGCAGACCCAGATTGAAAACCTGGCCTTGGAGCTCTTCTATGTGCAGAGCATGGACCAGGACATGCATCACAGGGTTTTACTGATGAAACAGTCAGCAAAGAGGGCTGAGGCAGAGAGGATCCAGGCTGAGGTGGAAAAGAAAAAACAGGTACCAAGAAAAACTCTCTTTGGAATAAATAAATGCAGGAGCCAGCAGTCAGTCTTGGAGGATTTGCCACCTTGTCAGGAGGAAGGCTAGAGCAATTGAATCATGGAAGATGAGTGGGGATATTTTTCTCAAATAACTGAAAAAAAAAAATCCAGAGGCTTTTCTGAAAAGGAGAAGAAGCCCTGCCTGCCCCCAGACAGCAACACTGCCCAGAGGGTTTTCAAGCCTTAGTACACTAAATCACTCTTCACTCAAGGAGAGGGGGTGTGAGGGAAGGAGGATATTTAATGCAGAAATTTCATGTGTACAGATCCTGAGAATAATTCTGAATCACAGCGAATTTCACAAGGGGATGTGAACTTCGGGGATGAGTGGAGCCGGTCGGTGCTGGAGCTCCCTCTGCTGCCTTCCCGAACACAATCCACAGGATGCTGCTCATGCAGAATTCCCTGCAAGCTGTTGAAATACAGTGGATTTAGGAGGGTTTTAACAAGGATTTTCAAATATACATTATTAAGGTTCCCAGTAGCTGGACAGGTGGCCTCAGTGCTGACAGGAGGGAATGTGGCTTCAGAGCTGACCTGTCAATGTAGTGCTGCAACTGGAATAATAAACAGTCAGCAAATGTTTCATTCTCCTACAAGTCGTCCCTGCTGCAGTCATGAGCCATTTGTGCACGAATGGGAAAGTTTCAGCAGGATGGAAATCTAATCCAATTGCCAGTTTTAATTCCTCTTTCAGCCGATATTATTCTTGTAGGATACAGTTGGTTTAGACTGGGATTCCATGATTCACCCTGGGCTCTTTGGCTCTGACTCTGTAGGACCTTTTCCTGAACCAGTTAACAAGGAGAGTCTACCAGCTCCAGGAACAAATTGCTCTGTTTGAAGCTCAGCTTGTGGCCCAGGCAGAGGACACAAAAGTGACCCGGCAGGCAGTCAGTGAGGTAGGAGGGGACTTGTCCCTTGTGGTTAATATTTCCCTCTGGCAGAGCTGACCCCTTTGGCCCATGCTCACGTGGTGTGCACAATGTGGGACAGAGTTTCACAGTTTGTTCCTGTTTGGAAGAATGAGGACTTTGTTTTTCTTTTCCTTTGTCCTTAAGAAGTGCTTGTAAATTCCTCCTGCCCTTCTCAGCAGTTTTTCCTTGCAGACCTGTGCTCTGTGGGCTGCTGAGAAATGAACCAGCCAGAGAGTTGAAGCTGATCCCGCTCAGCACATTATGAACAAGAAAAGAAAAGAATTGTATTGTAACATGAATCTACAGTGTAGATTCATTCTATTTGCCATCTCTCTGTTCCCCAGGCTGGTCTGGAGGTCCAGGCTATTAACATGGAAAAAAAGAGGCTGATGGACCAGTGGAACAGCAGCTTGGCTGGAATGAAGCAGAGGGACGAGGCCTACATTGTCACTCAGGAGCTGCTGAGGTATGTTCTGAAACCAGAGCCTGAGGACACCTCAGCTTTGGGCAGAAGGAGATTCCAGTGTGTCTCCTGGGGGGTTTAGCACTGTGTAGGCAGGGCATGTCAGGCAGAACAAGTTTCCTGCTCTGAAGTACATAATAAATTTAAAGGATAAAAAGCACATGTCTTTGTTGCTGTTTTCTTTATACTAACCACATCTCTTCCTCACAATGGGAGGCGGGGTGGGGGGGTGGTTCTTGAAGCTGTTTAGAGTTTTTATGGTCATATTTTATTCCTTTAAAAGAGTTCCCTCACCTTTGCAACATCTCTTACTCCAAAGAGCTGGATGTCAGGAAGGGTTTATCTCTCATTATCATTTATCTCATTATTCTGGGAGGCCTTTGGAAATCTTCAGGAAAACCTCTCTGTTATTGCCAGAGGAAGTGTTTATTTGCTCATGAGACTTAAAGCTTGGCTGATTCTCTGAGAACAAACAATCAGCTTTTATATGGTGATATCCTGGTCAGAATGAGGGCTAGGACAGAACTGAAAGGACAGAACTGAAAGGAGGAACCAATTTTCCTACGCACATTTACTTTTAAATTTTAATGTCTCCATCCATTTCCTGCTGACTCTGCTCTCTCACAGCAGCTGAGCCCTTACAAACATCTTCCTTCTTGGGAAGTTGTTGCTGCAATAACATTTGAAAAGAGGAATTTGGGGGTGGCTGTTCAGCACCAATCAATCCCTGTGATGACTTTCCATCCTCTTTGCCCCTTCAGCAACTACAGACGTGACCTCAAGTCCCTAGAAGGGGACATCCATGGCTGTGGGAAGTCCATCAGGAAAGAGGAGGAGAAGAATGAAAACCTTGTCAGCCTCCTGAACCGGTCCCAGAATGATGCCAGTGTGTCAAGGAAACTGATTGCCCAGTGCCTGCAGGAGCAGGAGGCCCTGCAGGTTCAGACTAGCACATACACTCGTATTCTCCGTGAGACAGAGCAGGCCCTCAGCAGGACCAAGATGGTGAGGAGAGTCCATGGAAGATGAATCCTTTTGAATACTTGAATTGAATGCCTTTCCTCGAACAGCTGTAGTGATCCTGTCTCTGTCTTCCAACCTTTCAGGACCAGGCTGCTCACCTGAATGAGCTGCTGTCCATCAGGAAGGGTATAGAGAAGGGAACTTATGCCAAAGAGCAGCTAGAGAGTGAAATCATGGAAAAGCTTCAGGACCAGAGGATATCCAGCAAAGTTGCAAAGCACTTCTCCCAGCTGGCTGAAAAACTTCGGAACAGAAAAAGCGACCTGGTATGGCATCCCCCCCTTGGGAGGGCAGGGAAGGAGCCACTGGAGCAGTGGGTCCCCATCAGGGTTTGTCAGTGACTTTGCTCTGGTTTCAGGTCTGCATTGAAGCTCTGCTGAGTTTGCCTCTCCAATCTGGTTCTCCCTGTGATCTTATTGCAGGATTCTGGTGTATGTGAGAGAGCTTGGCCCTGAGGGCCTGACACAAAACACAAAACACAAAACACTCTGTCCTTTACTTTAAAAATGGGGCAACATGATGGATCCTGGGAGTATTTACTATAAAGTATTAGCATTTCTTATGTACTAAAGAAAAACAATGGACATATGGTACTTCTGTTATCTAATTTTAACTAGTTTTTATTTCTATCATTCATTATGGAACGGGATGCAGGCAGCTCTCAGTTCTGAGGAACGTCCAAGGAACACACAGCTCTTTAATCCATGATAAGTTGCTTTATTTGGAAGTGTGTAACTGGATCACTTAGAAGGATTAGAAAACTCAGCCCAGCACTTCTCACACTGAGTGCTGTGCTGGTTGTTAGGTGAGGAGTGTGTGTTCCAGGTGTGCTGGGAAAGGGACAATACAGTCATGTCCTGGTACTGGTGGCAGGTAACTGAAGGCAGCTGGGCAAGGGGTCATTACAGGAGGGGTGAGTGAGGTCTGTTAAAGGTTTTTGGAATGTTTAGCTCCTTAATGTTTTTCAACAGCTGTATGGGAGAGGTAGATATTGTATTACCTGTCAATTGATGGAGAAGCAAAGATACACAGAGGGTAAGTAGCTTATGGCTTGTAGTACAGACCTGGCAGTAGAATCTCAATCCCCTGACTCCTGTGCTGGGACAAGTGGCATTACAACTCAACACGGGGCTGTTGGGGACAGTGATGTGTTTTCTCTCTTGATGTTCCCAGGAGTTGCATTTTTACAAGGTTGAGAATGACATGGCCCAGACTATTCTGAATGTAACTAATACCAGCTGCAGGCTGACAGTTCACCAGAAAACACTCTGTGAGGTGGACAAGGACATAAAAAATATGAATGAACTGATCGCCTGCCAGGAAAATGAGATTGCAAAGTCCAGGCTCCTGGCAGACAAGAAGGGACGGATCATCTGCCTTTACAACAAGAAGCTGGAGATGCTTCTTGCTCAGCAGGGGGTAGGTACTTTTGTGTTTCAGTCCCAATTTTTATTTCATTCTTTGTGGTGGCTACAGATGCCTCTGATCTATTTAATTGTGTTAAGGGTTGGGTAGTGCAAACTTTCAGGTATCAGCACTGTGATTTAAAAGCTGCATTGGTTAATGCAGGTGTTTATGTTTATCAGTTCATAATGCAGGGAAGGGAATTGTGAAATGAGGGTGTGCCTGGCACAGATCTCTACAGGGACTTGCCTGCACCTGATGAAAATGTCAAATGGCATCAATGAGTAAATAGGATCTTGTTGGAAAAATCTGCAAACATTGAGGAGGGGAGAATGGGGCAGGCAGGGAGATTTCAGTCGTTTGAGGGTTGGCCCTATTTGGATGACTCTCAGATCTGTCCCTGGCAGTGTGAGACCGTATGGATACCCATGGGGAATGAGTCCTACACATCCTCTGCACACTTTGGAATGTCAGATGCTGTAAATAGCTCAGGCAGCTTCTGCCTGACTTATCCCAAACTTCACTCTTGTACAGGGGCAAGAACTGGGACCACTGGAAATTGAGATCAACCAGCTGAACAAGCAGATAGAAGAATGCAATTCCGAGGAGATGATGTTGCAGAAGTACTGGCTCAATGAGCAGAAGGAGCTGGTGAAGCTGACACGGGAGCGGGAGGAGCAAATAACCTCCCTGGATTTGTTACAGAAGCAGCTCATCATCATGCAGCAGAGGAAACTGCGCGTTGAAAGTTCGTCATTCCCTGGCTCTTTCTTAAAATGCTCATCTGTGAAGGGAGGGAAAAGGGGGTGGAGGGTTACAGATGCCCCAAAGGCTGCTCCTGGCTGTGGGTGAGCAGGAATACCAAGAGGCCAGGCACTCCTCCTGATTGCACTGCCTTATTCCTATAAGGATTGATCTTACTGTCCTGACAGTCAGACCCTAAGTGACAATGTCACCTGTTACACTTGTTAAAGTGCAAGCAAGTAGGTAAATGTCCCTAGCAATGACTGCACTTTCTTTGGCCAAACCCAACGTTTTGTCCACAGGAGTCTCCTTCAAAACCTTTTTTTTGTTTTTGAGCTTGTGGGAAATCATTTTGGCTGGATTCGTGAGACACTTGTGGCTCTGCCTGAGGTGTTGCCAGCACTGCTAGCCATTTTTCACCCCTTGTCTGTGTTCAACCCAGTGCTCAGGGGAATTCTAAGACTTTTTTCTGTTCACCCATAGATGAAATTCAGCAGGAAATGAAGGAACAGAAGGATGTGGAACGGCACATGAAGAACATGTCAAATGACTTGATAAAGTTGAACATGTTGATCAGCAAGAACAACAGCAGTGTTGAGGAGCTGCAAAATGGCAAACTCATGACAGAGAATGAGTTTGTACAGCCTCTCAAGGTACTGAGGCACCTGGCACCTCATTCCCAGGTCTCAGCCTCCCATGCAGATCAGAGGCAAACAGTGATCCTGGAAAACCTTCTCAGCCTGACAACTCTATATTGTTTTGTTCTTCCTCAATCTAGGCAGCAGAAAAAGAATCCATGGAGATGCAGGAGAGGCACAGTCAACTGACTGAGGAGAAGGAAAGGCTCCTGAACAGCCTGGTAGAAGCAGAGTAGGTACCAGAGTGCCACAGTCCTGTGTGACTGTGTCCATGTTCCCGTTCTTCTCCAGTCACCAAACCTGGCACCAGCAAATGTGCTTCTAGCCTTCCTGGAGAAGGGGGGTGAAAGTTTGAAACACAAAAACTGAAAGGTGTTTCAGCAGTCTCTGGAATCAGCAGGAGCTGGGAGGAGGTTGGCTTTAGCAGCTCCAGCATGTCTGAGCTGGACGTTGCCGAGATCTGTATGGGAAGACTCTACCAGTGACTGGTAGTGAGGGTGCTGCACTGGGCAGGTGATTGGGGATCTGACTTTCTCTTTCCTTTCCCTTTATTCTCTGAAGGCATCAGATCCTGCTGTGGGAGAAAAAGTTCCAGCTGGCAAAAGAGATGCGGGAAACAACAGATGCTCTGGTAGGACAAGGCGAAATCCATGACATGAAAACGGAGATTCGGAGGATGCAGGTAAGGCACTGGGAAAGAGGGCTGAGGAGGGGAAGCCATCCAGTGTACTCAGCCTTGGAATGGCTGAAACATGAGGCAGGAGATGAGAAACAGGCTGGAGAAGTGGCATCTTCAGGGCCTGGGGTAGGACTCTAAACCCCCCGCAGCTCGACTGAACAGAGCACATCCAGCCCACACATCCTGTATTCCCTGTGCCAGCCTCAGCAAAATCTGGATACTCCCAAGAAATCTATTTAAATTGCAGCATGTCTGCCTCCTGATTCTGTGATCCTGATTTATATGTAACGTTGATTATTACGTATTGCATCACTTTAATCACTGGTTTAGGGAAATGTTCCCTCTCCTGGCAGAGGAGCTGATCCCCTTCATTCTCAGGATGCTTCTGCTTTTCTGTTTCTGCTTTTGCTAACGAGGTTCAGACTAACAGTGAATATTGGTGTAGACCAGTTGATAATCCAGAGCCTTCCAGATCCACACACAACAAACCAGGTTTGGACTTGAACAAAATCTGGCTTGCAGGCACTCATGTCACATGTATCTGGTTTATGCTGGTGGGATGTGCCACCCTGACAGCTTCCTTTGGTGCTGTTGATAAACATTTGCTATCTTGAGGCTGGTTTGTGTCTTGTGGCAGGTCCGCTATGGGCAGCTGCAGAAGCAGCAGGAGATGTTGATTCGGGCGATGGAGGCGTGTGTTTCTCAGAGAGAGACGATAACAAATCAGGCAGAGGCTCAGAGCAAAGTAGATAAGAAACACAGCACCAAGAACGACTTCCAAAGCAGGAAACAGGAGCTGAAGAAGCAGCTCAGGGAGACCCAGGAGGTGAGCAAGGGAAGTGGGGCTGCAGGGGCTCACACAGCTGGGGTTGGCCTTGTGGTGAGCAGCATGAGAGTGTCCGTGCACAGACCCTGCCCTGGCACAGAGCAGGCCTTGAAAATCATTAATTGGAAATCCCCCAACACCGAGTTCTGGGAGGATGGTCAGGAATGCAGCTGAACTGGAGAACTGAAACCTGCCATTTCCTTCTCTTCCTTCTCTTTCCTTCTCTTTACTAGAACATTTATGAATGCAACCAAACCAAGCAGGAGCTGGAGGAGATCCAAGAGTCAATCAGTGCCACCTTTTCAGAAAAGAAGCAGGAATTGTGCCAACTCCAGGGTGAGACTGACAGCCTCAGCTTGGACATGGAACATCTTCAGAACGAGAAGCGATGGGTGAGCACACCCAGTCCCTTACAGCATGGGAGGCAGACAGAGCCTGCTGCTTCCTGTGCTGCCAGCTCTGTCTCAGCACCCTCCTGAACGGGGTGTGCTCAGTGTGGTGTTATAGTAGCACATCAACTAAGCACGTTCTGGGGGCTCACCAAGAGCCAACTTGATGTATTAAAACCCTGTCCTGGCAAGGGCTGCCTTACATATGTGGGAATTCCTCTGATTTATGGAGTTCTTTGACATCTGTACCTCTCCAACACCCAGGCTGGGGATGCTGTTTGGCTGTTAGGGGGGGGAATTCACAGCACTGTCCTTCCCTTGTCACACGTGATGGTCACAGCACCTGACACGAGTCCCTCCCATGCTTTTCTTGCTGTCACAGCCTCTCCTCTTTTTGCTTTTCTCAGAATCTGTTGGAAATTGTGGCCCACCAGGCACACCAGAAGCAGCTGCAGGCACTGAGGGAAGGGAAGTACAAGGCCCTGTGCCACACTGAAGAGAGCTGCACGAACCAACAGGAGAAACTGCAGGGTCGGCTGAAGACCATTAACAGCATCGTGCAGCAGATCCTGGAGGAGCAGCCCCAACACCAAAGGGCTCTGCAGTGGCTCAGTCGCTGCTTGGGATCCAAGCTCAGGTCGAAGAAAGCCTGACAGAAACATAGAAAATACATGTAGTATATTTTATATTTTTCTACAGGCTCCAGACTTTGTAAATAAATGAATAAAAGCAGGTGCAGGGTATAATATTTACTTTGTCGGGTACAATATTTATTTAAGGCGCACCATTGTAACTCTTTCGGTATGTTTCTGTTTACGTTTCACTTTCGCAGTCCCGAGCAGCTCCTGGGCCCCGCCTCCCCGGCCCGGTTTCCCAGCGGCGGTGGCGGCCCAGCCCCGCTCTGTCCCCGGCGCTGTCCCGAGGCCGGGCGGCGGCGGAGCGGTGCCGGTGGTCGCCGCTGCCGGGCGGCGCAGGCCG
>VZTB01007831.1:84413-101601 GCA_013397245.1 Thryothorus ludovicianus | reverse complement strand
CCCGGCCCGCCCTGGTGCTTCTTCCCCCGCGGCTACCGCAGCTACCGCGCCGAGAACCTGACGGCCACCGAGAGCGGCTTCTCCGCCCGGCTGCGCCGCGTGGCCGCCGCCTTCCTGCCGGGAGCGGTGGACGACGTGCGGCTGGACCTGGCGCTGGAGACCCCGGCCCGCCTGCGCTTCACGGTGCGCCGCGGCACGCCCGGAGCCCCCCGGGTGCCCCGGTGCCCCGCTGAGCCCTGTCCGCCCGCAGCTCCGGGACGCGGCCCGGCAGCGCTATGAGGTGCCGCTGGCCACGCCGCGGGTGAGCGGCCGAGCCCCCGCCACGCTCTACGGGCTGCAGGTCAGCCAGGACCCCTTCGGCCTCGTCGTGTGCCGGCAGCGCGGCGGGACAGTCCTGTGAGTGCCCCTCTGCCCCCCTCACTTCCCGAGGGATTCGCTTTGGAAGCCTGCGCGTCCCCACAGTGCCAGGCTGGGTGCAGGGACACTGGTGTTCGTGTGGGACGCTGGTGACAGCAGTGGGGTGGCTGTCCGTGGCTGTGGGGGCTTTACTTTGACTCCCTCTGCAGTTCAGTGGCTGGGCAGAGAACCAGGAATCCCAGAGCTCGGCCGAAACTTGTTTTTATTTCACGTGGTGATGAGCATCTCTGTCCCTGCCCAGCACTGGTGGCCCTGGCTCAGTGCTTCCCTCCCAGCTGTCTGCCCTTTCTCTCTGCAGGCTGAACACTACGGTGGCACCCCTCTTCTTCACAGACCAGTTCCTGCAGATCTCCACCTCCCTGCCCTCCCGTTTCATTTCGGGGCTGGGGGAGCACCAGACACCGCTGTTCCTTGACACGACATGGACCAGGGTCACCCTCTGGAATCGGGACATGGCACCCACGGTATGGAGTGGGACTGAGAGAAAGGGAGATTCATCTGTGCTCCTGCGGGTGGCCCAGCAGCCTCTCACGTCTTGTCTGGGGCTGGGGAAACGTGCTGGTTCAGCTGTGGGCCTTGGCCATAACACTGGACAAGCCCATGGGACCCTTGTCCCCAGGCCCAGGTTTGTCCCCCTGGAGCTCTGTGCTGTTGGGCGCTGTTTCCAGGGCTCTGGCTCAGGGCAGAGCTCTGCTGACTTGACAGAGTTTGGGACCACAAGCCCTGGGTTTGCACCTGGAGCCAGTGCTTCTGACCGGAGACGAGGGGTGGTGGGGTGGGTGTGGGAGTCTCCAGCAGAGCCTCACTGCCACCACACCGTGCCCTACTCCAGCCCCACGTCAACCTCTACGGCTCCCACCCTTTCTACCTGGTGATGGAGGATGATGGTTCAGCCCACGGTGTCTTTCTGCTGAACAGCAATGCAATGGGTGAGTCTCGTGGAGGTGCCAGGTGTGGGCCTGGCCTTTCCCCATCCTCAGTTTCCTCCCCTGGCACTTGTGTTTCCCCAGATGTGCTCCTGCAGCCCAGCCCGGCGCTGACCTGGCGCACGACAGGTGGGATCCTGGACTTCTACATCTTCCTGGGCCCCGACCCCAAGAGTGTGGTGCGGCAGTACCTGGATGTCGTTGGTATGGCACCCGAGGCACGGGCGCTGTGAGCAGCGTGGCAGAGCAGGGCTGTGTGGCGTGGCCATCCCTGCCAGCACCCACTCTCCACCCTCCAGGGTTCCCCTTCATGCCCCCGTACTGGGGCCTGGGCTTCCACCTCTGCCGCTGGGGCTACTCCTCCACCGACATCACCCGGCAGGTCGTGGCCAACATGACAGCAGCTCGCTTCCCCCTGGTAGGTCGGGGCTGCTCCCGGAGCCTCTGCCCACAGTGGCCCTGGGGGGCTGGTGCGAGCCCCGTGGGGTCCCTGCTCCTCCTCGAGCACCGGTGCCTCCATCCACAGGATGTGCAGTGGAATGACCTGGATTATACAGATGCCAAGAGGGATTTCACCTTCAACAAGAAAAGCTTTAAGGACTACCCGGAGATGGTGCGGGAGTTCCACAGCCGTGGGCTGAGGTACATCATGATTGTGGTGAGTTACACGGGAGGCTGGCACTGGGGTTTGGCTGCCCGAGACTGGTGATGAAGGCAGGGCTGGCCATTCCCTGCTGTTGCTGATACAGCCCTGGCTTTGTGCCTTTCCAGGATGCTGGGATCAGCAGCTCGGGGCCCCCTGGCACCTACAAGCCTTACGACGAGGGCCTGAAGCGAGGGGTGTTCATCCGAAACGCCACAGGGCAGCCCCTGATTGGGAAGGTGCATGTGGGGAGCAGCCCCAGTGCCACGCAACGGGGCTTGAGTGGGGCTGTGGGAGCAGGACCCCAAGAGTGGGAGAGAAACATCTGGGGGACTGTGGTGGAAAGTGGGGTGGTGTATGGGGTTGGGGGCTTTGCCCAGTGCTCTCCCTCCTGCAGGTCTGGCCAGGCCCCACTGCCTTCCCAGACTTCACCAACCCGAAGACTCATGAGTGGTGGCACGATATCGTGAAGGACTTCCACGAACAAGTGCCCTTTGATGGCATGTGGCTTGTGAGTGGCCTTGCAGTAGCTGCTGGCCCTGGCTCCTGCCCTGCACCTCTGCTGGGCCCCGGTGCAGCAGTGAGGCCATCCTGTTCCTTTCCTTCCCTCCCCAGGACATGAATGAGCCGTCCAACTTCGTAGAGGGCTCCCAGGATGGCTGCCCCAACAACAACCTGGAGCATCCTCCCTATGTTCCAGGTACAGGAGTGAGTTCCAGCCCTGCCCAGGGCTGGGGGGAAGGTGGGAGGAGCCCGGGGGATGCTCTGAGCTCCTCCTCTCCCGTGCAGGTGTGTTCGGGGGACGCCTGCAGGCCGGGACCATCTGTGCCTCTAGCCAGCAGTACCTGTCCTCTCACTACAACCTGCACAGCCTGTATGGGCTGACCGAGGCCATCGCCTCCCACAAGTGAGCCTGGGACTCCTGCCACAGCTCCTGCACATCCTGGGGCATGCAGAGCTGGGAGAGACCCAGCATGGGCAGGCAGAGGGTGGTGGGTGAGGGTTTGGGGTGTGACACAGGGCACTGTGGGAGCCCTGAGGCCCCTTCCTCGGCTGGGGAGTGCTGAGCAGACCCATCCCATTCCAGTGCTCTACTGAGGGTCCGGGGCAAGCGTCCCTTCATCATCTCGCGCTCCACCTTCTCTGGGCACGGGCGCTACGCCGGGCACTGGACGGGGGATGTTCGCAGTGACTGGGAGCAGCTCTACTACTCCATACCAGGTAGGCTATGGGGCACTGGGCCTGCATCCACACCCTGCTTCCCCCTTGCCCTCACAGCCAGGCGCTTCTCCGTGGGCTCCATCCCCTGGTGCTGCAGAGCCCTGCTGCCCTCTGTGCCCTCTGCAGAGGTGCTGCTCTTCAATCTCTTTGGAGTGCCGCTGGTGGGTGCCGACATCTGCGGCTTCCTGGGCAACACGGACGAGGAGCTGTGCGTGCGCTGGACCCAGCTGGGCGCCTTCTACCCCTTCATGCGCAACCACAATGACCACGGCGCCCGGGTGAGCCCTGGGAGCCCTCACCTTGCCAGGCAGGAGGCTCTGAGCCAGCAAATGGCGTGGGAAGGTGCTGGTTCAGCCGCAGGGCTGCGTGTCCCCGGTGCTGGGAGTCAATCCCACAGCCCTGAAATGCATCCTCTGGGTTCCTCCCCACGTGGTCTGAGCATCCCCTTGGGCCTCTCCCCTCCCTGCAGCCACAGGAGCCCTACGCCTTCAGCCCGCCTGCCCAGGCTGCCATGAGGAACGCCCTGCGCCTCCGCTACTCCCTCCTGCCCTTCCTCTACACCCTGTTCCACCGGGCTCACAGCGCCGGCGAGACCGTGGCACGGCCCCTGTTCCTCGAGTGAGTGCCAGCCCCGCCAGGGCTCAGCAGGAGGTGTCAGCAGGGTCTCCTGGCACTGCCCCCCCTCCTTCCCCAGGTTCCCCACAGACCCTAACACCTGGGCCGTGGACCGCCAGCTCCTGTGGGGCGGGGGGCTGCTCGTCACCCCCGTGCTGGAGGCAGGACAGGCCAAAGTCAGCGGCTACTTCCCGGCGGGGACGTGGTACAGTCTGGCAGGGGTGGGTGCGCCTGCTGTGCTGCACAGGTGGTTTGCTGGGGAACCTCGTGGCCATTCCTGCATCCCACCAGGCCCCCAGGGCTGTGTGTGGGTTTCGTTCCTCATCTGCCTTTGCTAGTGGCCATTGAGGGCTGTGGCACTGGGCTGGGCCCCCCCGTGCCTGCTCTTCCCTCTTTCTGTCCCCGTGTAGGACTCCACCATCCACAGCAAAGGGCAGTGGATCCTTCTGCCAGCGCCCCTGGACACCATCAATGTCCATGTCCGTGCAGGGCACATCCTGCCACTGCAGGTCAGTCCTCTCTGCTCTGTGACACCATGGTGACCTGGCTGTGCCCACACCACTGGCAGGACAATGTCAGAGGAGCCGTACAGTGCCTGGCAGGGCTGGGGGACACGGCTGTGGCAGTGCCCTGAGCTGTGCCTGCCCCATCCCCAGGAGCCTGCGTTCAGCACTGCCCAGTCCCGTGGCAAGGGCATGGCTTTGGTGGTGGCAATGACCCTGGATGGCTTCGCCAGGGGAGACCTGTTCTGGGATGATGGGGAGAGCTGGGAGACCTTTGAGAGAGGGGACTACACCGAGATCCTCTTCCTGGCCTCAAACGTGAGCATGGGGAGCTGCTAGCAACGGGCAACTGGGCTGAGGGTCCTGGTGGCCCTGGCACACCTGTGTCTGCTCAGTGGCTGGCAGAGGGGCAGCACATGGGGCAGGGCACCTGGAGGAGCCCTGGGTGCTTGTGGGGTGGCTCATACTCAGGAGCACACGGTGACATCGCTGCTGTCCCCAGGACGCTGTGCTCAGCCAGCTGCTGCGGGCGAGCGCCCACCTGGACGGGGTCCTGCTGGAGGCAGTGACTGTGCTGGGGGTCACCAGCCCTCCCCGGCGAGTCCTGGCCAATGGGGCCATTGTGAGTGACTTCTCCTACCGCAGTGACACCCAGGTGAGTGCTTGTTCCCACCCTGGGAGAGGGTGTTGGCCAGGAAGGGACCCAGAGTGCAGGCGAGGGGCTGGCAGGGTCTGGCCCCAGCAATGGCACAGCACGGGCCATGGGTGCCCTTCTCGGGGGATCTGTGGGACCAGGACTGTGCCAGGCTGTGGCTCTGCAAGGGGCACAACCCCCCTGGGCTCTGACACTCCTGGGTTCCATCCTGGCTGGCTCTCACCTTCCTTCTCCTCTCAGGTGCTGAGGATTCCTGTGTCACTGCCCATGTGCGAGCAGTTTGTAATCTCCTGGTCTTGAGCCAGTGTTGGCCACAGGGAGAGGCTCCCCTGGAATCCTAGGCCAAATCCCTCCCACCCCTTGTACCCAGAGCTGCCTCTGCTCTTCCCACACTCCTGGGTTTTGTTTTCTCTCTGGCTGCTGGGTGTCGATGGAGGGGTGTGCACTGGACTGGCACAGGGAGGGTGGCTTTGTACAGCTTTGAGACAGGGAAAACCTCATCATCATCAAATCAGGGGAAAAAGACCCAAGTGCCTTGTGAGACAGCAAACAAGTTACTCTGGGGGCTGGTAACTGGGGCCAAGGCTGCAGGGAGTTTCCTGGCTATGGTTTTGGGGAGGGGGATGTGCAGGGGCTGAGGGAGCAGTACTGTGAATAAAGCTGCTGTTTGCTGGGAGCAGCCCCAGGCTGTGTCCTTGTCCCCTTTCCTGGTCCTGAATGTGCTCAGGCCCCTGCTCCCAGCTGGGACACCCTGGCTCTGTTCCTGTCTGGAGGTCTCCAGTGGGATCCCCTGTGCCCCTTGAAGGGTTCACCCCATTTCCCAGAGCACTGGGGGTCCCCAGCTGTTCCTGCAGCCCTGGCCATGGCACAGAGGCCCTTGGCCTGTCCTGCTGCCTCCAAGCTGCAGGGGTGTGCTCAGTTCCAGCTGAAGATGGAGCCTTATCCTCCAGAGGCTTTATTGAGGGGCCCTTTGGCTTCTCCAGCTGAGTCCAGGCACCAGGAATCCCTCAGTGCTCCGGGGTCAGGCAGTGTTGGCAGCACAGAGGGCAAGAGCTTCATGCTGTCACCCAGGATTTGGGGCCAGCCCATCTGCCATCCTGCTGCGACCCCTGGTGTCCCACGGGACTGGGGTGGCACTCACAGCTCGTTGTGCAGCGGCCGGCACTGGGGGCTCAGTTTCTCCTCCAGGACAGCATCAGGGGCGCACACCCAGGGGTCCCCCGTGTCCCACTGCCACTTGAGGAGCTGCGCTTGCAGCAGCTGCAGGATGGCAGCGTAGCGGGGGTCGGGGGCCAGGTTCTGGCTCTCAGTGGGGTCACGGCTGCAGTCAAAGAGCTCCCAGCGGTCCCGGTAGTAGTACTGGTGCAAGGTCTTGCTCCAGTGGGTCGGCTGCCCCGCCCTGGTGCGGTTGAGCAGGTCTTGGAAAGTGGGTGAGACGTAGAAGTCCTGGTCGATGGGGAAGGGCATCTTGTAGTTGAGGTTGTGGATGAGGCGGAACTGCTGGTGCTGCACGGCTCGCATGGGGTAGTACATGGTCACCTCGTGGTGGCTCTGGCTGCCAAAGGCGGTGGCCCAGGGCTGCTCCGACTCCAGGGCTGGCAGGAGAGACTTTCCAGTGAGCTGCACCCGCCTCGTGCCAAAGATGCTGTAAGTAGGGTAGGGGATGGAGAACCAGTCCAGAATGGTCGGCGTCAGGTCTGGAGGGGAGGAAAAGGGTAAGAGAAGGCACAGGCACTGTGGGAGGAAACTCAGCCCTAGAGAGGGGCAGAAAGGCCCCTGGGGATGGGGACCCTGTTCTGTCCTCCCTCCTCTCCCTTCCCTGCACTGGCCCTGCTGATGCTGAGGGCTCAGGGTGCCCCAGGGACAGGACCCTGAGTTTTGGTGTGGGGAGCAGCCCACACCCCCCAGGCATAGCTGTCCTGCCTTCCCCTCTCAGCTCTCACCCAGGAGGGTGGCGAAGGCAGGGCTGACCTGCCCCCAGCGCCGGGGGTGCTCGGGGGAGGAGATGAGCAGCGGCTGGGCGGTGCCCGAGCGGTACAGGTTGGTCCTGCCCCCGGGGAAAGGGATGCCGTTGTCGGAGGTGTAGATCACCAGGGTGCTGTTGAGGAAGCCGGCACGGCGCAGCTCCTGCAGGACCAGCCCGATCCCTGCGGACGCACAGAGGGGCAGAGCTCAGGGGGAGCGAGGGGCACTTGCCAGCCCCAGCCTGGCCCATGGCTCCCACCTTGGTCCATGCGCCCGATGGTCGTGTACTGGGCAGCCAGGTCTGCCCGGGCAGCCAGCGTGTCCGGGACAAAGGCAGGGACCTAAACAGACAGGGAAAGGGCCACGGGGCTGACACAGGCCACTGTGCCTTCATCAGCTCTTGCTGTGACACTGGAGGCAGTGACAAGGTGGGGGCCAGCCCTGGCTCCATCAGAGGCTGCCATCATGTGCAGCCCCATAGAGCCCCACACATACCCACAGGTTCTCACCTGCACTTGCTCTGGGCGGTAAATCTGTGGCTTCCAGTCAGGGATCCAGCCCATCCCGCTCTCTCCATTGCCAAACTTCTCACAAAAGGCCCCATATTGAGGCTGGGAGTGCCCACAGCGGTGGGGGTCGTGGAAGGCAACATAGAGGAAGAAAGGTCTAGGATAGAAATGGAGGATGTGGAGGTGGTGAAGCAAAGGACTGCCCAGAGACCTTCCCGGGTCTTCCGGGTCAGCAGGACTCCCCCCACCTAATGTGGATATGGGGTGACCTAGGAACAAGGATCCCTTTCCTATCTGTGGCCAGCTGGGACATGGGAACACATCTTCAGTGAAGCCAGTTTCCCTGCTCGCCACAGCCATTCCTGGGACAAGGGGGCCATCTCACCTCTCATCCTGGCTCTGCAGGAATCGCCGAACGAGCTCCTTGATCCGGGTGATGTTTCTCCCAACCTGCAGGACCGAACTGTTCTCCTCTGTGTAGGCAAAGTCAAAGGGGTACACAGCCTCCGGCCCCACGTGCTTCTTCCCAATTATCCCTGCGAGAATGCAGACAGATGCTGTGCCAGGAGCAGTGCCAAGGGTGGGATGTGGCTGCTGCTGTCTCCTCTGTGCAGGGACAACCACAGGTGCAGGCAGTGCTCCCTGGCCCACGGGCAGTTTAGCCACCAGCTCTCCCAGTGGGGTTTGGTGCTCCCTACCTGTCCCAGCTCCCTACCTGTGCGGATGCCTGCGTGGCTGAGCAGCTGGGGCAGGCTCCGCACGCCGTCGAAGGAGTTGAAGTGATGCACGTCCTGGTGTAGCCCGTACATCCCGTTCTGGTGCTGCAGGTGAGGGGACGCAGCACGGTGGGACCAGGGCTGTCCAGCCGTGCCCATTATCTCCACCGTGGGCTGGCAGCCCCGGCCTGGCACAGGCAAGTGCCCCTACCTGGGGTAAGCCGGTCAGGATGCTGGCCCGGCTCGGGGAGCAGCTGCTCACGGAGGTGAAGGCGTTCTGGAACACCAAACCGCGCCGGGCCAGCGCGTCCAAGTTCGGTGTCCGGATGGCCGAGTTGTTGTAGGCGCCGCTCTCAAAGCCGCCGTCATCGGCTGCGGGACGGGTGCGGGGTCAGCCCGGGGGCGGCCCTGACCGGGCGCGGGGGAAGGCCCGGGGGACACGGATGGCACCGGGAGCATCCCCGGAATGCGGGTGACCGGGCGGTGCTGCGGAGGGGGTGCAGCGGAGCCCGGCACCGTCCCTCCCTGCCTCCCTCCCAGCCACGGGATGCTCCCGGCGCCGAGCCCCGGGCAGGGGGTTCCGGGCCGGCGCAGGGGCTCGGCCGGGCCGCACTCACCCAGGAGCAGTAGCACATTTCGGGCCGGGGCTCCGCCGGTCCGGAGCGCGCCCAGCAACAGCACCAGTGCCCAGGGCAGCATAGCACCGGCACCGAGACCGGCACCGGCACCGAGACCGGCACCGAGACCGCACCGGCAGCTGCACCGGAGCTCCTCCGGCCGCCCCGGCTCCTCCTCACCCCGGTCACATGAGGCTCCTCGGCCGCTCAGATCCGGCGCGGGCGGAGCCGCGGCTGTGCCGGGCAGGCACCGGCGGCTCCGCGCAGCCCCGGCCCGGGGGGGTCCCGCTGCTCCCCAGTACCGGCCCGCGGGGGTTCTGGCCATGCCGGGGTCCCGCTGCCCGGCGCTGCCGATCCTGCGCTGGCTCCCGCGGTATTCCCGAGCGTGGCTGCCGCTGGACCTGCTGGCCGGGCTGGCCGTGGGGCTGACCACCGTACCCCAGGCGCTGGCCTACGCCGAGTTGGCCGGGCTGCCGCTGCAGGTGGGTACCGGGGCCCGGGCCTGAGACCCTGTGGCTCCCTGGATGCCTCTGACCGTTCCCGGGCCAGCCTGGCAGTGTGGCAGGCAGGGCTGAGCTGGACCAGGTGACCAAGGGCTGACGCTGTGCAGTCTCCTATTGCCCGGGCAGGATGCCATGCGTGTGCCAAGGGCCATAGAGTGACCAGTCCGGGAGGTGTGTGGCCTCTCCCGGCTCCCAGGGCTGTGCCAGTGCCCCTTCTGTCCCCCTACAGTACGGTCTCTATTCCTCCTTCATGGGCTGCTTCGTCTACTGCTTCCTGGGCACGGCCAAGGACGTGACGCTGGGTCCCACGGCCATCATGTCCCTGCTCGTCTCCTCTTACGCCTTCCACGAGCCCGTCCATGCCATTCTGCTCGCCTTCCTCTCTGGCTGCATTCAGCTGGCCATGGGTCTCCTGCGCCTGGGTGAGATGCTCTTGCCCTGCACAGATGTGTGTTTAGGATATTGCTGTACAGCCTGTATCTTGTTCTTCCTCCCCTCTGCTCCCCGGGACACTGGGGTTGTAGTGCTAATGCTTGTGACAGCTCTGTGCACGCACACGGGGCCCCACTGGGGTCAGGAGTGTGCTCACTGCCTCCTATCCCATGCAGGATTCCTTCTGGATTTCATTTCCTGCCCTGTCATTAAGGGGTTTACATCAGCTGCTTCCATCACCATTAGCTTCAACCAGATCAAGGTAGGATCTGCCCGGTCCTGGATGCCTTGCCAGCCCTCTAGCAGTGCAGAGGAGCTGGGATATTTAGCACCGGGCTAGGTGATGTGCTTGGTGCTGGAGGAAGGAGCCTCCAAGGGGTCCTGGGACCCCCTGCCAGTGGTTCTGCTGGGTCCCTGAGCCCTCTGCTCTGAGCAGACCGAGCTGAACACACCCTCTGCTGGTGACCAGCTGGTGGCATCCAGGACTCCAGCAAAACCAGGACATTGGATTTGGTCATTTGCAGGAGGTACTGGGCGATTCTCTGGTGGGTTCATGCTTTAATTCAGAAGCTGGGGGTGGTTTGCAGTCCCAGCAGCCCCTCACTGGCTTCTCAGGGACCTGAGGCTCTGCTGGGCTGCCACACTTCCTTTGTGGTTAACCCAAATCAGAGCCTCTGCCAGCAGCTGCAGGCCGGTGTTGGCTAATGGCTGTGGTCACGGGGATGGCTGGGCTGTGTCACCACGCTTTGTGTTCCTGTACAGAACATCCTGGGGCTGCAGGGGATCCCGAGGCAGTTTTTTCTGCAGGTCTATGAGACACTGCGGAGGATCAAGGAGACCAGGTCAGCACCATCCCTGCCCTGCTCCTCCCCTACAGCCCTCCCCATCTCTTTGGTCACACCTTGGGCTGATTTCTCCATCTCTTCCCCGTGCTGTGACACAGCCCCCCCTCCCCTGGGGCTTTGTGGGAGCTCGCTGTGCCCAAAGCTGTGTTTCGGGTGGCACTGGTGTCCCTCTTGCAGGGCTGGGGATGCTGTGCTGGGGCTGACCTGCCTGGCCGTGCTGGCAGGGCTCCGGGCCATGAAGAGCCATTTGCCCCAAGCTACCCCTGCACAACCACTGGCTGTCAGGATCAGCTGCCTGATTGTCTGGATCTCTGCCACAGGTGTGTCAGCTGCCCCCTGCCCCGTCCCCTCCCAGGGGCTCACCTCTTTGGGTCAGGGAAGACAGCCTGAAACTGGTAAAACCAGGCTGGTGGGAGCCAAGACCTGGGGGTGGGTCAGGGGTGCCACAGTCCAAAAGATCCTGCCACTGCGCCCATCCCTGAGGCCAGGAAGCCCTTAGCAGCAGCTTGGACATCCATCTCCTGCCCCCCTCCTGCTGCCCTGGGCTCCAGGCAGGTTTCACAGCTGCCCTTTCCACTTTCACAGCACGCAATGCTCTCGTGGTCCTGTTTGCTGGCCTGGTGGCTTTCTCCTTCCAGGTGATGGGCTCCCAGCCCTTCAGGCTCACCGGCAGCATCCCCCAGGGCCTCCCGGCCTTCCAGCCACCACGCTTCTCCCTGGCAGTGCCCAACGGCACCATCCCCTTCCAGAGCATGGTGCAGGTGGGTGCTGGCAGCTCCCCAAGGGCTGCTCTGCTCCCTCCTGCGTGTGCTGGGTCCCAGCCCCCCTGACTGGATCCTTCCCTGCCAGGACATGGGGGTCGGGCTGGCTGTGGTGCCGCTCATGGGCCTGCTGGAGACCGTCGCCATCGCCAAGGCCTTTGGTAGGGCTGTGCCAGGGTCCTGCCCTGTGCTCACAGCGGGGTCTCTGCAGGGGCTCACGGTGCTGGGGAGGAGTCTCTGCAAGGGCTTGGGGTGCTGGGGAAGGTGCTGTTCCTTTTGGGAGGGATTGGGCTTCAGTTCATAGCATGGGCTGGCAGGAGTGGTCCTGTGGGGTGCACAGCTGAAATTTGCCCAGGTGGTGAGTGTTGTCTCAGGGTGCTCCTGTGCCTGAGGAGTGCCAGGACAGGGTCCACACTGTCCCAGTTGCACTCTGTGTGAGTGGCAGGTCATTCCTGTGGGAGCCTCAGGTCAACACTAATGTCTCCTTTCAGCCTCGCAGAATGGTTACAGGATTGACCCTGACCAGGAGCTGCTGGCTCTGGGTAAGAGCTGCTTGGTCAGGAGGGCAGGGGTGGTGAGGACACCTGCCAGGTGTCCCACAGCCCCTGAGCTGCCTGAGATCCTCATCTGGCCATTCCTGCCTCTACCTGAAGTTTTCCCTCCCTTATCTTTGCATGCTGCCCCCATCACAGCGTTCTCACAGCTCAGCAATTTCCAGAGCACGCTGAGTCTCCCTTGCACAGCTGGGTGGGCACTGTGGGTCCGGGAAAGGAGAAGATCCCGAGAGGGACACAGACAAGCAGTGCCTCCCCAGCCCCCCTCCTTCATCTCCCCAGGCGTCGCCAATGTCCTGGGCTCCTTCGTCTCATCATATCCCATCACAGGCAGCTTTGGCCGGTGGGTAGCAGCAGGGGGAGCAGGGCCCTTGCTGGGGCTGCGTGGTGAAGGAGCTCTGCAAGATCCTGGGTGGGAGACTGTGCTGACCGCAGGGGGTCCCTGAGCTCATGTCCGGGTCCCCAGCAGCCCACCTTGGTGGCTGGGCTATGCACGTGTCCCAGTGGCCACCTCCCCTCCTGCTTGCAGTCCCACTGCGGGCTGGACGCCAGGGGCCTGCTCGTGTTCCTCCCTGATGGGGCAGGTGCTTCTCCTGACCGGGGTCTTCGGGCAGTGGGCAGGACTAGTCCCCAGCCCCCGGGCCCTGCACAGCCTGGGCTATGTGGGTTTGCCTTTCAGGACGGCGGTGAATGCTCATTCAGGGGTCTGCACCCCCGCAGGAGGGCTCGTCACAGGTACAGCCCTGGCCCTGCCCTGCCCCTGGGCTGCTCCTCGTGCCAGGACCCCTGGGGGTCGGGAACCCCTGATTCTCAGGGACTCCTGGGTGTCAGGGTGCCCGTGGCTCAGGGGTCCCCCTTCCCGCAGGTGCCCTGGTCCTGCTGTCCCTGGCGTACCTCACCTCTCTGTTCTATTACATCCCCAAAGCGGCGCTGGCCGCCGTCATCATCTCAGCCGTGGTGCCCATGTTCGACGCTGGCATCTTCCGGACGCTCTGGCGGGTTAAGAGTGAGGGCATCACTCGGGAACAGGCAATCCCCCTTTTAAGGAAACTTCCCGGTCCAGCCATCCAGGAGCCACTCCGGCAGTCACATTTGCCCCCCTTTGAGCTGGGACAGAGGCCCCTTCACGGCTCCCCCACTCACACAGAGCAGGTTTCCTCACCGTCTCTACCCCAGGTTTCCCATAGCGGAGTCTTAGACGTCCAGATCCTTAGAATAATTTAATCATGGTGCCATAATTAATAACAGAATAACGGCTCGAGTTGGGTGTCTCTGAGAAGGGATCCAGAACAAAGGAGCCTGTGAATTTTTGTCCTTTTATCCTCTCACAGACATGCTAAGTCTGGGAGTGGTTGGCTCCTGCCGGTGTCTCTGACTTTTCCCATCATGGTCTCTGAGTGTCCCATCATGGTCTCTGAGTGTCCTATAATTGTCTCTGACTGTCCCATCATGGTCTCTGAGTGTCCCATCGTGGTCTCTGAATGTCTCATAATAGTTTCTGAGTGTCCCATTATGTGGCTGCTCACCAGTGCCCGAGTCCTTTGTCATGCAAAGGGTGGCAGTTCACGGGTCCCTTCCAAGGGTTCCCACCCAGAGCTCAGCCTGCAGCTCCACTGAAGCTGCCCCGAGCCACCTGCACGGATTGGGTTCCTCTGGACCCGGAGGCAGTCCAGCTGTGCCCGCAGAGCTGCCACTGTCACTGCGTGACCTGTGGCACAAGAACCAGCCACAGCCGAGCCTGGCTTCTCTCTCTTGCAGGGCTGGACCTTGTGCCCCTCTGTGTGACATTCCTGCTCTGCTTCTGGGAGGTTCAGTATGGAATTGTGGCTGGGGTGCTGGTTTCTGGCATTCTCCTGCTCTACTCCATTGCCAGGCCTCCAATAAAGGTGGGCTACACCCCTCCCCTTGGATGTGGCAGCGCCAGGGAGCTGGAAGGGGGCTCCTGAGGGCAGTGAGGTGTTGGGGCTCAGGATACTCCTGAGCTGTTCTTGCTATCCCCAGTCTGCCACAGGCGCAGCACAGGGACGCCTTTCAAAGAGCAGGAGGAAAGGAATGTCCTCAGACTGGAGAGCAGGAGAGGGAGACATCCCTGTCCTTGTCCTGCTGACACTGGGGTGTGTGCAGGAGGGTGTTCCCTGAGGGGTAGGGGCTCCTGCTTCTCCCACTCCATCCAGGGGGACAGTGAGTGACATGCGCCGTTGTCCCTGCCTGGGGAAGGCCACAGCCCTGAGCTCCCTGTGACTCCTCTCCCTCCACAGGTGTCAGAGGGGGCCGTGCTGTTGGTGCAGCCGGGGAGCAGCCTGCACTTCCCAGCCGTGGAGCACCTTCGGAACTCGGTGTGCAGCCGTGCCCTGGCAGGTACTGTGCTCCCAGCCTGGCCTGGGGACACTGCTGTCACCGCCTGGATCGCTTCTGCTGTGTGGCAAGTGCAGCCCAGACCCAAGGACTGCGGGTGCAAGCGGTGACAGCACAGCTGTCCCACCCGTGCCAGGCCCTGCCCTGGCTCTGAGGGCTGTGGCCCCTGGGCTGGTCATTTCTGGACTCGTCAGGGACATGACCTTGTGCTCTTCCAGCAGCATCTCCACCACGCTCAGTCATCCTGGACTGCTGCCATATCAGCAGCGTTGATTACACGGTGGTGGTGGGGCTGGCAGAGCTGCTGCAGGAGCTGCGCAGGCACGGCCTCTCGCTGGCCTTCTGTGGCCTGAAGGTGGGTGGGACTCGGCCACCCCAGCCCAGGGAGGGAGGGTGTGGCTGATGGGCTCTGCCCAGCTGCCTTCCCCGTGCTTGCTGCTGGCCTCTCCTCTGGTGGCACCATCGTCACCCCAAGCACTTCATCTCACAGAGCTGGAGGCTGCAGGGCCTGGATGCTCTGTGCTGGGATGCCTGGGGGCTCTGCCCCGGGGACATGGGAAGTGGCCACCACTCCCCCAGCCCATGTTTCTCTGCCCTCAGGACCCTGTTCTCCAAGTGCTCCTGTCCGCTGATTTAGAAGGATTTCAGCATTTCCCCAGCCGGGAGGAGGCAGGTGAGGCTCTGGGCTGCTCTCCCAGTGATGAGTGTGGCTCTGGAGGATTCCCATGGGGGTCTGACCTGTTCAGCTGCAGAGCAGCAGTGTGGGGGCTCCTGGGAGCGTGATCTGGGTCCCCTCCCAAGAATTGGGTCTCCTCAGCCTTGGGGATTCATGGTGAGTTCTGGTGGTTCACCCCAGCAGCAGCTCAGCACAACAGAGCCCTTCACTACCCCTGCGTCCCAGAGGGATGGGACAGAATCAGAGAAAAGGTGAAACTCTTGGGCTGAGATGAAGGTAGTTTGATAGGACAGAAAAGGAAAATTATAATAACAACAAAGGAATAGCCAAAGCAAGTGATGCACAGGGGGTTGCTCACCACCCACGGAGCAATGCCCAGCCAGCCCCTGAGCAGTGGCCGTCACCTCCTGGCCAAATCCCCCCAGTGCCTGTGCTCTGGAACATCCCTCTGGGCACTGGGGCAGCTCTCCTGGCTCTGCCCCCTCGCAGCTCCTCGCTGCCCACACAGCCTGGGAGGCTGAGAAGTCCTTGGCTTGGTGTAAGAACTGCTCAGCAGCAGCTGAGCCATCAGGCTGTTATCAACAGGAGTCTCCTCCTGAATCCAAACACAGCTCTGAACCAGCTTCTGGGAAGAAAATTTACTCTGTCCCAGCCAGAGCCAGGACATGAGCCTTGGCTTGACTCAGCTTCCCCCCCTCCCTGTCCCAGAGCGGTGCGGGGGAGCGGAGCTGGGGGGCAGCAGGGCAGAGCCCTTCACCAGCACTGCCGAGGGCATTGGGCTCATCCAGTGAGACAGGCTTGGACTGAGCGTCCTGTGACACCCTGGTGACACCAACACACTCCGTGGGAGCCACCTGCCCCAGCCAGACCTCCTGGGCAGCGGGGATGGACTGTCCCCATGTCCCACACTGAGGTGGACAGAGCAGCACCAGCCCAATTCTGCATGGGCTGTGAGAGAAAACTTCCTGTCGCAGTGACCAGTGCAAAGCCATGCTTCCTCCAGGGAGCTGCTGTCATTTTTTAAACAACTGTTTTAATTCTGGACTTTTTTTGTATTCTGGGCCTTTCCAGTGGTGATGCAGGGTGTGCTCTCCCTGTAGCTGCTGGTGCTGCCCTCCAAGCAGACATGGGAGCTCAGCCTCCAGCTGCTGGGAGAGGGAAAACGTCTGGGATTGTGCTCCTGATTTTTATCCTTACTTAACCTTGTCTTTTTTATCCTTATCTTGTCTGTGGCGTGTTATGCCAAACACTGCCCTGGGTCAGGGCTGGGCTGTCACTCTGGGGTGCGAACCCGGGCCTGGGCCCTGCTGAGGGGACAGGCACGGTGACACCAGGCTGTGCCCACCTGCACAACAGGGACAGCACCTGGTGGGGCTGGGCAGGGTCGGGAATTCAGTTTCCCTGAACAGCCCTTGGCCGACAGCGAGGGTGTAATAAATTAGAAATTGCTAATGAGTCAGTGTGATCTTTGCCTTCCTGAGGGAAAGCTTTTTCCTTTTGTGTGGGAAGGGGAGATTATCTTCTGGGTACTGCTGAGCGTGCTAGGGAAAAGAAACTGAAACCAGGCTGGGGCTGTGTGACTGAGCCAAGCCCCAGGGCACGTTCTGGCACAGCTCCTGCCGCCGGAGGTGCTGGAAGGGCAGCAGAGGTGCCCGGGAGCCACACACCTGCCGAGACTCCGGGTCCTGCCCTGGAGTGCTGGTTCTGTCCGGAGCAGCTCTGAGCTGAAAGTTCCTTGCTGCACATTTGGGATGCTGGGGAGCTGATTGTTTAGGAATGTGTGCGTGTGTGTGCTGTGTGAGCACCGATGGAGGTCAGGGCTGCTGGGAGCCCCTCTTCGGCTCGGTCCTGGTTGGATGCGGGATGGAGCACCAGCCATGTCCTCACTTTTGACTGTGGAATCCGCTTGTGATTGTGGGATCCAGCACAATGTGCTCTCCTCTGACACACCTGCCCTCCCCAGTGCTGCTGTCGGGCCCTAACCTGCGTCCCTGCGCCGGCCGGGGGACACCTGCGCTGGGCTGGTGATAGGGGCGATGCTCGGGGGATACCGGGACAGAACCCCGCGGGACGCCCGGCGGGATGGGGGGCTGGACGGGGCGGGACTGGAGAGAGCCGCCCGGGGGCGGTGGCCGGGGCCGGGATTGGCCGGGGCTGGGCGGGGACGGTGACTGGAAAAACGAAAGTTGGCGCCTCGGCGGAGAAACGAAACTTGTCCGGGCAGGACTCGGCGGAGCGAAGGACGAGCGGTGCTGCAGGTGCAGGTGCCGCTGCC
>VZTB01007831.1:22247-83706 GCA_013397245.1 Thryothorus ludovicianus | reverse complement strand
CCCGGCCCAGCCTCGGTCCCGCTCCCGCCGGTGGAGCGAGGCTCCCGGACGCGGCCCAGCCCGGCGGAGCAGCCCCGGGCGGGTTCGGGAGGGGCAGCTCGGCCCTCGGCGGTGCCCTCAGCGCGGGGGGAGCGCTGGTGGTTGGTGTTTGTTTGTCTTTGAGCGCTGCGGTTCCCCACACGCCCCCAGCCCGGCTCAGGAGCCGCTTCCTGCAATGAAATCAGCCGGGCAGAGGAGGACGTGACACGGCTCTGTGCCTCAACCTGTGCCGGTGTTTGTGTCGCTGCCCGTCCCTGCCTGTCCCCCTTGGCTGCCGGGCAGGGCCTGCCCGGCTCCTGCAGCAGCTCTGGGGCCACGCTGGGCACCAGGGCTCGGGTGGAAGGGCTGGGCTGGGGCTGGGCTGCCCGCGGACCAGAGGCTGCCCGCGGACCAGAGGCTGCCTGTGTCACCTCTGGTGCCCGTGTGGCCCTGGGCTTTGCTCTGCCCAGGTCATTCCACACTGCTCTCATCCCAAACTCCCTTCCCAGTCTCTCATCTCAACCTCCCCTGGCACCAGAGAGAGTTTTCTTCACTTTGCAGTGGCTCCTGGAAGACAGAGAAGTGATTCAGTTGGTGACACATCCTACACAGTCTCCACGCTCAGATCTCCAGTATTGAACTAGTTTCTGTTTTGTCAATGAAGTAGTGCTGTTTTTTTATGTTAAAAGACTGGTTGAATTCTTCTTGATACAGGATTTCCAATTTGCAGCTTGTTAGATTTAGAACTCACCCCTGAATTGTGTTTGTCAATACACTAATTCTACCTCACCGAACAGAGACAGAATCAAGTACACAACACAGTTATGCTGCAGGAAATATTTCCTAATCCTTTACTTGTTTAAGACCGATTTACTGGGTCACCAGAATGGCTTTTGGTTTGCTGACAGGGAGAAGTGGGATCCTAGAAACATAAAATCAGAATCAACCTGCTGCAGTCCCGACAGGGTCAGTTCCTGGCAAATCCCTCTGCACTCCAGCATGGCAGGGTAACAAACCTGGGATCTCCAGCTCTGAAATGCTGTAGCAAGAACATCCAAAGTAGCTGAAGTTGAAAGCATTTGCTCTCAGAAGTGGGGAAGAGGCAGTGTGGAGGAGCCTGTGAAACCCCTGCAGAAGGCAGAGGTCTGCTCTGCTGCCTGCCTGGGCCCGGAGCTGCCCTTCCACAGGTTTTGAAGGACTAGATAAAGCTGTGAAGGTAAAAAGGGCGTTTCCTCTGCTTTCCTGGAAAGGCCTCATCTGATTAGGAGCAGTCACAGTGCCACCCCAGAAGGCTGTGCCAGCTGGGATGTGCCACTGTCCTGTCACTGCTCATCCATCGTGTCTGCAGGAGGGACAGGGACAGCTTTACCTCAGTGCTGTGGTTCCTTAATTATTCTGCAGCTGGCAGGACCTTGGGGAGGGCAGGAGCCTGGATGGGGAGAGTGGTGGCTTTGCTTGTGGGAGGTGAACAGGGAACAACAAACAGCTCCTGTGTCTTCATGTCCTGACTTTGTCTGGGATAGTTTGTTGTTCCCAGAAGCTGGTTCAGAGCTGTGTTTGGATTCAGGAGGAGACTTCTGTTGATAACAGCCTGATGGCTCAGCTGCTGCTGAGCAGTTCTTACACCAAGCCAAGGACTTCTCAGCCTCCCAGGCTGTGTGGGCAGCGAGGAGCTGCGAGGGGGCAGAGCCAGGAGAGCTGCCCCAGTGCCCAGAGGGATGTTCCAGAGCACAGGCACTGGGGGGATTTGGCCAGGAGGTGACGGCCACTGCTCAGGGGCTGGCTGGGCATTGCTCCGTGGGTGGTGAGCAACCCCCTGTGCATCACTTGCTTTGGCTATTCCTTTGTTGTTATTATAATTTTCCTTTTCTGTCCTATCAAACTACCTTCATCTCAATCCACAAGTTTTGCCTTTTTTTTCCAATTCTCTCCCCGTTCCAGGGACTTGGAGCAACCTGGTCCAGTGGAAGGTGCCCCTGTGGCAGGGGTGGAATGAGATGAGCTTTAATGTCCCTTCCAGCCCAAACCATCCTGTAACCCAGCTGGGGGCTGAGTTTCCAGTTTAACAATTAATTTCCCTCCATTGCAGAGAGAAGAGAGGTGCCTCTAGTCCCTGATGCAGGAGCAGAGGTGAAGGGAGAAGGTGCTGCTGGGCCTTCTTCCACCACTGAAACAAAGGAGACTGAGGGCGAGTTTCTGATGGACAGAGCAAGAGCTCTGCTCAACACCTCAGACACCACACCTGCCACTGCAGGTGGATCTCCCTCCTCTGCTGAGACATGGGAGGAGGAAGAGGGATCCTCTCTGCTGGAGGATGTCACAGCTCCGGAGGACAACGCCGAGCCCTCGGCTCAACGCGGAGCCGGCGACTCTGCTGAGGTGGCTCCTTCACCGAGGAAGGTGAGGATCCTGCTGGGTGCTGGGGAGCAGCTGTGACTTGTTGCTCTCCTGTGTGAAGTGAGGGGGCCGGGCTGCATCCCCCACATCTCTTTGGCCGTGCTGGGCAGCTGCTGCCTGGCTTCCTGCAGGAGAGTCTCGCTGTGGTTGCTGACGCTGTGTTGTGGTGCCGAGGAAATCCACAAATTACACAAGTCAGCTCAGACACTGCAGCGCTGCTCTGCTCCTGCTGAGCAAGTCTTGAATATTACACAGCTCTCAAGAGTTATTTGCATTTCACTGGCTGGTCTTGTCCCTCCTCTTCCTGATCGGTCTCTGTTAGCCCCTGTAGCAGGAAGATGTCAGTACTTGCTGCAATGGAGGAGGTGACAAAGAGATTCCCTTTGGCAATGAATAAACAGACATTGTTATCTTTGTTTTTCTTTTTTTTAATAGAAAAGGAAGAAGAATAAAGCAAAGAAATGTACGTCTATCTCTGGGGAACAGGACTCTCTGCCTCCTCAGAGCACAGCACCAGCTCAAACCACAGAGTTGCCTGACACAAAACCTCAAGAAACCCAACCCCCCGGCAGTGAGGGAGCAAACCCAGGTGCTGATGGACTCACTGGTGCCAGTGGAGACACACCCGAAGGCAACAGGGATTTGGCACACGGGAGGAAGGAAGCTGGCAGCCCGGAAGCAGCACGGCTGAGCCCTGCAGAGCAGAGCAGCACAGCCCGTGGGGCTGCCCCAGGGGACAAGGTGGGGGATGGAGCAACCCCGGAGCACCAAGGAAAAACAGCCAGGGATGGTGTGGAACGGGACAGTCGTGCCCCTGGCCAGCTGCCAGCAGCCACAGCAGATTCCCAGGCCCGGGGCAGCAAGGAGCTGCTGTCAGCAGGGCAGGGAGCGAGTCCCTCCAAGCTGCCTTCTGCCAAGGGAGCCCCCCAAAGCAAACCTGAGATCAAGACCTCCCCTGGGCCCCAGAGCCCACAGGCTGGGAAGGAGCCCAAGCAGAAAGGGAACAGTTCCACTGTCAAGGTGAGTGTGAGTGACCTCTGGTGAGTGTTCCAGGGGCACAGCTTCCCTTTGCCAGTGTGACTTGCTCATGCTGGCAGTGAGGCTGAGGAGCACCAGCCCATGGATATAGAGTTGAATTGGGAAGGCTCTTCTTTGAGTTCTGTTTTCCTGGGTGTCAGTTCTAGCCCAGCTTTCACTGAGGGGTCGCTCAGTTGCTCCCAGGACTGGGAGGTGCCTCTTTTCCAGTCAGCTGTGCTCACTGGAGAGCTCTGGGATCCCCTTGAACGAGGGGATTTTGTGCATTGCAGGCCTGTGCTCTGTTCATACACAGGCCTGGTAAGCTGCAAGTTGTGGTGGGTTCTTTTTCACTTTCTTTATACCCATCCTCTGGGACCTGGGGTTCACTGACCTGACTGCTTGGCAGTGTGTTTGGGTTGGGCTCATCTTCCATCATGTGATGTTTTTGTTCCCTCAGTGAGGGATCAGCGTTTCCAGGAGGATGAAGCTGGTGGTGCACGAGGAGGAGATGTGGTGCTTCCAGGGTCTCCTGCTTCACAGGCCATTGTTTGTCTCCCTGTTGCAGAATGCAAACACGAAAGAGAAGAATCACACCCCAAGTGAGAAAGTGCCTAACGTGAGTGAGAAGACAAGTCCAGGCCAAAGAGCTGAAGCTGCCAGAAAGGAGGGTGCTGTGGCTGCAGCAGACAGCCCTAAGAACAAAAAGGAACAAAAGAACCAGAAACCTGCGGAAAAGATTAAAGAAAGGTGAGAACAGCTCTGCTACTCCCAGCATTCTTCACTAACAGGAGCTGCTGTGAGGAGGACTCAGGACTCCAGACTGAGGTGCTGGGATTGGGACAGTATGTCCCTTGGATACGTGGAAATGGAAATGTCTTGAAACTGAGGTGAAGTGGTTGTGCACAACAGAATCAGTGTTGAATGGGAGCTGCAGCACTGCTGATATCCTGGGTGATGTGTTGAACCTGCTTGAGCATCTGATGGACAAAAAAGAGATTATTCTCTTATTTCTTGCTCTTATGAGCAACATGTGCTTTACACACATAATGCTTTAGGTGAATAGTGTGAAGAGCTGTTTTGATGTTTTGCTTAATGTGTATGATGAGCTGGAAGAAGTTGAAAGTGTAGCCATTCCAGGTGACTCTGCTGGGCCAGAGCATCTCCTGCTGCCTTTAGGAGCCCATTTTTCCTTTTTGCACTGGCTTTGCACTAGGCCTACTCAAACATCAGTCTGAGTGAACTGCTGCCAGAATTTATGGGTCTTGGAGCCACTCAGCTGGTGGCTCAAGTCTGGTTTGAGGTCTACAGCGATTTGTGCAATTAGAAAACCCCAACAGAATCTTTTCTTTTTGCCTTCCAATTCTTTCCTGCAGCTCTGTGAGCCGCAATGGGGGTGTCACAGTGTATTTCCATGCAATATTGTCCAAAGACTTCAAGCTCAACCCCGATACCCATAAAGTGTTCATCAGGGCTCAGGACATTCCTTCCTATGCCAACTGGAAGGACAACATCTGTGAGCTGAACTGCACCCGGTGAGTGTTCCCTGCTCTGAGAAGGGAGGGATCCCTGTGGGGCCTCAGCTCCTGTGCAAGGTGTGGCTCTGTGCCGACGGGGGTGGGTTGCAGCAAAGAGTTTTACAGAGGAGAAAACTGTTCTAAAATGTTCTTGTGAAAGAGCCATCACCATTCCTATTAAAAATGGAGCAATGCATGAAAAAGGTCTGTAGTCAGCTGACGTGTCCTTTGCCTGCTTTTGCTGTTTTTGTGTCTCCAAGGCATCTGGGTGAACATGGATACCTCATTGAAGGTGCTGTAACTCTCAGCAAAGAAATCTTGGATAAATACATTCCTTACAAGTACTGGGTGACCTGTGGGAAGGGAGATTATGAGTTCATTTACAAGAAAGTAGAATCCAATGATCACGTGAATCGCTGCTTATTGATAAAAAAGGCCTTGCTCAACAATGGAGGTGAGCTCTGCTGTCTGGACCTGCACCTTGGGGTGATCCCTGCTGTCCTATGGCCCAGCATCCCTGCCAGACAGCCCTGGCTGAAGCTGGGAGCTCAGTGGGCTTCTGGGGGTATTGCTGTGGCAGCTGGAAGAGGGAAGGCACCTGATGGCAATGGTTGTTTTCCTGTGTTCTCCCTGTGTTGCTGTTCCAGAGTGGCACCAGTACGATGACATTGTGTGTGCAAAGCCTTCCAGGATCAAAAACTTTTGGCAGATGCTTCCTGGTCAGGATAAAAACAAGGAAGTGGTGGAAGGGAAGAAAATAGCTGCCGGTGTTATGTTAGAAAGTATCTTCAGCATTCTTGGAACCTGGAGTCCTGACAACCTGAGGAACTTCTTCTA
Source organism: Thryothorus ludovicianus (assembly GCA_013397245.1). NCBI lineage: Eukaryota > Metazoa > Chordata > Aves > Passeriformes > Certhiidae > Thryothorus > Thryothorus ludovicianus. Next base: position 77,923 of record VZTB01007831.1, on the reverse strand, counting down.
CCAGCTGAGGCAGTTCCATGATGTTGCAGTAGCCCAGCGGGTGTTTGATGGCAAGGCAATGCCATGGACAGAGTTAAACTTCAGCTCAGAGCAGGTAACCCCTTCTCCTGCTCAGAGACAGAAAACATTCCATTACTGCACCCAAACTTTAATTTTGCTGGGTTAATTTTGCTTTTCCACTCAAAGTTCAGGTTCAGAAGCAGTGGGGATCCTTTTGGGGTGACTGCCACTGACTGCCTTGGGGGCTTCAGTCAACCTGTGCACCTCAGTGTGGTTCTGAGACCCCATGGGAGTCAGCAGCAGAGCTGTGAGGTGGTGACTTTGTACTTGAGTGAGTTTTGTGTCTGGATATTAATTTCCTAAGCCTTGCCATTAAGATTAGCTGCCAGTTGTTCTGTCACTAACTTCTATGCACTCATCTCTTGCTCCAAACCTGCCTGCTTTTTGGGAGAAGCTCCTGATCCTGTTCTAAGCAGTGGTGCCAGCAGGGCTTCTGGAATCCAAAATTTCTTAATTGACATAATTAGGAAATGTGGCAGAAATGCCACATTGTCTTTTCTGGTTGTTGAGGCTGCTCCTTCCTGTCCTGTGGCCTCTCTGGAACTGGCAGAAGAAAATGGCTTCAGAAGAGAAAGACTAATGCTGTGCTTGGTTTATTTCTTCCCTTTGTCCCAGGTGAATGATTTGCTGCTAAAATACATGAAGAAAATAGCTCTGCCTTTCCTTGAACCAGAAGCAGCTTCAGAGGACAGAGTCATCCAAAGCAAGCTGGCTCTGGGGCTCACCATCCTTGTGGTAGTTGAGGACCGTTCACTCCCAGCACTTAAAGATGACCTGGCTAAACTGTGCAGCCTCCTGTGCTTGGATCAGGTGTCACAGCAAGATGTACTGAATGAGATCCATCACATCAAACAGGCTTTTGCAGGTGTTACCAAGTAAGTGCTCTGTGTACCTTCTAACTGGCTGGGCTGGTGTTGCTCAGGTGTAGCACCCTTTGATAGAACAGCAGGAATCTGGCTCTCTACTGCCAGAGAACCAGAGAAAAAAAGTTACATTTCAAGGCATCTTTGGAGGTCTCAGTTCCAGCCTCCTGCTTGAAGCAGGACTGACATCCAGGTGAGGTTGCAGTCCATCATTCCACACTCTGGTTGGTTTTCCCCTGAAGTGCCAGTTTACCATGTTGCAGTCTGCCTGCTTACCTGGCACTGGATTTGGAGTTCTTCATTCACACAGCTGCAGCCATTGCATTTCTTTCTGGAGTCTGTCGGGTTCTCTGCTTTTGCAGAAATTCCCTGAACTAATAAAGTCCTTTTTCCACGCCTGAGATGGAAGAAAAGCAGAAACTATTCAGGTCTTGTTTTCAAGGTTGTTTATTTAGTCTTATCTAAAACGTTCTGACCCTCTGAGCTCCTTCCAGCAGGACAGTCGAAGGCCTTCTCCCCCCTCAGAGGCAGGGTTTATCTTTTATACTAAAAGTTACCTACAGATTATTTACTAATTGTCTCCAGTACCTATTCTCTACATTAGACAGTCAATTTCTACTCTAAACCAATCACCCATGCCCCCATCACAGCAGAAATGGAGAGAGTGAAGAAGGAAGAAACTCAAAAAGCCACGAGGTTCCTCCATTTTAGCAATACCTACCCCCCTGTACTAAAACCCAAAAACTACTTTTACACCCTGTGACAAACTTATTGCTACTCTATTTAAACTCTTGTGACCTGTAATTCTTCTTTTAAGGTTGGTAATTGTTCCCATGGGCTAAAATCCAAATCACAGGTGTTCTGGGCTCTGTTCCAAGATTTCTGAGACCCCTGCCCAGGGTCCCTGAGCCTCCAGGGCAGTCAGAGACAAGCCCTGGTTCCCACAGAGTCTTGCTCTGTGTGGAAGTCACAGTGCTGGAGGGGCTCATGGGGAGACTGCAGATAAAGGATTGGGTCTTCCCTGCTTCCCTTCCTTGCAGAGAGGTTCAGTAACATTGCAGCTCTGGGCCTTAAACCTGGGCAGATACACTCTGCACTGAAGGGCAGATGGAGCTGAAATAATGAGCAGAGATGAATTGAAGGTGCATAGGGAGATTGAGATGCAGCCTCCCTCACCCCTAGGGCATTCTGAAGGCCTGGATAAAGCTGTTCTTTCACTCAGGATGTTTGTTTTGGTTTTGTTTTCTTTTATTTAGCTTGAAGGTCGACCTGACAAGCTTGTGCCAGAGGTGCATTGAACTTGGTGTAGACCAGTGGGTGTGGGTCCTTCCTCTTCTGCATTCCTTTGCTGCTCCTCTGCATCAGGAGCATGAGCTGGTGGAGGAGGATGTCTGGGCAGGGCTGGAGGGGCTCCCATTTGCTGAAACCAGGAGGAAGCGAGATGTGTGAGTTTTCCAGAGCTCCCAGTCACACCCAGTGCCCTGGTGCTGTAGCTGGGGATGATCACCTTACTTCATCTCTTTTTTGTTCTGTTTTGTTTTTCCCTCCCTCATTTTTAAAGAGTGTGAAATGTTGCATGCTGAGGGAGGATGTTTGGGATGTTGGGGCACAGCCACACTGGTGGCTCAGAGGTCACTGAGTGTAGCCCAGCTGGGCACAGTGGGTGGTTGTGACCCCTCAAACACAAACCTGGTTCTGCCAGCCAGGGAGCAGGTGGGAGCTAAAGCTGCTTGTGTCGTGTAGAGTCTGAGCAGGACCTGGAGTTTATTTTCCCTGAGTGCTTGTGCTCAGTGGTTTGGCTCTGCTCTGCCACCCCTGGGCTCTGGGGACTCCCACTGATCCTCAGCTGCAGTGACAAAAGCACCGGAATGAGGAGGAGACTCCTCTGTGGGCTGCACAAGCTCAGCGCCTTTTGTTCCTTGGAATGCTGAAGGTTTTGTTCTGTGTCCCCTCCAGAGTGACCCTGCTGGAAGGAATGAGAGAAAAGAAGTACTTGATGGAGTTTGATGTGACACTGGTCAAGTCCTGGCTCTGTGTGCTGCCCCTGGGGAGCCTGGCTGAGTTCATAAGAGACTTCTGCAGTGACTTGTTAATTACTCTTCAAGGTGTTTCCTACAGATTGGAGAATGTTGACCTCTCACGTGGTAACTCTGAGGTTTGTCTTCTGTCAGCTTTACCCAGCTCTGGGATAAGGGCTCAAACTGGGCTCGTGGCAGAACTGGCCACCACTGAGGGGGCTGGGGGGGACAGCAGGTCACAGCACAAAGGGCTTCAAACCTGGCTAAAAGCAAAAATGTCTGAAGTCAAAAGGTCCTCAGGGGCAGAGCTGGGGGTGTATCTGCAGCAAAAAGTGGTGTTGGCATTGATGAGAGGAGGGTGCTTTTAGCTGGATTTGCTCTTAGTGATGGCAAATGTTTTAATCCTGACCTCCTCAAACATGTACCTGAAACTTTTTTCACACAGGAGGGTTGGGCAAGGGGCTGCTGGTTTGGGAGACTTTCCTGCTGTTGTGAAAACTCCTGTATTAGTGAGAACAGCAGGAGTAGGACCTTGCAACTAATAGTAGATTTGAAACCCCCAAACTGTAAGTACAGGTTGGGTTTGTGCATTTGAAAGCTGCCCAGGTATTGGCTCTGACATCCAGTAAATCAGTTCTGCTATTTTACAGTGTATTTATAAAAATGTTGGAGAAGACGTGGAAGAATAGTGAGTTTCCTCTTCCCCAGCTAATCAGAAATCAGTCTGTAAAATTTCTTCCACAGTTTCATGTTTTTGTCTTTCCATTCTCAGGTGGTAGAGAAGATTCTAAACACAGTGCTGTGTGCCTTGGATGAGCCCCATGCCAGGTAAGTGCAGTGCACCTTTGTGAGAGCATTGTCTGCCTCTGCACCAGGGCTGGGGTCCTGCCTGTGTACCTTGAAATTTCTGTGAAGAAAAAAATCTTGGAGTTCTGGCCCATTTTTTAAATCCATCTGAGGGAGGCAGCTGCCACACCACCATGAATTTGGTGGGGTTTTTACTTTAATTTGTTATTTTTCCTCGGAGTAGAAGATGAATTCTCCCTCTGTGTTGCTGCCCTGCAGAGCCCTGGGAACTCGTTCTTGGCACTGCTGCTTGTCCTGCTGCCTCAGGCTGCACGAGAGGCTCTGCAAGGCTGCCAGGAGAGTGGACCTGTTCCTGATCCCTGCCACTGCTGCCATCCTCATTGCCAAGGTTGCCCAACTTCGTCCCCCAGCAGTGAGTACAAAGGAACTCTTGGCTTGATACAAGCAAGGTACCCAGAAATATCACAAGTGTGGTACAACAGACTGGGTTTAGATCAGATCCAGTCTCAATCTGAAGAACTTCACACTCTAGGCAACTTTCAGAGAGTTGTGGAATCACCTAATGTGTTTGATTCTTACTGAAAATAAGGTCACATGCTCAGATTTGCTGTGCTAAGCCTTGTTTTAAGGCTGGTTTTGTTTCCCCTTAAGCATTTGTTGTCTTTACTTCCTGGAACAAGCTTAAGCACAACCTGTCTGTAAGCACTGCACTTTCCCAGCCCCTCTCTGCTCTTTATTCAAGCAGTGCTGGGTCTGTTGCTGGGCTCATGAGTGTTCTGGATGTGTTTTGGCTGCCTCTTTAGAAATACTGATTTAAATCACTTGTCTGCTGCTGTCCTGCTTGAAGTGTGTTCATTTTTTTGTCTTCCCCTGTGTGTGGAGCAGGTTCCAGAGGGTGCTGGGCAGGAAGTTCCAGTGGCAGAGTTGCTCAGTGGAGCTCTGAGTAATGCTCGAACCTGGTTCAGAAACGTTTTAAAACAGAAGTTACTGAAGGAGTACCTGGAGCACGTGACCTTCTCTTTCTGCTCTGAACTTCGGGTTTGTCATTTTCTGAAAATGTCAATAAAAGGGGGTTTGACTAGCTTAGCCAGGGTCTAAAGTCTGCTGGCTCTTTTAGCTGTGCCTGGGTAAGGAATGGGATGGGGGTGGACAGTGTTTGAGGCACTACTGGACTGAGGAGCAAAGGGCTGGAACTGGTGCTGCTCAGCTCACCTCAGTTCTGCTCTTCCTTGGCTGCTCCTAAAGGCATTGCTGGGGTGAGGAGCTGCCCCTTGGTTGTGGTGTCTTGCTCCCAGTGTGTCCCACTGGTTGCCCTCAGGCAAAGCTCAGAGCAGTCCTGCCAGTCTGAGCTGCTCCTCCCAGCCCTCTCTGGGACAGTTTCTAGCAGCAGGGTGGAAGTAGCTCATCAAAATGTCTCCTTCAGCTGCTGAGACATTTCCACACTCTCTGGGCTTAAAAGCTGCCTTTTGTAGCTCTGGGAGTGTTCCTTTTCCTCAGGATGGAAACTTCTGGAAGGACTGCAGACTGTCTGAGGCATGTGGGGCATCTCTTCTGTGTTGTTCTTTTAATTTCCTTCTCTATTAAATCTCAGCATTCAGTGGTTTTGGTTTGTTTGCTTGTCCCCTTCAGGCCTGGAATAAATTTGTGAATATCAGCTTTCCAGATGAGCAGTTCACTCAGACCTGGAGGACCACTTTACTTGCAGATCTGAAGAAAAGAATCCAACAGGTGGGGAAAGTCCAGGCAGCCTTGGCTGGTGGTCCAGAGCAGATGGAGTGACTTGTGCTGTGCTTGGAGAAGGAGCATGTGGAAAGATGGTGCCTTTGGCCATAATGGTTGCCATTGCTGTTATAAACAGGTTCTGGAGGCTCAGCAATTGGCCAAGACAATGCCCCACACTGTAATCTTGGTGCCAGTGGCCTGACTGCAGGTCCTGGTGCTTCAGAGGAAATCCACATTCTGAGCAATTGTCACCTCTGTAGTTTTAAGAACCAGTGAGTGCAAAGTAGATGCCCAAGGGCTCAGAGAGGCCAAGGTGGTGCTTCTGTTTTCATTCCTTGTGCAGAAATGGTGCTGTTCAGGCTGCCAAATGCACACCCACGTGTGTAATTCCCATCCAAACTGACCTTGTATATCTCCTCATCTCCTTTCTACAGCAGTTACCCATTTCTTTAAGCCATTGATTTTCATGGTGAAATCAGGAAACAAATATTTTCTGCTGTGAGCTTGGCTTGGAGAGGAGAATATTAAGTAATCACACACTTTAGATGGAAATCATTAAAATATTTTCCAAGCATTCATTTGTTTCACTTCCAGGACCTCAGAATTGGGCTGATGCTCAGGTTCCTTTTATTGCCTTGCTATCAGCACTGCTTCATGCTGTCAGGAGAAACACTTGAGTTGATGAGAAATCTCCCTTTTGCCCTTTAGGAGCCTCCAGTGAACCAAATCTTGGTGTATTGTTGTCAGTACTACCAAATCACACAGATGGACTCCTCCATCAACTGGTGCTTCCAGAACTGTGCCATAGAGGCTGTAACTGCAGCTTGCCAGGTAATGGGTTTGCCCTGCTAGGGGAAGGGAGGAGAAAGGAAAAGTGGGATTTCACAGCACCTCTGTTGCATAGGGATGTGCCTTGTGGTGGACAGGGGAGGTGGATGTTGCTTCAGTTACTGTGGATTGTTTGTTAAACCAACAACAAAAAATATCAACTAGAAATCAGGAGATGAGGTCCATGAGGAATCTTTGTAATGTGTTCCCACCATGAGCTCTGGGGTCAGTTGTCTCACGGGGCTGGTTTGGGATGCACCTCAGCACTGGAGGCGACTCCTTGGCATCAGTGCCAGTTTTGAGACCCAGACACAGTGGGATCCCAAAGTCTGACACACCCCTGCCCTCTCTGTGTGCCCTGGCAGATGCAGAGCAATCTCCTGGAGAAGATCTCTGCCTACAACATGGGCCAGTTCAGCCAGCTCGTGTCTGCTGTCATGGTGAAGTCATGGCCAGTCAGGGGTGGGCAGTCTGAGGGGGATTTTGATAAGATTCTGCACCACCTACTCACGTGGCCTGATGTCAAACATATCTTCAGCTTTAATGGTAGGTCTATAGTTGGGTTTTAGAAGGCTCTGAGAAGCTTTTCTCTGCCTTGCTGCTGCCACTGCACAGAGCAGCAGAGGGAAATTGTCCTGCTCTTTAATCCCTATCTCAAAGCTTGAAGTATTCAGCTTGGGTTTGGAGAGGGAAGGCCAAGGAAGAGGGAGCCCCTATTCCCCTTGTGCTAATCCACTGCAACTTCCTCAGGATTTGTGGACCACAACTTTTTTCTCTGAGAAATTCTCACAAGTTATTGGCACACAAAAATGTGTTGAGTTGGCCAAGTGTACAGATCCAAATGGCTTTTGTTTGCCCCACGGGGTTTGGATCTAGGCTCTCCATGGAAGGTTTCCAAATTGCTGTCCTGAGATTCTGGTTTTGTTCAGAAAAATGAGAGGTTGGAGGGTGGTGAGAGTCTACAGGCTCTTGGGTAGGGGCTCAATAGGAAATGGAAAGACTGTGCCATGGCATGGAGAAGTTCCTGATTTTCCCTGTTTTTTGGGAAACATGACATGCTTTGTTTCCGGAACAGGAGGAAACAGAAACCTTCTGGACAAACTTACAGACGAAGCAAAGGATATCATGGCCACAGCAGACTCTGTGCTCACAGGTGTCACTGATGACATCCACAAAGGATGCATCCTTGTGAAACACCTGGAAGAGGTTTTCCAGCACAAGGAACAGTTCATCTGCATTTGGGAGACAAGTAAGAGATGAGTTCAAAGGGGGTGTAGTTGGCTGAGAGCATCACTGCAGAGCTGCTGGCCTGCTCAGGAGGGGCTGCAGGGGTTAGGAATGCTCAGGAGATGCTCCAGCATGTTGGAGTGCTGTCCCCTGGCCTGGGCAGGGAGCTCCCAGCTCCAGTTTGTGTTGTCACTGCGAGGTTTGTGACTCTGCAGTTCCCAACATGAGCTGGGGTGCAGGGCATGGGAAGTGTCTGCTTTGTGACTGCAGTGAGTTTTCTTCCAGAGCACCAAGAGCGGCCAAGTGAGGAAAAGGAACTGCTGAAGAGAAGCCTGAAAGAACTGCTGGAGTTGAGGCAGGAAGAAGTCACGCTGCTCAGAAGAGAGAAGAAAGCAATAGGAACCTTCCTGAACATGTGCAGGAAGGTGCAGAAGTCTGTGAGAGGTAGAGTTCTGGGGGAGCAGTCTGAAAGTGGCAACTCCAGAAAACAGCATTTTCCTTGAAAATCTCTTGGCTTTGGGAACAGGTTTGACTCTAAACCCCAAAGTGAGGGTCAGGAGGGGTGGGGGAAGTAAACCCAGAGCATTGGGAGGATCAGATCAAGTGAGTGCTTGTGCAGCAAATTAGAGGGGTGCACCTGCCTTGGCAGCATTTTGTGGCTTGAGGGGTGGGCTGAAGTGAGCTGGAGCCAGGCTGCAGCACCTGATCTCCCTCTGTCTCTGGTTTACAGTGGATTTGGGTGAAGTGGAATTGCAGCACTCAGAAGATCTTCTCTCCAAAAGACTGAATCAAGTTGTGCTTGTGGGAAGGAGACCCCTGCAGGCCTTCTACAGCCTGAGCCCAGAGCTAAAAGAATTTGTCCACAAAATGCACTCTTTTAAGGACAGCCTGATTTTCCAGCAGTTCTGGGAGGAAGCAGCACAGAAGGCAGGAGAGGAATATGAGTGTGACAATTCAGAGGAGGAGGAGGAAGATGAGGAGGAGATGGTTCCTGAATTGGACCTCGATGATGTTTTGAACAGCATGATCCGCCCTTGCTTTGACAGCTATACAATGCTGTATGATGATCTCAGGACAGGAAGTCTCACACTTTCTGCAGTTGATAGAATTTTCCAGGAATTTACAAATCATCCTGAAGATCTCAGAGCAGAGCTGAACACCATCTGTGGGCTTTGGCCAGCAGAAGACAGAGGCTGGGTTGACCAGCGAGTCCAGCAGATCCAGCAGTACCATGAAATGCATTTAACCTTTGATGCTGCCAAGATCATTGCCCATGTCAAAGAGAGTTTGGGCCTCTCTGGTGACTTCAGTCTCCTGGAAAACTTGTTGCATATAGTAAGTATCCCTGATTTTGACTCTGTACTGTCAGGGTGTTGGCTAAATTTGAACTTTCTCACAAGTCTCTCTCAGTCTCTCAAGAGCCATTCCTTGTCCCAAAATACTTATTTGAGGTAAAAATCAGATGTCCTAAATGCTGTTGTGTAGTGATTTCTTAAAGAGAGATGATGCTACTGCTCTGTTGGGGTGTAGCTTTGCAGAGGGCTTTCCTTTCCCTGCTGCAGAACCAGTGACGTTTCCCAATTCCAGACTCAGTGTGTGTTTGCACCACTTGCTTTCCAGACAGAAAAACTTGAATCCTACAAGACCCAGAAGCTGGATTCCATCAGCCCTGAGCTCGTGGAAGCCAAGAAGCTGCTGCAGGGGATCACTGTGACTCGCCGTGGCTGTCTGAGGGAGCTGGCCCAGCAGAAGGAGTTTGTCTGCTGGGTCAGAGAAGCACTGAAAGGTGTGTGCTGCTCATCCAGGAATTAGACAGAGGGTACTAGAAAGGATGGCAGCTTGTGTGGGGGCAGAAGGAACAGAATGCCTGACCCATCTGCTTTGTGCCTTCGCAGCTTCTGGTGTTGATAGTTACATCTCTGATGGGCTTGGGTGTGGAACGTGCTGTGAGGATCCTTTAAATGTGCCCATGCACTGTGGGCTGGTGCAGCACACTGTGACCACCCTGCTGGGAGCTGGGCTGGGCCTGGAGGGTCTCAGTAGCTGCTGCTGCTCAGTTCAGAGCTGTTGTCTCAGAGGATGGAGTTGTGTGTCTGCCAGCTGAGCTGTCTGACCTGCACAGACACTCTCAGCTGCACACACCCCCAGGCACTGCTCCCATCCTGCTGGGGATCAATGGATGGATGGAGGAATGGATGGATGGCTGGCCTGGGAAAGCTGATGGGAAGAGGGCAGTTGCTCAGGAGCTGCTGTTCAAAGCATTCTTCCTGCATTTCCTGTAGAAGGTGGTGATGAGGGGTGGTGTCCAAGCTGCCCCATTTGTTGCTCACTCTTGTGTTCCCTCATTTCGTTTCAGACATAAATGAGCTGAAGGTGTTTGTTGACCTGGCGTCCATCTCGGCGGGAGAGAACGACATGGACGTGGACCGTGTGGCCTGTTTCCATGGCACTGTGCACGGCTACTCCTCCCTGCTCTACGAGCTCCGCCAGGACTCGGGCTTCGACGACTTCATGCGCTGCCTGCAGAAGCTGTGGCGAGCCCTGGACAGCGATGAGAACCTCCCTGAGAAACTGGTGAGTTCTGCTGGAGCAGGGCCTTGGCATCTCCCTGCATTTCTGCCTTCCAGGAGCAGCTGGAGGTTGGACTGTGCTGGGCAAATGGCACCTATGTGGGGACATCACTGCAGCTGTTGTTATTGGGGGAAAACATCTGGTGTTTCTGTGGCACAGAAATTCGCTGCAGCATCTGTAACTGGTGTAGCACAGGCTTCTCTGGGGCTCTGCCAGGCTTTCTAGGGTGCTGTGGTGTAGCTTTGCTTGTGCAAGTTTGATGGTGTGAAAGAGGGGAGGCAGATGCCTGGAAACTGTTGCAGCAGGGTCTGTAGCCAGAGGTGTTGGAGCGCTGTGGGCTCTGTTCAGCCTCCGGTGGAGCAGGTAAGGAAGAGCTGTGCAGAAAGAGCAGGCTGAAGCCAGTACTCATTCCTTTCTTTCTTCCCTGTCACTAAGCTTTTGTGGCAGCCCCAGCTGTTTGTCCTGGTCAGGTGGAAGCTGGAGATCCCGGATTTTGGAGTAATCAGGGCAGTGCTTGTCTCCTCTCCCCACAGCGTGCCTCAGCTCAGCACCTGGAGTGGCTGAAGACAGTGAAGGAGAGCCATGGCTCTGTGGAGCTGTCCTCGCTGTCCCTGGCAGCTGCCATCAACAGCAGAGGGGTCTATGTGCTGAGGGCACCAGCTGATGGCCAGAAGGTGAGGTCACCCAGCTCCTGCTGCCCCTCCTGCCTGAGAGGAGCTGCCCCAGTGCTCCTTTGGCCTCGGACAGAGGCTCAGCCCCAGCCACACTGACAGCTTCTGCTCTGGCAGGTCTCCTTGGACACTGTCCTGCGCTTCACCCTCCCGGGGAGCTCGGGGGGCGCCGAGGCCTCCTGGAAATACTCACTGGCAGAGCTCCGTGAGCTGCAGAACAAACTGATGCTCATGTCGGCCAAGGGAGAGCAAGGCCTGGAGGTGGAGAGGTTCTCTGAGGTCAGATTCCAAACCCAGGGGGTTACTGGTGTTAGGACCAGGGCTGGATTTTCCTTTGAGTATTAGCTCTTAAGGCTGTGGTTGACAGTGGAGCTGCTGGGGATGGTGGTTGCAGGCATGTGGGTGTTCCTGCCTTTGCTTCCTTGTTAAGGTGGAACTAAGCTGGAGACAGAACAGTGAACTGATGGCCTTATCCTCTGGCTGCACTGAGGATTGTCCTGACTGGCAGCATCACTGTACTTTTGTAGCAAGCTGGGAGTTCCTTACTGGTTTCTTGGGGTTGCTGCTGTTAAAAAGTCAGAGTCTGTGGTTGCTGTACAAGGCCTCACACACCTTGGGACCAAAGACTTTGTATTCATTTAATGTCTTTCCAAAAAAGTCAGGACTGAAACTTGTAAATCAGCTTGTTTCTCTCTCTGTCCTCACACAGGTCTTTTCCAATGTCCAGAGACTTGCCCAGGCCTTTATAGACCTTTACTCAGCTGGAAACATGCTCTTCCGCTCCTGGCTCGCCCACGTGTATTGTTCACCCCACAGGGAATCCTGTGTTCTTATAGACTTCTCCCTGGGTGCCATCCCAGTGCTGGAAGGGCAAGGGGATATGGCAGCTGTGCTGCCAGCCCTCTGCAAGACCATGGAGAATTTCCTGGAGAGCTGGAAAAGCTTCATGTATGCAAAGCGATTGGAGCATTTCTACCTGAACTACTACAGTGCGGAGCAGCTGGTGTACCTGTGCCAGGAGCTGGGCCAGGGCAGCCCCAGCCAGGCTGCCCTCATGATGCTCTCCTTCCTCAGCTGCCACTGCACCGAGCAGGACGTCCTCGGAGCCCTCCCGAGCCAGGGGCCTCCCAGCTCAGAGAAGGCTGTTTCTGACTTCCAAGTGCTGCTGGATGGGGAGGAGGACCTGAGTGCCCGGCTGGAGCGTATCTGGGAGTGCTATATGAGCAACATGGGCTCCTTCCTCCCCAACTGCCTGGACATCGACACGCTGGGCGTGTGGCTGAGGAACCTGGCCAGCAAGGGCAGGGATTGTGTCACCAGAGATTTCCCTCAGGACCTGCTCTGTGTGGGCCAGCCCAACCTCATCACCTGCCCTCGCTCTGAGGTGCTCAGCTCTGCCCTGGCCGTTTACATGCACAGCCCTGAGCAGCCCCTTCCCACCTTCGACGAGGTCCTGCTGTGCACGCCCCAGACCAGTGCAGAGCAGGTGGGGCTGTTCCTGCGCAGGTGCCTCATTCCCTGCCAGGGGGGACACAAGATTTACACCATGCTCTATGCAGATGAGCTGAGCTACGACGTCAGCTGCAGGGCAGAGGACCTGTTCCAACGCCTGCGGTGCTACAACAGCTCCTACAGGCTCATCATCCTGTGCAACTGTGAGCGGGAGAACAGCTACCTCCCCTCTGCCTTCAGCCACTTCAAGGTGCACATGATTCCCCAGAGGTCTCAGGCAGAGATCCAGCAGTACCTGCAGCACCACTTCAGAGTGGCTCAGCCCTCCAACGCGGCTGCGGCCGTGTTCAAGGAGCACATGTGTGTTGGGATTGTGTCCTCCAAAAGAGCTGGCATGGGTAAGAATGGCATGTGCACAGTGGGCTCTGCTGAGAGTTCAAAACCAGAATGGGGGTCACCTTGCCAGGTCTTGTGTCCAAGCTTTGAGTATCGTGGTCATAAAAAACAATTCAGACTGGTCAGTGTGGTGAAGTGGAAGCGGGAAGTCACCAAGTCACCTTGTCCCCTGGTTGGACTTGAGAAATAAGCACAAAATAGAATAGATTCAAGTCCTAATAAAGAGTAAAGCTTCTCTCAGGCAGTGGAATGGAAACAAACAATATGGATAACAAGGGCAATGTGTTGGATTCCAAGCTCCAGCTGCTCAAACCAGATTTAGACTTTCTTCTGGAATGCCTTTTAGGAAGCTTCAGAGATTTTACAGCATAGGATACTTAAACATTTTATGTCCTTCTGTTATGCCTGTGATATATCTGATTTTGATGGCTTTAATTCTTGTGGTGTTTTTTGTAACAGGGAAATCTCTGTACGTGAAGAGGCTGCATGAGAGACTGCAAGAAGAGCAGCCTGACTGTACAGACCTTCTGAAAACCATTAGACTGATTGAACCAGAGGTGGATGAAGATAAAGTGCTAAAATCTCTCTTGCCTTTTCTGAAGAGGGAACACCAGACAAAGCCCATGATATTCCATTTTGATATCACCTCCTCAGTGAGTACATCCCTCCCACAGCTGCCTTGCCCTACAGGTCCTGTGTGGACACTTGCAAAAGCCTTCTTTCAAAGCTCTTGTTTCTCAGTTAGCCATTTCCCTAGCACATGTTTTCTAATTATTGTGTAACTAACACAAATACCATCAAGGTGATTGAACTCTGAAACAGCTGCCCAGAGAAGCTGTGGAGTCTCCAACTTTGGAGACATTAAAAACCTGAGTGAATGTGGCCCTGGGCAGCCTGTTCTAACTGGGCCTGCTTTGAACAGAGAGTCTTCCCACCCTCAGCTGTTCTGTGATTCTGTGAAGTTGTGATGGGTAAATAAAGAGCAAGTGCCTTGGTATTTTCTTTTTGTGACAGGTGCAGCATGGAATTCCAGAATTTCTCTTCAAGCTGTTGGTTTTGCAGTACCTGACAGATAATAATGGCAATATGTGGCTACGGCAGAAGTGTCATCTGTACATCATTGAAATCCTGGAGGTGTCCCCAGAGCCAAAGAAAGCAGCCAGACCTGTACGTACCAGCAATGCTCCTTTTCTGGGAATTTCTCAGTCGCTTTGCACGTTTGTACACAGCTGTGGTGAGTTGTAGGGACTGTAATTGTAAACACAGCACAAAGTTCCCTGTTCCGTTGGGGGTGTGCTGTATCCCATGAAAAACTGGTGTCCCTGGTGGTGTACAAAGTGACATTAACACCTGACAGCAAATTAGGCCTGTTCACTTTGCTCGGGTTGGTGATTTCTGAAAGCCTGTTAGTCCAAGCTTCACTGCCCCCACTGTAACGTTTATAGGAAACATAAAAATGCAAAATCTAATCTCCATCATGTTAATTTGCATGTTTGAAAGTACGAGAATAATTGCATGCAGTTGTAAGAACAGAATGTAGAAGTGACTGGAATAAATACCAACAGTTTCTTGGGTTCAGTTTTCTTTGAAGTAGCCCTGAGATGGGGCTGGAGGTGATGCCAGGCTTGTGTTCCTGGAAGGAAAATGTAGGAGGGAATAGGATTCATTGGTGCACTTTAAGTGGAAGAAGGGATGCACGGGCAGAAGACTGGCTCCTGTTCCTCAGGTCTGTAGTTTTAGGCAAGGAGACTGTTAAGAACAGATTAACTAAGCTGATAAGATTGAGGCTACAGCTCTGTGATGACCTTTTCTTTTCTTTTTCTCTTCTCCAGATGTCAATGAGCCAGAAGTATCACTTCTTGGATGTGTTCCCTAAAATAACATGCAAGTCTCCCAAAGAAGTGCTAGAAATGGAGACACTTGGGAACCGTTCTGGGGATGTTTCAGACCTGGGAATGGACAAGGAGGAATTCTGCAGTGAGGCTTTCCAGAGACCCTTCCAGTACCTGAAGAGGTTTGACCAAGGGTGTGACCTGGACCGGTTCTGCTACGAGGCGCTCTCGGTGGAGGGCAGCCCTGTGGCATGTCTGCAGCTCTTCCTCCTGCACTGCGGGGTCGTGGATCCCTCCTGGGCAGAGCTCCGCAACTTCACCTGGTTCCTCAACATTCAGCTGAGAGACTGCGAAGCTTCTGTTTTTTGCAACCCTGACTTTGTCCAGGACACTTTGAATGGTTTCAAGAACTTCGTGGTTGGTTTCATGATTTTAATGGCGCGGGATTTTGCGACGCCCTCCCTGAACATTTCTGACCAGAGTTCAGGAAGACAATCCTCCCACCTGGAGAACGTCGCGGAGGAAGATCTGTTTCCCTTCCGCATCAGGAAGAAGTGGGAGTCGGAGCCTCATCCTTACCTGTTTTTCAATGAGGATCGTATATCCATGACATTCATTGGTTTCCACTTCCAGCACATCGGGAATCACATTGATGCCATCAATCCTCTCAACGGCAAGGTCATCAAGCAGGACATCATGACCACCCAGCTGTACCAGGGCTTGTTGCTGCAGAGAGTTCCCTTCAACGTGCCCTTCGATCAGCTGCCCCGCCAGGAGAAGCTTGAGAGGCTCTGCATGGTGCTGGGGGTCCAGTGGGTGTTTGACCCTGATGAGACATACGAGCTCACCACAGACAACGTGCTGAAGATCTTGGCCATTGAGATGCGGTTCCGCTGCAACATCCCGGTCGTCATCATGGGAGAAACAGGCTGTGGGAAAACCAGGCTGGTGAAGTTCCTGTGCCAGTTACGCAGAGGCTTTGTGGATGTGGAGAACATGAAGCTTGTCAAGGTTCATGGAGGTACCACTGCAGGGATGATCTATGCCAGGGTCAGAGAAGCAGAAGCCCTGGCTAAATCCAATAAGGAGCAGCACGGGTTGGACACCGTCCTCTTTTTTGATGAAGCCAACACGACAGAGGCTGTGAGCAGCATCAAGGAGGTTCTGTGTGACCGCACGGTGCAGGGGGAGCCTTTGGCCTCTGACTCTGGCCTGCGGATCATCGCAGCCTGCAATCCCTACCGGAAGCACACGGACAGCATGATCCAGCGCCTGGAGCTGGCTGGGCTGGGCTACCGGGTCAAAGCCGACGATACCAGGGAGAAGCTGGGATCCATCCCGCTGAGACAGCTCGTGTACCGCGTGCACGCGCTGCCGCCCAGCATGATCCCGCTGGTGTGGGACTTCGGGCAGCTCAACAACTGCACAGAGAAGATGTACATCCAGCAGATCGTGCAGCGCATGGCGGAGCAGCTGCCCATGGCCAGGGACAAGGTGAGGATGGTCACAGAGGTGCTCTTTGCCTCCCAGCAGTACATGAGGCAGAGGGACGACGAGTGCAGCTTCGTCAGCCTGCGGGATGTGGAGCGCTGCATGGAGGTGTTCAAGTGGTTTTACAGGCACAGCCACCTGCTGCTGAGGGAATTGGAGAAGTACCTGGCCGAGAGGAAAGCTCCCAAGGGTAGTGGTGACAGAGACAGTATCATCTGGTCCTTGGTGCTGGCGGTTGGGGTCTGCTACCACGCGTCCCTGGAGAGGAAGGAGCCGTACAGGACTGCCATTAGCCAGGTTCTCCCAAAGCCTTACGACACCCAGAAAAAGATTTTGGAAGAAATCTCCCTGATGCAGGACTTATTCCTGAGTGGGGTGCCACTCCGGGATACCATAGCAAGGAACTTGGCCTTGAAGGAAAATGTCTTCATGATGGTCATTTGCATTGAGCTGAAAATCCCTCTTTTTCTTGTTGGAAAGCCTGGGAGCTCCAAATCCCTGGCAAAAACCATCGTGGCAGATGCTATGCAGGGCCAAGCAGCTCATTCTGATCTGTTCAAGGACCTGAAGCAGATCCATCTCGTGTCTTTTCAGTGCAGCCCCCTCTCCACCCCAGAGGGAATCATAGGCACTTTCAAGCACTGTGCTCGATTCCAGGAAGGGAAGAACTTGGAGGAGTATGTATCAGTGGTGGTTTTGGATGAGATTGGGCTGGCAGAAGACTCTCCCAAAATGCCCTTGAAGGCTTTACATCCACTTTTGGAGGATGGCTGCATAGATGATGTCCCTCTTCCTCACAAAAAGGTTGGCTTCATCGGAATTTCCAACTGGGCTTTGGACCCTGCTAAGATGAATCGAGGCATCTTTGTGTCTCGTGGGGACCCCAGCAGAGAGGAGCTCATCGAGAGTGCAAAGGGCATTTGCTGCTCGGCACGAGGGGCTTTGCAGAAGGTTGAGCAGTATTTCCATCACTTTGCAGATGCATATGAAAACATTTGCAAGACCCAAGATAGGGAGTTCTTTGGCCTGCGTGACTACTACAGCCTCATAAAGATGTTTTTTGCTTTAGCAAAGAGCTCCAAAAGTGAGCCCACACCTCAGGACATCGCTGCAGTGGTTCTTCGTAACTTTGGTGGCAAAGATGATGTCAATGCCTTGGAAATATTCACTTCCAAGTTGCTAGAAAAAGGGGAGATACATGCTCATGATATCAGTAGGATAGAGCTGATCCGACAGAACATTTACAGCAGTGCTGAGGATGGGGACTGCAGGTACCTGCTTGTGTTGACTGAGAACTATGCAGCACTGCAGATCCTCCAGCAGACTTTTTTCACTGCCCGACAGCAGCCAGAAATCATCTTTGGCTCCAGTTTTCCTAAGGACCAAGAATACACCCAGATATGCAGGAACATCAACCGAGTGAAGGTGTGCATGGAAACTGGCCAGATGGTTGTGCTCCTCAACTTGCAGAACCTCTATGAGAGCCTCTACGACGCCCTCAACCAATACTACGTGTACCTGGCTGGGCAGAAGTACGTGGATCTGGGGCTGGGCACCCACCGGGTGAAGTGCCGGGTGCACCCCAAGTTCCGCCTGATCGTCATCGAGGAGAAGGAGGTGGTGTACAAGCACTTCCCCATCCCGCTGATCAACCGGCTGGAGAAGCACTACCTGGACATCAACACCGTGCTGGACAAGGGGCAGCGGGAGGCCGTGCAGGAGCTGGAGCGCTGGGTGCGGGAGTTCACGGCGGTCAACACGGAGGAGCACTTCATCAGCCAGCAGCAGTACAGCCCCGCGGACGTGTTCGTGGGCTACCACACCAACACCTGCGCCTCGCTGGTGCTGCAGGGCACGCAGCGCCTGCGCCCGGCCTGCGCCCCCGCCGAGCTCCTGCCCCGCGTCACCGAGCAGGCGCGGCTGGCCCTGCTCAACTGTGCCACCCCCGACGCCGTCATCCGCCTCTGCAGCTCCGTGGGGACGTTCATGGCGCACTCCCTGGCCCACACCTACTTCAGGCAGCAGCAGCACACGTCCTTCGCCGACTTCCTCGGCGCCCACGTGCGCGCGGGGGCCGGGCCCCAGACCGCCTTCACCGAGGTGAGCCCGGGGTGCTCCCAGCCCTCTCCTTCACCGAGGTGAGCCCGGGGTGCTCCCAGCCCTCCCTCCTTCATGGAGGTGAGCCCGGGGTGCTCCCAGCCATCCCTCCTACCCCGAGGTGAGCCCGGGGTGCTCCCAGCCCCTCCTGACCTTGCTCAGCTCTGTGTGCCACGGCTGCAGCATGGCTCCACCTGCATGCATCACGGTGCCCAAGTGTGCAGAGCTGGTGGCAAATAAATGTTGATTTTGGGGTGCAGTCCAGCTCTGCATCCCTGCGAGCACAGTTGGGTGTCCTGGTTTAGGGCAAATTTGGAAGAAAACCTCCAAAGGAGTTCCTCTAGAAAACAAATTTAAGCTGTCCCTGCCGTAACTGGTTCAGGAAAAAGATTTCCTATGAGAGAAATGGAAAAAACCTGTTTATTTAACAGGCAAAGCACTCCCCAGCACAGAAATGAGCAATACTAAACAACAAACTCTCTTGCCACTCTGAAGAGATGACAAATTTGGAAAGTCTCTTTCATGGGTTGTAGCTCAGCTCACTCGGTCTGTTGTCAGTCCCTCTGGCACTGGGAATTGCTGGGCCCAGCCCAGGCCTGGTGGGCCACAGGTGTGAGCTCCTGGTGCTCCTCTGGATTTTTAGTCCAGAGCAGGTTTGAACAGTCTCAAGAAAAGGGAAGAAACCCCACAGTCCAGAGAACTTCTCAGCTTTATCTAGCCAAAAAAACTAACCAAAAGCAATGGATAGCTCTCTCCTGCTGCCTGCACTGCAGACAACACTGGCTGCGTGAAGGAAAGCTGAAAACTCTGATCTTTATGTGGTGGTCTGTGCTGCATTGCTGCCCCTCTTTGTCCAGGTCACCACCTTCTCACGGCTGCTCACCAGTGCTGATGCTGCCTGCCTGGAGAGGGAGGTGCAGGGCAAGGCCCAAAGGCCCCAGATCCTGTTCCTGCAGCAGTTTGACACCGAGTACTCCTTCCTGAAGGGCATCCGGTGAGTCTGGGCCAGTGTTTCCCTGCTTGGCTGTCAGGCGTGTGAGGGATGTGTGGGCAGAGCTTTTGGAGTGGCACATGTGGAAAGGGGAGGCTGTGCTGGCAGTGGGCTGGCTCGGGAAAAACCTTATCAGCTCCATCACATGAGATGGGGTTTGGTGTTTTTCTCTCTCCTCCTGCAGCAGCCAAAGCTAATGTGGAGTGACTGGCTCTGTGGTCTTTAATGTTTGATCTTTACACTTAGTGACTTCTGTTCAATCTCTTTTCATTCTTCAGGAATTTCCTGGATGCTACTTCAGGAAATAAAGTCCTCATTATTCAGACAGACTTTGAAGATGGCTCTCAGGATGCCCAGCTCATCGCCTCAGCCAAGTGAGTGGGGTGTGGAGTGGTTCAGTTCTGGCTGGCCACTCCTCCCTGTGTTTGGTTATTGCTGCTGTTTGGGAAGTCTCACTCAGAAATGTGCAATCCTTTATTCTGTGGCAGAACAAATCTAAATGTACTGGTTGTATTTCAAATAATAATCCATAACCCAAGTCAGAATAAGCTAAAGTGGGGGAAGTGAGCAGATACCCTTTGAAGTGTGAATTCTGACCACTGGCTCCAGAAGTCCTGAAGACCTGAGGGTCATGGGATAATCTGTGGCACAGCTGGAGGGGACAGCCCAGCACCACAGGTGGGAGGAAAAGGTGGCAGTCACCTGTGTCTGAAACGGGTCCTCTCTGAGGAAAGACCCATGGCCATGAACCTCTGTCTGCCTTTGCCAGCAGCATTTCCTCTTTGCTGCAGGTACACCGTTGTTAATGAGATCAACAAGGTGGACCTGGGGGAAGTCTCTGTCTTTGTTTACTTTATCATGAAGCTTTCCCGGCTGGAAGGAGGAACCTCCTACGTGGGATTCCATGGAGGTGGGTGTGCCCATCTCTCCCTCCTCACTCTTCAGCTCCCTTCAGACAATCGTTTCTCTTGCTCACTTTTCCTTTAAGTGCTGGAAACATGGACTCAGTGTGTCCTATGGGTTGTCAGAGCTGCTTCACTGTCCCACAGGACTGCCCAGGGGATCAGTACCTGGCAGTGCTGAGTGGGACCTTGCCTTGCCTGCTCACAGGCAGGTCCCCTCTCCAGTCAGCTAGAGAGCAGCACACAGCTGTGAGGGTAACTCTGTGGGTGTGTTGTCCTCCAGAGGCTCTGGAGCAGGTGCTGACATGTTCAGCAAGGCTCCTCTGGATCTGGGAGCTTCTGAGAACCTCAGAACCTTGGAACTCTCAGACAGGGACATGTGCAGCAGCAGGTTCTGAGGGCATTGTGCTTTCCCCTCCTACAGCAAGAGGTGAGAGTTGGTGAGCTCTGAACGTAACCCCAGGTGCTGGCAGGTAATTCTGGGGAAGCTCCTCTGGAAGGACAAGCTGCAGGCTGGCAATGATTCCTTGTTGTTCTTGGCCTGTAGGGCTGTGGCAGTCGGTGCACATAGATGACCTCCGCAGATCCAAGGACATGATCTCTGACCTGACAGCCCTGCAGAACCTCACCATCAGCCAGGTGTTCTCTGAGGATCCAGGTGCAACCAAAGGTGAGCTGGGCAAAGGGGGACCTGTGGTCCCAGGCCTGATACTGCAGGAACAACATATCTGATGAATCCCTGCTCAGCACCTGGTTTTGGGGGGGTCGCCATGTGGCTGCCAAGTTGTATTTAATTCATTACTACAACTTTAGGTCATCGAGCAAGTTAATTTGGTATTTTTCCCTTTTCTTTTTGACAAAAATGCAGCATTTGCACTGCTGAGCAGCCTGAGTGCTGTGTCCCAGCGCAGGAGGCAGCAGATGCTGCATGGCAGAGACCACTGACAAGGATCTTTCTTTTCCCTCAGCTTTTTCTTGCTCTCTCCTTTCACCACACTGCCTGACAGAGTCAGGGAGAGCTTAAGGCAGTAGCTCAGTGTCACATTTCTTCCAGCTCTTGCTGCATGAAGCCTGACAGCCTGAGCAGCTGTAGCTGTTTTTGAGAGGGGAATCTCAGCTACTCATGCAGGTGCTAATGGATCTCTGGCAGATGTTCTGCTGCTCTGGATAAAGTTGCTAAAATAAACTCTCATCTAACTGAGGCAGGAGTGCACTGCTGCTTTCTAATAAAAATTCTACGCCTTAGCTGCAGCTCTGCCTGCCAATGGAGAAGCACAGCAGGAAGAGATTGAGGTTGGAACACCAGGAGCAGAGCACCACGAGGTCAGTTCAGAATACATTGTTTGCCTCTCTGCTGTCACTGTGGCTCTCTGCTCTGTCATCCATGGGTGTAGCCCACCTTTTATATCTCCCTTCACCTGAAGCCTATCAGCAATATTTATGTCATGAATGTTACTGATCAGACACAAGTTCCTGCTCCCCACTGCCCAGTCACAATCAGCATCCCTAAAGAAATAAACCACTCTAGGGACTCTATAATTCATTCTTCTTATTTGTAGAAATCAGCTCTAAGAGTTTCTGTTGCCTCTCTCTGCCTGGAGTTGGGAACTGTGGTCCTGAGCCTCTTTCCAGCTGTGTGCTCTGAGCAGGAGCTGGCTGAGGACTTGGCTGTGCTGCAGCCAGATTCACACTGCCCCATGGGCCCCTGACAGCCTCAGCTGGACGTTCCCAGCACCAGGGACGTGTAGCATCTCCCAGGAAGGGCAGGTTTTCCCTGGTCACGTTGATTATTTCCACTTCTTTCCTCAAACTGCTGAATTTTGCCCCTGCAGGAGCCTTAACTCAGCACAAATACTGTGTCACAGGGTGCTTTGAAAGGGCCATGGAAGCTGCATCACGTTCTTGACAGCAAAAGAATTTAGAATTGCAGCCTGAGCTGAAGGGAGCTGGGAACAGGGATGCTGGGCACTTCTGAGGGGGCACTGTAAACCTTTCAAGGGAGTGTGCTGGGGACAGGAGTGTCACTCAAGGGGAATGACCTTGTTTTCCTGGGCAGGGAGAGATCCTGGACACCACTGTGCTGCTGAGGACCTGTGTGCAGAGTGCTGTGGGGATGCTGCGGGACCAGAATGAAGACCTGAGTCGAAGCAGGAGAAGAATTGAGATTCTGCTTGGCTTTTTCTCCAAAGAGGATGAGCTGAAAGGTGTGTTCTGCAGGGAGTGTCCCTGGACATCTAAGGACCACCAAAATATGTCAGTCAGGTCACTGGGGATCCCAAGGTCCTTGCTGTGGTGCAGACAGCGGGGATCTCCCAAGAATGTGTGTCCATGTTCCAATGTGTTGGTGGATGTTGGGCTTTTCTGCTGTTCAAGTGGTGGCTTTTTTTCTGGCTGTGCTGGCTGGCTTTTTCTCCACTTGGCTAATTATTGAAACAACTGTCAGGTGCTGTGCTTGGTGGGCTATTTGAGTCCAAGCTAAAAGAAGAGAAAACACAAGTTCCCTGTTGTTTTGTAGCCTCTTTCCTGAGGATAACCAAGGCTCGTCTCTCCAACCTGTTGAAGAAGCAAGAAGAAAATTCCCTTCACCCAAAAAACTGGGTGCTTCGGGAGGCTTCCAACCTCAGTGCTCTGCAGGAGGCAGGTACCTTCAGGTGAGGACAGCAGCACTGCCCCCTCACCTGCAGCCTCTCAGGAAGAGTCTGCCTGTGGCAGCAGGGACAGCAGCTTTGGGAAATCTGAACATTTGCAGTGTGAGTCTCCAGTCTGTGCTGGAAACTAAAGGCAGTTTTAGTTTCTCCTGGGGAAAGGTGCTTTAGAGCTGAAAGGGTTGTTCTGGGACAGTAATGCAAGTGCTTGAGTGGAGCAGTGGGATTGCAGGTGAGCCAAGAGTGAGAGAAGTGCAGGAGTTTTTTGTTGGTGGTATTTTTTCCCATAAAAATAGCATTAGCATTCTGTCACATGCAAATGTCAGCAGTTATTCAGGGCAGGCACCTCCTGTTTTGCTGATGTCGTTGCTCACATTCCCTCTGAGTTTCTCCATCTCTTTCTCCCCAAAGGCACACCCTGTGGAAGCGAGTCCAGAAGGTGGTCACTCCCTTCCTGGCTCTCCTGGTCGCTGTCATGGACAGGAATGGCAACTTGGAGCTGCTGGCCAGGCCAGGAGCAAAGTGGGTGACAAACCTGTGGATGTTCATCTTCAGTGACACCAAATTCCTGAGCGTCCCTCCCGGTGTGGGGAAGAACAGGTGAGGCCAGGGGGAGCAGCAGGAGGGCTGGGCTGGGCTGGCAGCACTGGGAGCAGCCCAGCACTGGCTCTAAGTCCCCAAGGCAGAGGAATGTCATTTGTGAGCCACTCCAAGAGGGCAGCAGGGCACTGCTCACAGTTCAGTCTGTTCTTCTCAAGGTCCTGCAGGTCCTCTCCTCCTAGGGCTCCGCTGCTTTCTACAGCCTCTTGCCTCTGTTGGCTGCACTTTGCTTCCTAGACAAAAGCCTGATGCATTAATGACCTTTTAACCCCCCAGCACTCAGCCAGAGATAATCCTGGTGCAGAACAACATGGTGGTATCTGCTGATGCTGGGAATGAGATGCCCTTCAGCTGGAGGATAAAGGAGTACCTGGAAGAGATGTGGTTGGAGGCTCAGTACATCCAAAACACTGAAGGTGAGAGCCTGGCTTCAGCATCTCTATGCACTGCCCTTTGAGCTCTGGTTTGTCACTGCTGGGCCCCTCCTGTCACTGGAGTCACCTTCAGTTGCTCTGTGCTCCTGTGAGCCAGCAGAGTTCTGTGCAGGCAGCTTTTCTTTGTGCTTCTCACCATTCATCTTCCTCACCTATTCTGTGCCCTTGCATTCAAAATGCTGTGGAGCAGCCAAGAGTTAATGACAAGGTGAGATTCCAGAAATACAACACTGGTGCTGGGCTGACAAGGCCTGGCCTGAGTCCCTCCTCAGTGCCCTGGATGAGGAGAGTGCTGGATGAATCAGTGATTAATGAGGTGTCAGTGTCTCTAGGATAGATGCTGTGTTAAAGCCAGCTTCCTCCCAAGATCCAGCTTTTCTCTGCATCCTCATTTTCCAGGCCATGCTGAGAAGTTTGTGGAATACTTCCAGAAAACTCCCCTGGGAAAATTCATCTCTGCTTTGACTGAGGGAGAGAGGCAGATGCTCTTCCAGTGCTACATCACAGACTTTATTGTCTTGACCATCGGAGTGTCCTCCCAGGAGGAGCTGCAGGTCAGTGTCTGGAACAGGGGCTGGGAATGCTTTGGATGGGGAGAAGAGCCTGATGCCTGTGGATGTGTCCTTCTGAATCAGTCCTGCCTTGGGGAAAATGCCCCTCTGAAACAGCCCAACAGCAGAGGAACCCCAGAGCAGACCACTGGCACTGAGTGTGGCTGCTGAGGTCACTCAGAAAGTGTAAACTGACACATTCAAGGCTGTCTTTGTAGGGAAGTGATTCTCACCTTTCAGAGAGTTTAGCCAGAATTTCCAGTATAAAACTAACTATAAAAGTACTTTCTCACCTTTGGTTTTCTCTGCTTCCCACCCCTGCAGTGTCTGCGTGTGGCATTCATGTCCTGTGTTGAGGAGTGGGTGGCAGAGTCCCCCTGGAAAGAGGAGCTGGTACCCTCCCTGCCCTGGGCCCACCTGGCTCACAACCAGTTCAAGAGTCGCCTGCAGAACTTCTCCAGGATCCTGGCTGTGCACCCCCGTGTGATTGGCTACCTCCTGGACCAGCAGGGGTGCAGAATTGCACGCTCAGAAATGGTAGAGTCACTCCCAGGCATTTTGTGCCACTCAGCCCTGGCAGGGAGCTCTGTCTAAACTGAATTAACTGCTGTTCAGTCTCCCTTGCATTTCAGTGACAGCAGAGGGGGTAGCACAGGCTCAGATTCCTCAGAGCTGTGGATGCTCTGCTGTGTTGTTGCTACAAGCAGGTTTTAAAATAGTTTGCCCTGCTTTTGCATTAGTTACTAGGACATGCCAACGAGCCAAGCCACAAACATGAGAATTGCAGAACTTAAGACGATCAAGTAGGACATTATTCAGTAGAACACATGCTCTAGCAAACCAGACTGAGAGCCCAAGGTCCATAAGTAATTCTAAAATGCAACTTTTGTGGTCTCCTTGGCCCTGTGTGTGTGCAGGTTCTGGATGTGCTGGCTGCAATGGGGTGTGCTGAGGAGCTGGAGAAGCAGGTGCAGACAGCCCCCCCTGAGCTCTGGCTGCAGAGAGTGAAGAACCTCCATATGCCCATTGAATTCCTGTGCAAAGAGAAGGGTGCCCAGCGCAGGGAGAGCCGGTGCCATCAGCTGCTGAGGGAGCTCAGGTAGGTACCAAGCTCTGCTCACAGCCCTGCTTTTTGCCTGGAGGTTCACTGGGGCATTGGAGCAGCCTGAGGCTGTTCTGGTGCTGCTTTTCTCAGGCTTTGCAAACCTTTCCAGGTTCCTGCTGGGCTCAATTACATACCAAGCAGCAAGAACCACATTTTTTTCCCCTCATCTCCTGTAGATTCTCTCTCTAAATCTGGCACTATCATCTGGTGCATTCCATCTGGGTTCAGAGGTTATTTAAAACTCTCCTCAGGTTCCTGTTAACCAGCAGTGTCTCCCCACTTCGTCTGTGCATAAGGACTCGAGAGGGGAATTTTACTGCATCTTGTGTTTTGGAAGAAAGCCCAGAGCGCTACCCCAGTTTCTCACAAACCTTGTTTAGTTTATTCGAAGTGAAGAAAGCATAGCTAATTGTGATTAGTATTTTAAATTTTTTTGGGCGTAGAAGTTAGAGGTGTGAGGTGTGTGCAGCGATGCTGGTCCTGCTGCAGTGCTGCCTCCAGGCCAGGCCCCTGAGCCCCCTAGATTATGTGCTGGAATGTGTTCTGTCCTTGACAAAAATCCCTCTAGAAAGCCAAAGGGCAAAGCAGGTGGGAAGTGCAGGAATGCTGTGGAGTGGAATGTGAGCAGTAGAGAGATCCGTGGCTGGCCTGGTCGCCACTCCTGCTCCCAGCTCCCCTGGTGAGGTGCCATGCTGCTGTCCCCCCCAGAGCCTGCTGGAGCCGAGTGTTTGCCATGGCACTCTTCACGGAACACGTCTTGCTCGGCATCCGCGCCATCATGCCAGAATTTGAGGGTCTAGTGAGAAAATACACTCTGCTTCTTGCCAAGGTGAGCAAAGCTGTGATTTCACCTCTTCCCTCTCTGCTGGTCACGGGACTTCTGGTCTCAGGTGTTGTAGCTGAGTCACTGGGCTTTGTCCTTTCCCTCTGCAGTGTTTCCAGCATGATTCGGACATGAAGTCTCATCCAACCTTTGCTGCAGTGATGACAGTGCTGTGCCAGTGCAAGAACGAGGTCAGCAGCAGGCTCTACAGGTACTGACATTGGGACAGGCTGCAGGGGCCAGCAGGGACATTGCCTATGTTGCCAGCACTCTTCTGGCAGTGCTGCATGGGCTGTAGCGAAAGCCAAAGGAAGAGCAGTGACCCTGGCTGGTTCTGCACCCTGAGCTGAGCCAGCCTGTCTTGCATTGTCTGCTCTTGGTCTGGCTGCAGCTGAACATCTTGTTCAAGGCTTTTGGGGAGGCAGCATGGAAGCAGCTGTGTTCATTGCTGTTTCTGGATTCCAGGCATGGTCTGGAGCCGTGTCCCATCTGCCTGGGAGAGCCAAAGGACCCTGTCTGCCTGCCCTGCAACCACGTGTTCTGCCACAAGTGCATCAGCCTGTGGCTGGTGCCAGCACAGATGCACTGTCCCTACTGCAGGGTTGCCATAGGAGATGTGGAGTTAACTGTCTCCGAGGAGCTCAGGTACTCCAGCCACCCTCTCTAGTGTTGGGTGAGGAGGCTTTGTGAGGAAATTCTCAACTCTGAGGTGGTGAACATGAGCAGAGTGGGGGGTGAACTCTTCTTCATCCCTCTGGAGCTGAACAGGTCCTGTCTGTTCTGTTGTTTCAAAAAAAGGGGAAAGCTGCCTTGGCCTCTGTAAAAACTTGCAAATCGTAGAATGGTTTGGGTTGGGAAGGACCTTAAGGATCATCTTGTTCGGAAGGTGGAAAAGTGTCTCCCTTTGGTGACTTTTGCCTGTGTGTGCTTGGTTCCTCCATGGTTTAAGAGGTTCTGTGTTTGCTTTTGCCCTTCCCAGAGCTGCCATAGCAAAGAACGCCCTGTTCCGGCAGAGGTGCAACAATTTCTTCATCGACATGGTCACCACCATGTGCTTCAAGGACAACGAGCCCCCTGACCCAGAGGTGATCCAGAGCCTCATCAATCTGCTCTTTGTTCACAGAAACCTTGTGAAAGACTCGGGTGAGCTCACTTCACCCTGACAGTCTCACAGAGCTGGATCTGTCACCACCTTCTCTCATCTGCTAAACCTGTCCTTCCCTTGTCTCCACAGACCACCCTGCTGTCTACACAAAATTCCTGTCCCCATTTAGTGATGAGGTGGATGAAACTCCCATCATCCGCTCTGTGATGCTGAAGCTGCTCCTGAAGTACAGGTGAGCACATTCAGCTGCCAGGGCCAGGTTCAGCTCTGTTCCTCATCAAACCAATCCCACTGTTCTCCTCACCTCCATGTGTTTCACTGAACTTGAATCCCTTTGCATTACTCAGGCAACTTGGCTGGCTTGCATGGAGCTTGTGGTGCAGTGTGAGCAGCCTGTTCAAGGTTTACCTGGCTGTTCCTCACTAACCCTGTGCTGAGGGTGGGTGCCCTGGGTGCTGCAAGGTGGCTGAGTAGTTGCTCTGATCTAGGTCAGCAAAGCAAAACTCCTAATTCACGGACATTTAATCAGGACTGATCTTGTGTCTGCTCCACAGACCTCCCCATTCCCACAGCCCTTCCAGCCTCCCTTTGCAGGCAGGGCACAAAAACCCCTTCTCAGGTGTGAGCACCTCCTGAATTGGATGCCTTTTGCCCTGGGAGTGCTCATTGAGCACTGCTGATGATCAAAGCCTGGCTCAGGCTGTGAAGCCAGAAAATGGCACAATGGCTTTTCCATCTTGCAGCTGGACCCACAGTGACCCCACCTGTCACAAAGCCATCCCTGGGAACTCTGCTGTGATTTAGAGCAGGGGCAGTCCTGTCAGCATGGCAGCTGGGTCAGGGGGGTCTCTCTCTCTCTCCTGTAGCTTCAATGAAGTGAAAGATGATGTGCAGCATTACCTGTCCCAGGTGGAGCACAACGAGCTCCTAGAGAAAAATGACAAAAAAGAGCTCTACTTGCTTTTTGTCAACTGCTTGGAGGTAAGAGCTGGACCATGAAACTGTTGCAGTTTCATCAATAAAAAATGTCAAGAACAGAAATTCTTCTGCAATTTTAGGCATGTTTTTTGTGTATATAGCTATTTTTCCAACTAGAAAGCCCAAAAGGCGTTGATATCAAATCACCTGGTTTGAACTTGCTCTCAGGAATGAGCCTTGCTTTTCAATGAAAGGCTTGTGTGTCTTGGCAGTGTTACATAAATTCTTTCTCTTGGACAAGTGTCTGTGTGTTAAAACTCAAACTCCAGCATAGGAGTGCAGCAAGCAGGGCCTTTCTCATGCCAGTAGCCCACTGCTAAACTGCCTTCTTTTCTCCAGACACACTTAAATTACTGTGCAGAACTTAATTTATTATGCCTTTTGGATTGTTCCTTTTCCTCCCCTTGCATAACTTCCAGGGCTTTGGACAACCTGAACCAAATGTGACAGCAGGGGAGAGCTTTTATTACTTACAGGATTTTTTTTAAGTGACTTCATAGTTAAAATCACCATTTATGTCCTTGCTAAGGGACAGACAGGTAGAGCTTGGCATCTTGGAACATGGAACGTGTGTTATTCACAGCCTGCATGGCTCTTGCTCAGCTCCAAGCTTGGGGAATGAGAGACAGCTGGGGCACATCCTAAAAATGGTGTTTGGTGACATGGCAGAGGTTTAGGATGAGGGGGCAATGGTGGTGGGGTGGAGGATGCAGGGATGGTTTGGAGGGTGCAGGGATGGTTTAAAAGGTCAAGGGTGGTTTGGTGGGCTGGAGGGTGCAGGGATGGTTTGCTGTGCTCATGGCAGGATGGTGGGTGCCCTGGGGACATGGGTGGCTGAGTGAGGTGGCTTTGCCACTCACCAGTGTTCTGATCTCTCTCTCTAGGATTCCATGTGTGAAAAGTCAGAGGACAGCCTGGGATACGGGCATGGAAACAGTCTGCCTGAGGACAGAGCCTTTCCAGAGAACTACCTGCCAGGCAGCAGCAGAGAGGCTCCTCAGGAATCCTCAGTGGAATACCTGCAGGCCGTGGCCAAGGTGCGCCTGTGCCTGAGCAGGGCTGCAGAGCTGATCTTCGACTTGCAGCAGCACACGAGTGAGTGATTCTTGTGCTGGCAGGTGGAAATGCTGGATGCAGAGCAAAGCCAGCAGGGCAGGAGGGCTGGACACAGCCAGTACCCTGTGCTCTGGTAGGACCTGTAGAAGCATGGCCAAGAATGAGAGCAGCAACTCCCTCTTTCCTTGGGAGTGTCAGTCTGTCTGTCCCCTGTACCAGGTGTTAGAAGTTCTCTGTAACTGGTAGCAAGGCTATGCTGGTGACCTCAGTGTAGTTACATGGCAGTTACACCTGTGGAAGGAGATTTATTTTATCCCCCTGATGCTAACAATGAGATTTATTTAGAGCCCACTAAATTGAACTTTAAAGCATAAATGCTACTTCAGACCCAGGGCTGCTGTAAGGGTTCTTGTTTTATATGAATGAGAGCTCTACACAGCTAGAAGGGATTAAGTGTTCATATTGACGAGTTGATATCTTCCCTGTCAAAGAAATGAATCATTGTCTGAAATCTGGCTGAGGAAATGCTCCAGACAACACCTGAGGAAGGGAGGGCTCTGAAAGTCTTCTATATAATTACACAGTATTAATAAAGGGACTTGGTGCTCCAGCTGGGGCAAACAGAGAAGTTTTACTTCTGTGGAGAAGGTGAGATGTGCTTTTGCCTCTTTGCTTTAACCTTTTTTTTCCCTTCCAGAGCCAGAGCAGATGAAGGAGAAGCAGCGTTACCTGAAGAACGTGGAGCAATTCTGCAGCCTTGCCAGGAATGACTGGCACCGTGTGTACCTGGTCAGGAGGATTGCCAGCCAGCACGGCATGGAATTTGCTCAGAAGCTGGTCACAGAGCCACGCTTCAGCTGGGTGTTCCCAGCAGAAATTCTGCAGCAGGTAGAGAAAAGGCATCTCCTAGTGATGGTTCTGGTCTCCTCTTTGCCTTCACTTTGTGCTGCTTTGGGGTGTTCCTACTGTTGTGTGGCTCTTGGGGGCCAGGCAGAGTGGCAGTGGTTGGGAGGTGACTTGTTCTGGCTCTCTGGTGAATGGATCACCTGTAGGTGGCCACGTCTGCTGCTGGTGCTCTGGGAAGGCTGAAATACCCCCGTTCTTGGGAGGAAGAGGAGGTTATTGTCCCCAGTGCTCTGCATGGCTGTTCCCTTGGCAGGTACAGCAGAGCCAGGCCAACCACATGGACCGGTACCTGGTGTGTGGGGAGCGGTACCGGGCCCTGCGCGACGCCGTGGGACAGGCCATGATCCAGGGCACGGCCCAGGGGCTGCTCCAGGCCCAGGAGGTACACCCAGCCCTCCCTCCAGACCCCTGCTGGGGTTTGCATGGCTCCAGCTCTGTTGTGTCCCTGTGGGCAGTGGCTGTTCCCATCACCTGGGGGCCTTTGCAGGGAGGTCACTGGGGCTTGTGCTGAAGCACATTTCCTTCACTTTCCCACCTGCACATCCCATCACTGTAGCTGGGGCAGCTCTGGCCTGTCCCCTGCCACATCCTTGGTCCTTCCCCAGGCCTCCAGCAGCCCCCCATCTCTGGAATCTGCCCACCTGCTCCTGGCCATCTTCCGAGAGGTCACTGCCCTGTACAGTGCCGAGGATCCAAGCCTTCATCCCAAGCAGCAGGTAGGACACTCCCCTTTGGCAGCTTGTGACAAACCTGCTTCATGGGTGAGGGTGAAGGGTGTCTGAATCATGGTGGAGGAGCTTTTGTTCCTGTGCCCCAGCCAGGATGATGGCCCGACCTGAGCAGGCTGGGGAGGTTTTCAGAGCAGGGTAACACAATGTGTGAAGCAGCTGCTCTTCACTTGGGTGGGCAGTATCCTGATGGCTTTAACTCTTTCCAATCTGCTTTCAGCAAACAGAGGCAATTATTGAATTCATCCAGAGCTCCCAAGCGCTGAATTCCCCCGAGCTGCAGGTCCTGGCAGTTGCCCTGGTGAGGAATGCCCTGCCCAGCCTGGCCCTGGAGCCGCGGGGCTGCAGCCAGCAGGGAGCCCTGGTGGAGATGGCTGTGCACATGGCTGCTGTGCTGCTCTGTGGGCACAGCCCTGCCCTGCAGCCCCTCAGGAACCTGGCCTTCGAGCCACACAGCATGCAGGTAAGGACATGGAGCTCACCTGCACTGCAGCACATCCCTGCTCCTGGCCCGTGGCTGCTGGATCCTCTTTCTCAACAGCAATGCTCCAGCTTGCTGTTTGAGCTGGGAAACACTGGGGGGTGATTATTTCAGTGCTGTTGGGGTTAATCAGCACAACACCAGGCTCTGGCCTGGTATCTTTTCAAGGCCCCTCTACATCCTGAGCAATGTGAAGCAAATACTTTGCTGATATTTGGGTGAGCAAGGCTGAGAGCAGCTGGCAGCTCCCACTGTGCTCACCTGCCTGCTCGGACAGCACTGGCTCCTCAGTCAGGGGGGAGGGAGCTGCTGCTCTGCTACTCCTGTCTGCCCAAGGTGTAAGGGAACACGCTGGTATGCACCAGGGTGCATCAGCAATGCAGTGCAGGATGTCTGGAGAAAGTGCACATGCAGGTACTAACAATACTGACAGCTCTAAGAGTGGATTTTCAAAGGTGAATTTGAAAATCTGCATCTGCATCACCTGCCTGACCTCTGCTCTCAGATGTTCCTTGTTCCCCAATGTGAACAGAGAACAAGTGACTGCTACAGGACCGAGTTGATTCACAGATCCATTTGTGACTGTTTCTGCTTTCTCCTTCCCCTCCTCAGCACTCGTTTTTGCCCACAATGCCTGAGGACATCGCAGCTCAGGCGAGGACCTGGACAGAAGTGCGTGATCTGCACTGGTATGGTGAGTGCTGCTGGCTGCTGGGGGAGGAATTCCTTGGGTTTGGAGAATGAAACTGTTCACATGTGAGGACAAACACACTCCTCAGCACAAGTTATCTGTGGTAAATCCAGATCTGTAGTGACAGTTTCTGTGGGTGATGCACCAAAGGACATCCAGTGCTGTTCCTCAGCCTGCAGCTGTTCACAGAGCTTGAAGGGGCACAAAGGCAACACGGACAGGGTGTGAGAGGAGAACTCTGCCACCTTCCTGGCCAGCTTTGTCTCTGCTTCCCACAGCAGGACCTTCTGCACCTGGGAGTGGAGGGTGGGAACATTCCTGTCCTCAGCAGCAGAATCTGTCAGGCTTTGATTCCTTGTTTCTCAAGAAGAACCAGCACGGTCAAATTCCTTGGCTTCCTGCGTGGGTCTTTTGCCCTGTCAGTCTTTTGGGCTTTGGGATAGTCAGCCCTTTTAATTAGACCTTGAAGCATATTTATTGCTCCAGGATGATGGTCCCTAGGAAAGGGAATAACAGGGGGCTTTATCAATCTGTCTTAGAATGCTATCCTGTTTGTTTCTTTTCTGACAGAATGTCCAAAAGGCCACCTCTGCACTGTGGGAGAGGTAAGAATTTGGGACTGATGGGTATTTAAGCAGACAAAGTTTTCAACAATAAACTGTTTTATTTTGTTTACTGGTTTTAATGTTCTGATGCACAGAATTCCACTTCTAAACCGATGTTATTGATAATTTTGTCATTGTAATGTAAAATTTAGAATACCCCTAGCATTTATACCATAGATTGGGAAACATCCAGCAGAGGCCCAGTTGGTAGCAGGGTTCGAATTAACCACTTACAGCTTGGATTTTTGTTTCATTCCCTTTCTCTGCTGGAGAAGCTGTTGCTCTGGAATTCAGTGTTCTGTTGCTTTTTCCAGTGTGGGCTCCCCATGGAAATGAGCCGCTGTCCCGACTGCAGTCTCCCCATTGGAGGCATCAACCACAAACCCGTGCAGGGCTTCCAGCTGTCCAGGTGGGCTTTGCTTCAATGCCTTTGCAGTGCTAAATGATGTAGGACTTGCCTGTGGTGCCCTGAAAGGCCAAAGATACCAACCACTTCATGCTGCTCTCTGGAAGATGTAAGGAAGGGAGGTCCAAGCAAGAGTAATCAGGCAGGAAAACCAAAGAAATTTGCTTTTCTGTGCACAAAACAGACTGGAAGCTTTGTCTCCCCTGTGGCACTTTGAATTGGCAGCTTTTGTGGCAAAGACATGATGGGTCAAAGAGGCATTGCTGGGTATCAGATATCTTGTGTGGTTTTTGTCAAGGCAAGAAAGTCCCATATATGCACTTTCCTACAGGAATCGTGGAGACAGAACTCAGCCTGGCCACATCCTTGGGGATGTTCAGCACAGAAGAACCCTGGGACTGTCTGACCGGGGCGTGTCCCCTGTGGTCTTTGTGCTGCTCCGTTTGCTCACTCACCTGTCAATGCTGCTGGGAGCCTCCAGGGACCCTCAGGTATCTTCCAAAAATGCTCCCAAGTGGTCACACAAAATGTAGGGAAACCTTTGTATGCTACTACTCCTTTTCATCATGTTGCCAAGTGACCAAGGCAGTCTATCAGGATGCAAGACCCAAATTCCCTCCCTCCTTGCCCAGGAGGGATTTTGATTAATTCCTGCACTTCCATGCAGGCACATCCAACCAACCCTGCCTTGATGGGCCCAGGGGACAGGAATCCCAAAGGTGGGGGTGCCTGGCAGGACTGAGCTCTGTGTGCCTTGTGCTTCCCTGGATGTTTTGGCTGTGCTCAACTCTTACCTTTGCTGTCTTTAGTCCCTGGGAAGTATGATCAAGCCGACTGTGGACAACGTGGTGAGCTTCCTGCAGCAGCACGTCCAGGAGGACTTGGCACGGTTGACCAGGATTTTGGGGAAGGGTGTGGATGACACCATCAACATTGTGCATCTGGTGCTCAGCAGCCTCCTGCAGGCCCCCCAGCAGCAGTCAGGCCAGGGTAAGAAATGCCACCTGCACTGTCACACCTGGGACTGTGTGTGAAGGGCTGTGGCCATGCAGCCACTTTCCTGATAAACCCTTTCCAGCAGCAGCAGTTGAGCTGAAGAGGAAAATAGAGAGTTTGAAGCTTGTTTCTTACTGTAAGGAGGGGAGAATTTTTGGTTGTTTGCTTCTTTCAGTCGAATACATGGAGTTTGCAAGGTTTGGTGCAGTCAATAACTCTGAAAATGAATTATTGACAAAATTACATCATGACAGATGGGCAGAGCTTCCAGCTCCTGAGCAGGGCTGCTCTTCCAGCTCAGCAGCTTGTGCTGTGTGCAGTCCCTGGTCTGTGCAGCCTCTCAGTGACTCCCAGAAGTTCTTTGGGAGAAGAGGATGGCACAGTGGAGTTCATGGTGGCATCTGGAGTCACTGTGGCACAGAGGCATTTATGTGTAAATTGCCTATATTTGGAGAGTGGGACAGCACCAGTCAGCACCAGTTCCAAGCTTCAGTCTGTCATTGATCATGGTCTGACCTTGGACAACCTGTTCAATGATTCTGGGGTTATGATGGAGTTGGATAAATGGCCCCATCATTCACATGAATGACTGGCTGAAGCTCCTGGAAATCTGGACCACTGTGTGATGTTTGGGTGTCACCATTCACCTCTAGGATCTGTGAATTTGTGCTTTCTTTTCACTGAATGCTATTGCAGAAGTAAGAGGTGAAATATTCCTGTTGCAGGGCAGGTGCAGTTTGATGATCTCTCCACCAAGGAGAAGAGAAACAAATGGGAAGAAATTGTTGCAAACACAATTATTGTTCCTGAATTGAAGGTGAGAAATCTGCTGTACCATCAGTAGCTGAGCAGTTCAAAATCCACTGGAAATCTGATGTGCTGTAATATCTGTGCTACACTTTTCATCTGGCTGTTCATAAAGCAAATCCATCAATGGCACAGCTGCAGGTGAAGGATTAGCCACCTTTATTCTACCTAGAGAAGTAGGAGTCTGAGACTGGAGTTCTTCTGGGATGAACTTGTATAGCTGGAAAAGCAGAAATGGTTGAAGGTATTTCACATTACCCAGCAATTTATTATTTTTTTAAATGCAGGATTTGGATAAAAAGCTTCTGAAGTTAAACCGACAGATACAAGAGGATGAGAGAGTATCTTCCAACCCCATAGTGAAAATTGTGTATGGGGACCCAGCTGCATTCCTGTCCCAGCTGCCAGGGGACAGCCACATCCACCACTCCAGGATGTGGAGCTGCCGCAAGAGGGTTTCAGTGGAGAACCTGGGCCACGTCGTGCAGCAGAAGAATGCCAAGGACACTGTCCCTCTCCTCTGGAAGTTCCTGCAGAAGGTGAGGGTGGCACAGGGATGGGGATTGCCCAGGACTAAACCATGTTTGGATTATCCAGTTTATTTATCTCAGTACTTGCTATGATCTTGAGAATGAACATGGAAGATACTGTTGTCTTTTAAACATTTAAGAAGTAATTCCATAAAAGTATTCCCAGCTGGTTTGTCCAAGCAGAGCATTACCCACAGGTTCCCTTCCCTCTTCCAGGAAACTGAGCTGAGGCTGGTGAAATTCCTACCAGAAATTCTGGCTCTGCAGAGAGATTTGGTGAAGCAATTCCAGAACACAGCAGAGATCAAACACTGCTCCATCAGGGAATTCCTCAGGGAACCCCACTCAGGTGAGGAGTTAATGAAACAGAAAGTGCTGGATTGTCCAGTTGAAAGTGAAGGGGAAAGCTTGTCTTTTCCTTTTAAGTCTCACCCAAATGAACTAGATAGGGTTGGAAAAGTTACCAGATGACTTTAAAGGGAATTAAGTACAGGGAGATTTTTTATGAGGGGTGGGAGCTCTGTGCAGTGCAGCAGTGGTTCTACTGGCATTTGAAGCTCAGCCCTAGAGCAGAGCTTGCCTGAAGAGTGGAATAAACGTCCTTCCTTTCCTTTCATGAAGTTTGTGGCAACTCCTTCAATTGTATTTAAGTACAATTACTGATGTTTTTAAGTACTTAAGGAAAAGTACATAAAGGTCATGCAGAATCAGATCAAGGACCAGGAGCAGACAATAATGGAAAAATAACAAACCATGCAAATGATTCTATCTGATACCTTTAGAAAGATGTTTGGTGTCTGTTTAGTCTCTTGAGCAGCTGGAGCAGTTACCTGGAGTTCAGTGGTGTGCTCTGAAGATCCCTGTATAGGAGAATTTCACCAGGAAAAGGTGTTTCATGGATTTATCTTCTTATTATTTCTCAGATGTGATGAAGAACCTGTTAGAGAGGAGAGTGAATGTGTTTCTGTCTGTCTGGAACAAGCTGAGAAGCTCCCTGGACACCAATGGTGAGCAGCTTCTTTCCCAGTCCTGCTCCTCCACTGCTCCTTGTTCTGAGTTCAGGTTCCTCCCATCACTGATGCTGAGGCATATCCTGAAAACTGAGCTTGGCCATTGAATTTTAAGAATCTAGGTAAAAGGGGGAGGATTTGTTTCCCTGTTGTAGTATTCTCACCTGAATTTGTTTCCTTTCTCACCTGCCCTTGTTCCCTTTCGTGCTTGTCCCTAAGGCTGAGACCACAGCTTTCCTCAGTACCTCCTCCTGCCCTGCTCAGCCTGGGCTGGCTCTGGGCCTCCTCAAACACTCCTGTCTGTATTCCAGGGGAAATAAAGCTGCCCAAAGGCTACTGTGATGCTGAGCTGAGCCTGGACAGCAGGCTGGAGGTGCTGCTGCCACGGCGCCAGGGGCTGGGGCTGTGCTCCACGGCACTGGCCAGTTACCTCATTGGGCTGCACAACGACTTCGTGCACTCTGTCCACAAGCACACCAGGCAGGATGACAGGTGTGCTGCTGTGAGCTCCTCGGGCTCTGCTGCATTCCCTGCTCCCTCTCAGTCAGCATTCCCTGCTCCACAGAGGCCTCTCCCTCTGAACAGAGGCCCTTTGCTCCCTGCAGGTACCTGATCAGCCCCTCGGAAGTGGCCGACCTGCACCTGATCAGCTACGAGGTGGAGAGGGACCTGATCCCTCTGATCCTGTCCAACTGCCAGTACAGCATGGAGAAGGGAGGGGAGACCTTGCAGGACTTTGATCTGGAGAGGATCCAGCAGCAAGTGATCAGCAAGTTCCTGCAGGGGAAGCCACTCATCATGCTGACGGTAGGAGGGGCAGGGGCTGTGCAGCCAGGGGGGCACTGGGAGCAGTGTTCCAGAACTTCACATCCATGGCTTTCTCTCCTGACAGGGAATCCCCACCCTGGTGTACAGACACGATCGGAACTATGAGCAGCTGTTCAGTGATGTCAGGAATAAGCTGGAGCAGGTGGGTTTCTCCACTGCAGGAAGCAGGGCAAGCGTGAAATCCCTGCTTTTCCAAGGTTTTTCTGTCCCTTGCCTTGTCCTTCCAAAGGCTCGCCTGCTGATTTCTTAGCATGCCTTGGGTACGTGCAATCTGGCCTTCTTGTCAGTCAGGATTTGCAAAGGAAAGGGAGAGAGTTTCTGTTTCCTAAATCTGGGGCTCACGACTTGAGCAATTTGAACAGAAAAAGGAATGGCTCTAAAATAATATTAACTGTGACCTCATGGTTTCCAGAGTGCTTTGCCCAGTTCTGTGATGAGCATGATCAGTGGGGAGCTGCAGTCCTACAGTGATGTGTGTGATGCTCTGTCCCTCACTGAGATCACCCTGGGTTTCCTGGCCATGGCTGGTGAGAACGCTGAGATGCTGCTGACTGAATACATCGAGCAAGTTCTGCAGATGGGAGATCAGACAAACCCTCATGTGCTGCAGGTGAGTCCTGAGGGCAAAGCTCAGACTCCTCCAGGATGAAATCTGCCCTGGTTTCTGCTAAATCCAGCCTATGTGGCAGAGTCCCTCTCACTCTTCCACTGCCTGTTGTGATATCAAAAACTGGGTTATTGAGGGCAGCTGGGGAAGGGTGAGAGGGCAGATGGGCTCCACCCAGGCTCGGGGGCTGGATGAGCGCCATGCTGAGCTCTCTCTGGAGGCTGGGGACAGGCTTCAAGGACATCCCTCACATCCACATATGTCCATCTCTTCCAGGCCCTCAGACGGTGCCAGCTCAGACACAGCATGGCCCTGTGGCAGCTCCTGTGTGCCCACAAATCTGAGCAGCTGCTGCGCCTCGGCAGGGTATGGAACCCCCAGCCCCTCTGGCTGCTTTGCTCTGCTCTGCTCTGCTCTGCCTGCAGCTGCTCAAATGTGTGTTTGGGTTTTTCTCCCCTTGCTGCATTTTTAGGATCCTTTTGCAGACATCAGTCCAGACTACAAAGAAGAGCTCACCCCAGATCTTGCCAAACTCCTGCACACCTTCCTGGTCCACTCGAGGCTGGAAACCTTCCTGCAGGAGCTCCATGAAATGATCATCCTGAAGCTGAGACGTGTCCAAGCTGTGGAGGAATTCAGACCAAAGTGGAGGTAGGAGTTGCACACCCAAAGCTACCACAGTTGTTAACTGGAGCTTCTCTGCCTCTGAGCACGCTCACAATGGGAACATGCACACGTGTGTCCTGGGGGACACTGCCCAATCAACAGCATGAGGAATATCTACACTCATTTCTGGCAGGTGTCCCTTCCATCTCACACAGGGTCTCTTGGGGACACTGCTGAAACACTCCAGGAGCTGCTGTCCAGGGCACAAACACCAGCACTTCTGAAGGCAGTTGGATAAAATAATATCAGAATCACAAACTTGTTAAGGTTGGAAAAAACCTCCATGATGGTTAAGTCCAGCCTTCAGGGATAGGCACACTCAGCTCTGAACAGGCACAGCTCAGCCCCAGAGCTCAGCTCTGCCCTCCGGCCTCCCCTTGCTGGGCTCTCTGCTTCCAGCTGGCTGTTTGATCCTTCTCACCACACATACACCTGTTAAATTGTGGATATGGAGTATTTTGGGTGCTGCAGTGTACTCACGTTGCAGAACTTGTGCTTTGCTGTACCCCAGCTATTAATGCTCTTCTGCTCTGTCTTCCAGCCTAAAGGAATCACTCTTGCCTTACCTTTATGCCAAAGACTCTGAATTAGCTCTGGAGCTGGAAGACACATTCCCAGATGAGATTCTTCTGTCTCATGCTGCTGGTACCTGGAAAGCAGCTGCTCTCTTCAAGCGGGAGCACAGGGAGAGTTAGGACAGGGGACTGCCACAACACCCGTGTCAGGGCTTCTGGAACTCTGGGCATTTGTTTTGGGGCTTGTTGGTTGTTCTTTGGGCTCGGGGTTGTTGTTTATACAACTGATGTGTAGAGGAGGAGGGTGAAATAGACCCTCCCTGTGAACCCTGGATCATCACAGCGCCAGAGCCACTGGAGGAACATGAAGGACTTTGTTTACGCACCTCGGTGCCCTCGTGCTGCGACAGAGTTTATGTTTTTCTGCCTTGCTGCTGACGGGCTGTCAGCGCTGGCTGCAGGACCCGCTCCTGCCCAGCCTCTCCCGCCGCGGCGGCACCGGCTCCGGACGAGGGAGCCCTGGAGGGCCGGGGCTCCTTCCCTGCCTGCAGCCCGCCCTCCCCGCCTCGTCCCGGGCCGGCGTCTCTCCCGCCCCTTCCCAATAAACTCGTTCAGTTCCCGCGGCCTCTTCCGCCTCCTTCCGCGCCCGCTGCTGGGCTCCGTGCCGGGATCGGTGCGGCCGGCCCGGAACGGCCGCGCCCGGCCGCGCGTTCCGGAGGACGGCGGCGCTGAGGGACGGGCGGGGCGCCATGGCCGCGTCCCCCGGCCAGCGCCGGCGCTGGGAGCGGTAACGGGGATCGGGCTGGGACAGGCCGTGGGGTACGCGCAGGGCCCGCCCGGTGCTGGGAGCGGTAACGGGGATCGGGCTGGGACAGGCTGTGAGGTAACGCGCGGGGCACGCCCGGTACCGGTGCCGGGAGCTCGGGTACTGGTACCGGTAACGGGGCTCGGGCGGGGCCTGGCCGCGCTCGGAGCTCTCCAGCGCCGCGTCCCCACAAGGCACGGGCACGGTCGGGAGGAGTCCCCGGTGCTCTTCCCCCGGTTGGGTCTGCGGCTCCCCGGGGAGCGGACGGGGCGCGGTTGGTGCCGGGCGGGCCCGAGGCTCGGGGGGCGGCTGCCGGGGCCGGCCCCGCTCAGGCTGCGCGGTGCGCAGGGAGCAGGCCCGGCTGAGGGCCAGCGTGCTGGAGGAGGACACGGAGGAGTGGCAGAGGGATCCCCAGTTCCGCGGGCTGCACAAGGTGGGAGGCGTGGATTTATCCTACAGCAAGGACGACGAGAGCCATGCCTGCGCCTCCCTGGTCGTCCTCAGCTACCCGGCTCTCGAGGTACCGCGGGGCTGGGATGGGATGGTGGGAAGGAA
The DNA here is from genome assembly GCA_013397245.1 of Thryothorus ludovicianus. NCBI lineage: Eukaryota > Metazoa > Chordata > Aves > Passeriformes > Certhiidae > Thryothorus > Thryothorus ludovicianus. Next base: position 37,562 of record VZTB01007831.1, on the reverse strand, counting down.
TTCTTCCCTGGGAGGTGGGGAGGCCTGGACACAGATCACCCGGAGGAGCTGTGGATCCCTGGCAGTGTCCAAGGTCAGGTTGGATGGGGCTTGGAGCAGCCTGGAACCATAGAAGGTGTCCGTGCACACAGCAGAGATGACACTGGATGGGCTTTAAGGTCACTCTCGACCAAACATTCTGTGGTTCTGTGTGTGTTCAGCAAACCTTCCAATTGTGTGTTCCCCAAAAAACATAAACAGAAGAAAAATAGGTGTGAGGATTTAGACAGAAGTTTAGGAAGGTGTAATGCAAACAGCTCCCAATTGCAGGAGTTTCATGGGATGGCTGGTGACTCCCCCTGGGTCAGAGGAGCTGCAGTGCCTGTTTGGGGAGCCCGTGGCCAGAGAGATGCACTTGCAGTGCTCCTGGGCAGAGTCCTGGGTGGGAGCTCTTGCTGGCAATCAGCTGATGATATGGGCTGCGACACAGGAAAGCTTTTTCAATCCCACCATGGATCTCACATCTCATGGTGGTTTTACTTGAACTGATAAAACTTTGGTCTCTGCTCAGCTTTCAAAGTGATGTAAAAATTCCTTTAACTGTAAAAGCTCTAATAAGCAGAGAAATAAAGTTTGATGCCATCTGCTGGGATTTTAATGAACTGAATCTTGAGTCATGCTGTGATCACAGGGCAAGGCAGGAATCTTTGTTTTGTGCTGCCTTACACCGTTTCCTTTTCCCTGTCCCTGGCTTTAAAAGGGATGAGCAGAGGGCATGAACCAGAGGAGGAGCCTCTGGAACAGCCAGGGATGGATGCAGTGGGGTCCTGTGTGTGCCTGCCCCAGGTGCTGTACCAGGATTGCCGCATGGTGCCCGTCAGTGCCCCGTACGTGGCTGGATTCCTGGCCTTCCGAGAGGTCCCTGTCCTGGTGGAAGCTGTCCAGAGACTTCAGCAGGAGGAGCCCCAGCTCCTGCCTCAGGTGTAGTTTGTTCTCCTTGTCCCAGGTTAGAGTGTCCTGGCTGCAGCATCCTGGGAAAGGTGTTCTCCCTCCAGAGCCTGAGCTGGTGGGGAAGGGTACAGTCAGAGCTGTGTTGGAGCCATCCCCTTTCCTTGGGGAGTCCATCCCCTTTCCTTGGGGAGCAGGGATGTGGAGCTGGGAGCAGCCAGGCCTCCCGTGGCAGTGGGAGCCCCATGGTGTGTGCAGGGCACTGCCAGTCCCACACTGCTGCTGCTTTAGGGGCGGGCACAGGCAGGAAGAGGCTTACAGGGAGAATTGAGGAACCAAGAGAGATTTCTCCTTCCCCCACAGCCAGCATTCCTGGTTGCTCCTTGGAGTGCTCTGAGTGCCCAGGAAATAACATTTCTGTTTTGGCTTTTTCAGGTGCTTCTGGTCGATGGGAATGGCCTGCTCCATCCCAGAGGTAGGCTGTTCCTGGAGGGCCCTGCTCTCCTGCTCCCTGTGCTGCTCCTGGTGTCCTGCACCTACAGTGGCTTCTGTTGGCAGGATTTGGCACAGCCTGTCACCTCGGAGTCTTGACGGACCTGCCATGCATTGGTGTAGCCAAGAACCTCCTGCAGATGGATGGCTTGGTCAGGGACGAGCTGCACAGGGAGCAGGTTAGGCCATGCTGGGGTTTGTTTCTGCTTTTTCATATCCCAAGGGAATTTGGACAGCCATATGCAATTAGGTGCTCCTGAGCTGACCTTGTGTGTGTTTACCCCTAGATTCGTTCCTTGCAGAGGTCGGGAGAGACATTCCCACTGACAGACACCTCAGGGAAGGTCTTGGGCATGGTAAGCTGGCACTGTCACTTGGTGCTGTCCACAGTGGGGCTGGCTCAGTGATCCTGTTCAGGAGGGCAGGTGTGAACAGGTGACCAGTGACACTGCTGGCCCCTTCCTGAGATCTCAGGTAGTTGCAGAGAGTTGGCAGCTCAAGTGCTAGGAACATTCACATCCGTGGCTGTGGCACCTGAGGTACTCCAGCACCCTGGATTGTGAGCTGCAGTCTGGGAGAGGTGCCAGTTCCCTGGAAGCTTCCCGGGATCAGTCTGGGAGCGTCTGCTTCAGAGCAGAGCGGGAACAGCAGCTGTGAGACACTTCCTGTGTGTGCTGTCAGCCTGTCCTGGCACAGCTCCCTGCTCCAGAGCAGCCTCAGGCGTCAGGGGCAGGGCCATGGGGGACACACAGCCCCTGGAGGGGACACTGGGATGGAGAAGGTGTTCAGGAGGGCTGGGAGCTGCAAACACACAGCCACCACCCCACCCGAGGGGTCTGGCTGGCTCCTAATCCCACCTCCCCTCCAGGTGTGTTCAGATGAGCCTCTTCCGTGCCTGATCTCTCCTTTCTGACTGCCCAGGCGCTGCGGAGCTGCAGCAACAGCTCCAAGCCCCTCTACGTGTCCGTGGGCCACCGGGTGAGCCTGGGCACGGCCGTGCGCCTCGTCAGGGCCTGCTGCCGCTTCCGCGTCCCGGAGCCCATCCGGCAGGTACGGACCCCACCGGGGGAGAGCTGGGGGCTGGGGCAGTGTCTGCCAGCCCTGCCCTGCTCCAGAGCCTCCGGGGCTGTTCCAGTTCACCTCTCCTGCTGTGGACACACTCCTGCTTGTGGTGATGCTCACTGATTTTTCCAGACCCGTTCTGACTTAGTGCCCAGCAGCATTCCCAGCCCTGCCTGCAGACCCAGCCTGCCTGGGTCCCTGCTTCCTCTCTGCAGGCAGCTCCTTAGATGCTGGTGTTAATCCCCAGGAGCTGGGAATGCAGTTTTCCCAGGCACTTGGAGCCCAGCACAGCCCGCAGTGCTGCTCCCCTGAGCCATTCCCACTGCCGCACTCCACACGGAGCCACCAGCCAGCAGGTGACAGCACTGCATCATTGTCACCAAGCTGCAGCTGCCACCAAGGCTCAGCCTTGGCTGATTTTAAATCTCATCAGAACCTGGGCAGAGGCTCTAGAGAAGCTCAAAACCTCTGGAACATCTGGCCTGACAAGTGCTTTCCTTCTCCCTGAGGTCTCTCTGTTGTTGGTGGCTCCACAGCCCAGAGCCAGGAGTGACCCCAGGGCCTGCCCAGGTGTCCCTGTCCCTAACATTGCCCTGGGACATGCCCATTGGCATCGCTGCTGTGCTAGGCTGGTGGGGTCAGGGATGTGCCCACTGGGGCAGCACGCAGGGGAGTTCTGAGTGACCCTGCTGGGCACTGCTCCAGAGCTGCAGTGTTCCCTGGAACTGAGAGTCTACTTATAAACTACCCCAAAATCTGAACTCTTGTGAGCAAAACAAACCTTGGGGTATCCATAGCAGATCTGCAGTTTCCAATCTCAGCCCCAGTGCCTGCCAGGCTCGAGGAGGCTGGTGGAGCTCCTTATGTAACCTGCTCCAGCCAGGGACAAACGCCTCTGCAGAGCTCCGAGCCAGCTCTGCAGCTCTGCGTGCTCAAAGGGAAGGGAGAAGCATTCCCTTTGGAAACAAAATGGTGTCTTGGAGCTTTTCATCACCCTCATTTCGCTTCCAGACATCTCCAGGATTTGCTCGTGTTTGGTCCAGTTCCCTGTGACCTTCTTCTTAGAGTGATGGAATGAATTATTATCACTTTCTTACAGTGAGATGAGAAGTCCAGTAGGGGAGTGTGTTTGCTCCAGAGGGATGGCAGGAGATGAGGACATTTAAGCCTTTTCATGGGACTTGCCCCTGCTGTGCTTCCTCTGTGTGGTGACTGCCACAGCTCTTGGCACAGGCAGAGCTGAAAGCCTCAGCTCTTGAGCACCTGAAGCTGGAGTTAGGAAGTAGGAGGAGGCTGTGGAGAATCCTGCCATGGGTGGCTGACGTGGCCTTTTTGCCTTGGTATGTCTCCAGAAATTGCAGACCTGACAGGAGAAGTGCTTACAGATGTCCCCTGTGGATCATCAGGTCCTGGTCTAGAAGTTCTGGCAGCCCCTGAGGTTTGTGTGAGGGCAGCACGTACAGTGCAGCTGCTGTGGGAGCCCAGGCCTCCTTCCTCGGGGCTGTGGTGCTTCCCAGGAATGCAGCATTATCCAGACAGGGATCAGGAAAGCTTCCATTTGCATTCAGCCCACAGTGTGGCTGTGCTGCCAGGGAACTGGCTGTGGTGCAGATGAGAGAAGTGAGAACTCTCAGAGGAAGCAGAGGGATGAACTTCCCTTGTCACCTGCAATCAGTGTTTACATCCCACTCGGTCCTGGCTCCACGTGCCAGTGCCAGGCCCAGCCAGGAGAGCTGTGCTCCCTGCTGAGCTCCTGCTCAGAGCTGCTCCTTCAGAGCTCCCAGGCAGGGGCTGAGGTAGGCAGGAGCTGCCATCCCAGAATTATCAGCACAGCACTCACCCTGAGTGGCCCTGGAACAGTCCCAGGCCCGGCTGAGAGAGCTGCCCCTGCCTCGTGCCAGAGGTCAGACCTCTCCCTGGGGCTTGCCCACTCTCCAGGCCTGCTCATTCCAGGATCCCTCTGCACAGCAGGGGAGCAGAAGCTGGTGCCACTCTCCAGCTGCCAGGGGGTGCACCAGGAGCCTGCTCTGCTTTCCATGGGCAGCGTTCCTGCCTGGCTGCTGCTCACTTACACCTTCCTTCAGCTGCCCCAGCCCCATGCCCAGCAGCTTTGGGCTGGCTGAGGAGGAGCCTGAGGGTGCTCCAGCCCACCAGGAAGGGCAGGCCTGCAGGTCACCCTCTGTGAAACTCTGAACACTTGCCCTCAGAAGAGTGAGACAAGGCATCAGCTTCTCCTCTGGAGCTGGGCATCAGTCTGTGGTGTCCTGAGACTCCAGCTCGCTCTGGGTGCACCCCCACCAAGCTTGCTGTGCACAGGGGTCACCCTGGCCCCTCAGATAACAGGCAAAGAAACATTTCCATAGCCAGCACTCATCCCCTCTGAAAATAGCCCAAATCTGTGAGGATTATTGCAGGACAGTGATCCATCTTATTGATTAGCCTGTGGTTAATCACCGCCTTAAGCTGACTCCAGTGCTGTGTTAGGAGTGAGCCCTGCCTGGGAACTGCCACCTCATCAAGCATTAACTGATGTTCTCAGCAGAACATGGTTGAGGTTTTTCTTCCCTAGAAGAATAGTTGGTAGCTGTGCCTCCTGCTCCTTGGTCTCCCCGTGGGGACTATTGAGCAGCCTCCTTCCCTGGTTATAAAATCCATCATGTAATCGCTTATCCTGAAGAGTGATCAAAGTTATTTGTCAGTTCAGTTATGAAACTGTCCAATTATAGAGAGAAGGGAAAAAAATCTCCCAAACAAACCACTCCTTATGTAACTCTGTCCTTCTCAGCTGGCAGGAGGCTCTGCAGTTGTGGAGCAGGTTCCAGCAGCAGGCACAGCCTCCACTGAGGGCTCGGGGTGAGGGTCCTGGGGGCTGCCAGGGCTGCAGGAGAGACTCCTGGCGAGCAGCACAGGGTGGAGAGCAGTAAATGCTTCAAGGACAGTCCCTGGGGATGTGTTAACCCAATTTCTGAGCTTGTCACCAGACACTGTGAAGCTTTTCCAGCTGGGAAGGTCACATCCTGCTTTGTAGGTGGGGAGAGACACTGCCTTTGAGGTGGGCACAGCAGCTGCTCAGAAATGGCACAGCAGTGCATTTGGGAAGGAAGTTTCTAAAAGAGAAAAAAACTTTGAAGGACTGTAAAAATCAACTACCAGTCCTCAAAGTTGTCCAAGAGCCCAGGATGTGCCTGTGATGGCATCAAGGGTCTGGTGTCGTGCAGCACTAGAGGGCTGAGCAAACACCTCAGGGTGGGGGCAAGAACACCCAGTAACTGCCCAGCCACACTTTTGAAGAGTTCCTGGGATATGGTTGGTGCTCTCTTTGCCCCAGGCTGTGGGGCCTTGCTGAGCCATCCAGTGTTCCTGGTGGGATGTGCTGACAGCAGGGTGGATGGGGCACACTGGGATATCAGGAGGCACCAGCCAGGCTGCTCAGCCCATTCTCACTCCTTCTCCTTCCTGGTTCCAGGCTGACATCAGGTCCAGGGAGTACCTTCGGCAGCAGCCCTGTGCTCCAGTGGAGGTGCTGCAGGCTGTCCCTTCCAGCCCAGAGAGGTGGGTGTGTGGGCAAAAGGGGATCTGCTCGTGGCATGAGCTGCAGTAATGGCATTAAAGATACAGGCAGGGTAACAAGGTGAGCTCAGTGAGGAGGTCAGGACATGTGCTGCCTCCAGAAGGTGATTTCTGCTCCATGTGGCCACACTGCCTCACACGTTGCTTCCCACAGTGCTGTGTCCTGAGCTGGGGAAGGGCAACAGGGATTTGGTCTTTTTTCAGCACTGGCCATAAAGCCCTAACGCCCACAGGTGTGACCTGAGGGTGAACAGAAATACTTACAGGGAGCTGCTTTTGGCCCCCAGGTCTTGGGGAGGGTCAGAGTGGGTCAGGCCCCACTCTTACATAAGGTGGGCCAGTGGATGTCAGTTCAGGGCTAAATCTGTGGCAGGTCCCCTGAGGTGCAGGTGTTCAAGCTCACCGAGTGCCAGTTGCTTGTACCTGTTGGCTTCTATTTCTTTTAAAACTACTTTCTCATTTTTGTTCCTAGCAGCAAAAAGGAAGCTGAATTGGAGGAGTAGTCTGGTGCCAGAAGAAAGTGCAGAGCTCCTCTTCACAAAGTCCTCTCCTCCACCAAGGCTGACCTGCTGGACACAGGAGCCCAGTGCCACCCTGAGGGACAGCTGTACCAGGCTGTGTCCCACAGGACAGCAGCAGCCACTGCTCAGGGAGAATCCTTGCAGTGAATTTCTCAGGGTTCGTTTTCAAGTACTGTTAAAATGTTTGTGTAAGCAAAGGCTCACGTGTAAGTTTGCAATACCTCACTGGAGTCCTTGGGCAGCTGCAGGTGGAGATTTACAGAGATGCTGAGGAATTTCCACTGCACATCCAGCCTGTGTCTCCCACCACATCTCTGTGGCACAGAGCCCTCCCTTGCCGCTGCTTTTGGAGCAGCTTCCCCCCATCCCTGCAGCCTGGGCTCTGCCATCCCCTCTGCACGTCCCTAGGGAGTGGCAGCCCCGTTCCAGCCCCAGGTGAACCAGCCCTGCTGCCCAGCTCTCCCTGAAGGGGAAAGGATGGGAGAACCCATCTCCCTCCCAGGATCCCAGGGGAAAGGATGGGAGAACCCATCTCCCTCCCAGGAGGATGAGGGAGGGAGGGAGGTGGGTCATTCCTGGCACACAGAGTGCTGCAGGTGCCCAGATCCCAGGCTGGAGTTCTGCCCCAGCCCCAGCTTGGCCTGAGGAGCAGAGCCCTGATCTTCTGTGCCCAAATCATCCTCCACCCTCATCCAGCCTGCAGGACCAAAGCTTCTCCCAAGGTGTGAGATCCTGGATGAGGTTGGCAGTTGGTTCCTGACTGTTCCCAAAGAGCAGCAGGAGCAGAACCTGCTCTAGGAGATCTTGGTGTGGCTCTGTAAGATTCCAGTCTGAAGAGGAAGAAGGGTGCTTTCCTGGAGGTGGGGAGGGGTGCTCAGGTCAGGCTTCTGTGAGCTCTTTTAACCTCAATTTTGCATAAATTTGTTGTACAACATTTGTTCTTTTCTCTGTCTTGGAGCTGCTCTGGGTGGGGAGGACCAAACTCAGCCTGTTGTGCCTCTGCTGCATTAGGGTCTGAGCTGTCCCTCCTAAAAACCCTGGGGCCACCTGGGCAGAGCTGGGGCTGCTCCTGGCAGTGCTGGACAGGGGGATAGGCACTGAGAGGGCACTTCCCTGCGAAGCCTTTGCTGATAGGTTTTAAAGGCCCCGTGCAGGAGCTGCCTCTCTGGGGAGCCTCGGAGCCATTTGACACCAGGGTTTGTCGGGGGGTGGACAGGGACTGGCAGGGGAGCCACGGTGGAAGTTGATCCCTTGATCCTGGGGCTGTGGGGGCTGAGTGCTGCTGCCAGGCTAGGGGCAGAAGGAGCATTGGGCTCGCCTGGTGCTGGCTGTGGCAGGGGCTGAGGGTGGGGACAGCCGTGTCCCCTCCCTGCATGGGCACAGAACCTCCTCTGCCACTTCGTGTCCTGTCCCCAGCAGGGATCAGTTCATTCCTCCTTCCAATCCCACACAAACCAGCGACTTCTGTGGCCATGGGGACAGTCTCCTAAAGCAAATTCAGGCACAAAGTGAGAGTGGGCAGGGGACAGCTCCTTCCCAGACCTCATGGGCAGAGCAGGGAAATCCACCTGGGTTTTCTGATTGGTTTGGCCTGTGCTGGGAGGGTCAGGGCCATCCCTGGCTCGTCCCAAATTCTAAGTGACACCACTCCGACTGCAGTTTCACCCCTGCTATGCTGAATGAAGCCCCTTACTTGGCTCAGCTGTGCTGGAGGAGGCTCTGTGGGGAGCAGCTCCCCCAGGATGGCCCTGGCAGAACAGGGGAGCCTTGAGCATGCAGGACTGCAGCTTCTCCTGCCCTGGGTGTGTGTCTGGGTTTAATCTCACGTTAACGTCTCTGGGTTTAATCCTTGATCTGCTGGTGATTTTTTTTATGCTTCTAGTTGATATTTGACAATGAGGGATTTGGGGTGGGCTGGTCAGGGGAGGCTCTGCAGCCAAAGCTATGGTTTGGGTGGAAGCTGGAGGAGTTGAGCCCAGCTCTGACAGGAATATGAGGCTGTGGCTGTTCAGGGTCTGTCACCGGGTGTTCCTGCTGGGATCTGGGTGATTTGATCCATGGAAGGTCCTTGTGCTCAGCTGTGAGGGATCCAGGGCTGGGGACACTGCTGTCCTCAGCTGGCCTGAGCCCCCCCAGCTGCCTCTGCCCAGGGGTGAGGGAAAATCAGGTGAAAAAAAACAGCATAAAAAAGGCTCTGCATCATCACCCCGGCTTCCCTCTGCGTGAGGCTCTGAACTCCTCTGGTTCCAAGTCCAGGTAAACTCAGATGACTCTGGATGAAGTCAGCTGGGCAGGCTTTAGAAGGATGGTGCTGCAGTGTCCTGGCAGCCCCTGTGGCTGCTGGAGCCAGGGGCTCTGTGCTCCTGCCTTTGGGCTTTGCCTGAGCCCTGGTCTGCTCTCCCAGCTGCCCAAAAGCGGGTGCTTAAAGGAAAGGACTAATCTCTGTGTTTGGTGTCTGCTTGTAGCTCTTTGGACACAATAAGGGATTAACTTGGTCTTTATCTAATTGGTTTATAACCCTGGGAAGGGAAAATCGCTTTGTAATGCTTGAAACCTCTTAACAGAAACTCAGAGACTGGAGCTTGAGTGTCCTTCGAAGTAAACTCATACATAGCTTGTCTTTTTTAACTCTCTGTTTGCTGGAAATCAGCTTTTCTGGGTGTTGGGAATCAGAGGGAAATACTTCTTGCTGACTAGTTGTAAAGCCTCCTGTTATCAACAGGGAGGTTTTCTCTTCACCATTTCCCCCTGGGACTAGTTGGGAATCTCTGGAGGTTTCTCAGGGCTTGGTCACCCCCAGTGCTGCTGGGGAATGAGCTGTGGGGCTGGAGCAGGGATGTGGCTGCCCAGTGATGGCTCCTGAGTGACAAACTGGGACAAGAATTGGCTTGAGCTTGGGTTTCCTGACTCCCCAGGTACTAAATGGTTCTGCTGCAGATTCCCTGGATCTGCTCCCTCTGGTTTATTTGGATGCCTGGAGGTGAGGAAGGAGAATCCCTGCACCTGCTTTGTCCATCTGGGGTCCCGGGAGAGGGGAGAGGACGTGCTATAGGATGCAAATCTGTTTGTTCTGTAGGTTCTGAGGAAGTCTGGGTGAGCAGCTCCATCCCAGGTGTCTGGAGCTGGGTAGGATGGGTTCCCACCTCCGTGTCTGGAGCTTGTGGCAGTGTAGGTGCTGCTTGTGCAGTTTGAGCTCGGGTGACTCAGGGTTTGTATTTTGGGACGCTCCTGCCGAGGACGGGGGAAGTGTTTTATTGGGATTTCCCCCCTCCCTGCCCCCAGTTCTCACTCCTCCTCCCTTTGGCTTGCTTGGGTGGGTTTAGGAGGGGCTGTTTCCCTCCTGATTCCCCAAACTGGGTCTGAGCCATGGTCCGGATGCTCCTACTGGGTGTGGAGCTGGGTCCAGGCAGCTGAGCCCCCCTCCCTTCCCCAGAGCTGTCTGGGGCAGCTGTGTCCCTTGGATCTCGGAGCATTCCCAGCTTTGGGCCCCTGCTCTGGCTCTAAATGGGCATTTTTAGTGTTGGTCCCTCCCGTGGCAGCTGAGGCCTCTTGGATGTGGTGGCTCCGGGACAGAACTCAGGCTGTGTGGAGGGAGCTGGGGAACATCATGGCTCCCTTGCAGGGTTTTTTTGTTCTTTCTTTTATTTTTATTATTTTTTCCCTTTTGTCCTATAAATAGTTCTCCAACCCAACTGCTCTTCCCGTTGTTGGTGCTGGTTGATCCTCCCTGATCCTCTCACCAGGACCCTACCAGCCCCGGCTTTATTTTAAGGCCCCATTAATTAAAAGCAAATGAGTGGAATTTCTCTTGACAAGCAAATTAATAGCAAATGAGGTGATTATGAGCTGTGTCATTAGGGTGATGGAGCAGCTTGTGCAGGGCTCAGCCCAAAGCAAGGCAGCAGACCTCTCCAGTTGGGGGCCTGAGGCTGTGTCCCCCCGAGGACGGGAACGTGGGAGGTGCTCCCTTCCTCTCTTGGGCTACTGGGTGGAATTTTGGTAGCCAAGGAGCTATCGCTGCTGAGCAGAGCCGGCCATGAGACCCTGGGCTGGAGGAGGAGGAGGGGCACAGCAGAGGTGTCGGAGGGTGGCTGCTCTCGGGGGTGCAGCCCTCGGATGCTTTGGGGGGTCCCACATGAGCTGGGTCCTTCCATGGGGACGCGCTGGGAGTGCCCTGTCCCCATCCTGGCAGCCCAATCGGCTTTAAAAACACAAACCAGGGCTCTGAAACCAGCCCGTGATTAATTCCTGGGCTGGTTCCCACCTCGGGGGCTCGATGCAGGATGTTTCCTTAGGAACACGCGTTTTCCTGCTTTTCTTGGCCGGGCTGCTTGGCACGCTGTGCCTCTGCCTGCAGAGCCCAGCTGGTCACCCCTCGCCGCCGCTGCCCGGGGGCTCCAGCCCGAACCCGGGGCTTCGGTGCTGTTGTGTGAGCGCTCGGGAGAGCTCCCGGCGTGGGAGGCTCTGCCGGCGGCTCCCGGCTCGTGTTGTGACTGGAGCCGGTTTCTGGCGAGGGAACAGCTCCTGACTGCGCTGGGGAGGAGGAGGAGGTGATCAGCCGAGCCAGGGATGGAAGGAGAGAGAAAGGAGGAGAGGGGGTGCCAGGAGCTCTGTGCTGTCACTTGAGGCACAAATGTCCGGTGTTTTCCCGAGTAGCAGCACTGCCTGCTAATAAAATACCCAGCGATTCTTGGGAGAATGTTTAGAGTCTGTGATAAATCTGGTGGCTTTGTAACTTGCTGGAGGGATGGTGGGCAGCACCGTGATTAAAGTGCTCTGATTAACACACAAACCTTGTTTGTAATGAGTGGGATTGGGAGGGTGTGGAAATCCAGCTGGCGTGTAATGAGGTTACTCCAACAAATTACTCGGATATCAATTACTCCGCTAGGTAAATGTCACCTGCCTTCTCTTTGTTTGCAGTAAACTGGGATCCAATTAGTTTGATGTGGTTCTTGTTCGTGCCTGAGCCGCTGGGGGCCCGAGGCAGGGCAGGGCAGCAGCCGTGCTCTGCCCCACCCGTGGGGCGCCATCGGGGCCAGGGACATGCCAGTCCTTGGGGACATCCCGGCCTCTCCTGGCGCTCCCTCTGAGCCCAGTGCCCCTCCACGGCCTGAGGACGAAGCCCCCCAGTCAGGCAGGTCTGTGTGGTCCCCTCGGCCCCGGAGCCTACTCCTGCCTCCGACTGCAGGTGGATAAAATTCTATATCCAAAGAAAAATTTTGCTGGAAATTGGCTCCTCTCCCCCACCGCGCCCCGCTGTTCCCCATCCTCCTGCCCAGGATCTGCCAAACTGCGCCGGGAGCGAGGGAAGGGAGCTGCTCTCGAGCCCGCAGTTGGAAAGGGGAGCAGAGCTGCAGCAGGGGCGTGTCGGGGACGGTGCCCCCGTTCCAGCCCTTGGGAAGAGCCCTGGATGTCGGGAGTGCGAGGCGGATGGGGCTGGGGGGTCCCGGGCTGCCCGAGATCACCGTGATCCACTGGGGCAGCTCTCCCAGCCCTGAATGCTTCCAGAGAGCTCATGAATATTAATGGAACCAACATATGGGGGCCTGGGGAGAGAGCAGGAGGGAGCGGGAAGCGTTGCCAATTATGGAGCGCAGCCCATCCCAAATCCATCGTCGGCGCATGAAACCGCCCGGTCCCCGGGCACGGGGAGGCTTTGGGGGGGCTGCGGAGGAAAGGCGGGTGGGCACCATCACTGTGGGCACCTGAGCTCCTGCTCCGCTTTGCGGAAGGAATAAATCAGTGCCGCTGTGCCCCTGTGGGGTTTCCCGCCCCATCGCGGGGCAGGTTCCGGCTGTGCGGGGGTGTTCGGGATGCGCTCCCCAGCTTCCACAAGCACTGACTCAGCAACGCGCGGGAGCCCCGCATCCCTGCTCATCCCCCCCGGGCAGGACGGGATTGCAGAGTTCTCCATCCCTCCTTCCCTCGCTGCCAGCCGGGCCGGGAGCGTGGGGCTGCCCTGTGCCACCTCGCCCTTGCACCGGAGCCTCGGCAGGATGAGCAATGCTCGATGTGCTGCAGGCGATCGCTGACCTAATTTCCAGCAGCGCTGTGGGGTTTGGCATCTGTTGCTGACAAGGAGGGAAGCGGGAGCCTGGGGACCCCCCAAATGTGCTGCCCCGGCACCCCCAGTCCTGGACAGCCCCGAGGGGACTGGAGGTGCCGGGACAGCACAGGGTGGGCTCTGACCCCGCTGCACCATTCACTTCTTCCCGTGTGCCCCCTCCTGTGCCCACTCTGCTCCACAAATGCTAATTAATCAGCATAATTAGTCTGAGGCTGCATCTATTTTTAATCAGCTCTGGAAGACAAAGTCTTCCTCTGCTCCGTGCTCGCCCACAGGCTGTCCCAGGGCGGATTGGGGCTTATGCGGGGACCCTCCGGTGGGAGATGGGTTGTTATTCCCCTCTGTGCCCCCAGGAGGGGGTCAGGGTCCCTCATGGGATCCCCAGCCGCAGGAAGATCCGCCCAGAGCTCCTTGATGGAGCCCGAGATCCCAGCCCCTCCATAATCCGTTGGGATGAATAGGGAGGATGCAGCTGCCAAGGTGACGTTTGACAGCAGCTGGGAAAATCGCAGGAGGAGGAGCCCGGGAAAAGGCTGTGAAAAGATTCTGAGAAGGCAAAAAGGGGCCCAGGCCCGTGTTCCCAGCAGCTCCCAGCCGTCCCGGGGGAGAGACGAGGTCTCCTGTTGCTGGAAGCTGCCTGGAGTCAGCCCTCGTTGGGGAAGCAGCACCTTGGAGAGGCTGCGGGCTGTGAAAAGCAACCTTTGCTCTGGCATTGCTGGTTCCTTGTGGGCCCGGCCAGTTCTTGGTGGGTTCTCCGGAGAAGGGAGGGCTCGAGGAATCCCCTCCCGGGCTGTGCTGGCCGGGATGCCCGGGCAGTGCCTCGGAACCGATGCTCTGCCAGCAAAGGCTCCCGAGTGGCATTTGAGGGACGCTGTCACAGCCAGTGACTCACGCCTGTGACCGGAACGGTCTGTCGCCTTTGACTCAATGCCCGGGGTGGTGTCCAGCTGCCTGCAGTGCCCCGGCCCTGGCAGGGCTCAGCCGTGGCCCCGCAGCTCCGGGGCCCTGCTCCCCGCTGCCCTCACACGCAGGAATGGTTCCACCCGATCCTTCTCCTCCCTGAGCCGAGACGAGCCCCCAGCCCTGCTCGGCTGCAGTACTTGGCCGCCCATCTCCCTGCTCTCCTCCCCCTCCCGTGCCAGCCTGAGGGTGACTTCTTGGAGCCACTTGGCGTCCCTGGGGAGCCTCGGGCGGTTTTTGTCAGCCCGGACCCTCCCCGTGGTGCCCGGCGCCGGCTAAACCCTCGGCCCCTGCTCGGGGAGCTCACGCTGGAGCTGCTGCCGAGCCCAGAGGGGCGGCGGCATCCTCCGGGCTGCTGCTGCTCCCAGCCCTGTCTGGGCTCCGTGCTGGGGAGCAGGGGATGTACGAGCCCCCCCTCAGCTCCGCCCGGCAGTGACGGCACAGCGATTTCTGCAGCCACCTGCCCGACGTTGCTGTGGTTTCCCCGACGCAGCCCTGCCCAAGCGGGGAGCTGAGCCGCCCTCGCTGCTCGGGGGGCTCTTCCCCCCGCTCCTGCCTCACGCATGTTTAATCCGGGGCTCCTGGAGCCATGTGCTCCCGCAGCCGGAGCGGGCCTGGCGCGCGGTGTGACACATTCACTGCTAATTAATCCAACAACGGCATTTATTAAGTGCCTCGCACGCCTCGGGCGCTGCGTGGCGATGATGCTCTGGGACGCTGTTGGTCCCAGTGCCGCAGGCAGCTCCGCTCGCAGGCGGCCCCAGGCACTCCCGTGCAAGCAAGGATGTGGGAAAGGCCGTTTCAGGACACGCTGTCTCCGTTTTTCACTGCAAAACACAGCATATTTCATTTTGCATCTCTCCGTCACCTCCTCTCTCCCCTCGGAGCCCTCGGATGAGCTGTCCTGAGAGGTGGGAGCAGAGGAGACACCAGGATGCAAAGTGCCCGGCGAAGCGTTTCCCTGCCATGTGAGTGTCCAGAGGAGCCGGATCAGAGCTGTAAATCCCAGCTGTGTCCTGCCCTTAAGGACTCTCCCTCGCCCCCGTCGGTATTTCTGAGCCATCTCCCGAGTCCTGGGGCCTGTCCTCACGCAGCCCAAGATCTCCATCTGCTCTGCTGCTCTAAAAGCTCCTGGATTTAGTGCGCTGGGGCGGGAACGCGCTCCCTGATCCCGGCGCTCGCGGGGCTGGCTGTCACCGCGCAGAGCTGGTGCCACCGAACAGCTCCCGGCCCCGAGCAGCAGCTCCTGGTGCTGCGGGAGGTGTCGGGACGGTGTGTGATTGATGGATGGGTCGGGCTGCTCCTCGCCTCTCCCAGGATCCTCCCTCCTTCCCGCAGGAGCTGGCACCGCTGCAGCGGCCGCGGCGCCGGGACACGCGGGCCGTGCTTGGAGCTGCGGCAGCGCCGAGCTGGGACAGAGACAGGGAGGGACAGGGACGGCTCTGGCTGGGGCTGCTCTGCCTCGCTTCTCCCTGCCTCAGCTGACTGCAGCCGTCAATATCCACAGGCTTTTGAGGGGCCAAGAGGAGTTCGAGGGTCCCTCACAGCCCCGGGGAGCCCCAGGGTGACGAGCCGGGAGGTTTGTTACCCGCTGAGTGCAGAATTCCCGCAGCTCCCTCAGCCACCACCCACATCCCACCCGCAGCCTCCCCTCCCTGCCCCAGCCATGGGATGGGGGACGGCCCCACTTCCACCACAGCAGCGTTTGCCAGA
>VZTB01007831.1:2181-14093 GCA_013397245.1 Thryothorus ludovicianus | reverse complement strand
CCTGGGGCTGTGGCCGTGGGTGCCCGGGTGCCAGGGCAGCCCCCCGGGTCGGTGCCCCGTGGAGCAGGAGGAGCTGCAGGCGCCCCGGGGGTGCGTGGGGAGGACACGGGGGAGCTGTGGGGCTGCCGGCCCCGGGGGAAGCACGGACGGCCCCGGTCACGGTCACCGCGTGTCCCCGGGGCAGCCGCTCCCGCTGCCGCTGGTGCCCAGCCCCACCCTGGGTGCAGGGGAGCAGTTGCTGCTTTGTTGCTTCATAATCAACGAAAGAACCTTGCAGGTAATGTCTGCATCTGTCCTTGGTGGGAATAGCTTGCGGCTGTTGGAGCTGTTACTTTTCTCATCTTGAGCACTTCAGCCGAGGCTGATTCTCCTTCAGCCCCAGAGCAGCAAGCCAGCAGCATCCCCTGCCCTTCCCCTCCACATCCTGCCCTTGGCCAGCACACCTGAGCACAAACAGAGCTGTCTTTGTCCCTGTCCTCTCCCTGATGTGTTGTGTTATGGCAGGAAACGCCTGGTCTGGAGGGCAGCCTGCCGGGGTAGTGGCAGAGTGTGGCCCCCTCAGCTCAGCTCAGCTCAGCCCAGCTCAGCTCAGCTCAGCTCAGCCCTGCAGCAGCACATATGGCTGGAGTATTTGCATAATGCCAAGTTATCCTGTGAAATATGAAGCAATTAATTTTGATTAGTGAAGTGGGTCAATAAAATACAAAGTCTTTCAGTCCATGGATCTGCAAAGGATGAAACACAACCTCTCCATGGTCCTTTCCCCTTTGATCTGCCCGGAGCAGGCCTGAGGAGCCTTGGCTGGGGCTGGACCTCTCTGAGCTGCTCTCAGTGGTACCTGTGTGTGGTTTGATGCCTTTCCTGGAGCAGGGCTTTATCCAGCCCCACGAGGTTTGTGGCACACTGACATGGCAGGGAGTATTTCCTCCTCAAAGACAGCTCAGCTGCCCTTGGGAGCCTCTTTTTCCATACAGCCCTGCTCTGGTACAGGGAGAGCAGCACTTCCTGGCCAAACCCAGGGCCTGGGGCTGTCAGCAGGAGCAGGATGGCAGGCTGGCAAACCCTCTGACTTTCTGCTGTCCATTTATACCAGCCCAGGGAACCTAGGGCAGTGCTGACAAAAGTGGCTGAGAAGTCAGGATCTGTGTCAGGGTGCTCAGCACCTCTGGGGCACTTTATGGGCATCCTGTAGTGCTTTCATCACCATCCATCCAGCCTGTCCCAGTGCTTGTAGGGACTGAAGAGACCTGGGTGTCCTTTGGAGCCTTCCTGAGGCTCCTGGGTCTCACTGCTGATCCTCTGTGCAGTTCAGAGCCACCTGAGGTGCTGCTCACCTGGGGAGCTGCCCACACCTCTGGCACTGTCTCCCTCTAGGGTGTTGTGCTTTGCTTGCAGGAAATTTTGGGGGAAAATCTGCATTTCCAGCAGGCTCTTCCTTCAGGCTTTATCACCCTGGTTACTGTCCCTGCTGTTGGCTCTCTGTGCTGAGCGGTGTTTCAGGGCAGGAGGGGGATAAGGAGAGGACAGACCTCATGGGATTTGCTGGGCAGAGCAATCTCCCTTCTGTGCTGCTTTGGTTTGGGTATTTTTTGGTAAAAGGAACAGCTGACAAGGATGCAGGTCTAATCCTTCTGCCACAGGCAGGAACATTGCCCAAAAACAATGTTACTGCAGGCAATAGAATTACACCAGTGTAAACCAGTGTGAGAGGCAGCGGGTCCGAGTCCCATTCCTGCTCACATCTGCACGATATTGACAGAGCTGAGCGTGTCACTGAACCAATTTCCCTCCCAATCTTTTGTCATCCATAGCACATTATGCGAGGATGAGACCAAGGTGACAAATGCAATAAAATAAACACTCGGATACTATGGTGATGGAGACCAGGAAATGCCTGGATGGGAAAAAACAACAAAGCTGAGCTACAAGAGATAAGCAAAATAACCCCTGTGGCTCCTAATGCAAAGAAAGAACCGGAAAACATGATCAAGATTTCAGCTTTCCCAGAATCACTGAATCATGCAGCAGGATCTGTTATTGCCTCTGTAGATTTAGGAGCTGTGTGGCTGTAATAGAGTAATGGAGGCCCTATTTTTAACTCTTCTCTTGCCTCTTCCCAAGCGCTCGGTAGCAGCTGATTTATGGCTCTGTAGCTGGAAAGAGCTGAGCACAGCTCTCAAGGACCCTCACAGATGATTTAGCTCTGAACAGGAGCCAGCAGGCACATTTGTGTTGGTGATGGACGAGGACGGTTTTGGACAGCCCAGGGTGCTCCCGGCACTGTGGCCTCTGCCCGTGCAGAGGTGAGGGGTGTAAATCTCCGTCTGCTCCGCCCTAACCTCTCTGGGGGAGCTGCAGAATCACGAGCACAGAGAGGTCAGTTTTTTAAAGTGGACAAATCTCTCTAATCCCAGGAGCTGGAGCCCCAGGGAGCAGGCAGTGGAAGCTTTCTCTCCTGCTTGTGCAGCCTGCTGTACATAAACCATCTCCTGTGGGGTGATGCTGGTTCCGCATTTAAGTCTCCTCTGCGGGGTGGGAACGATGTGATCCATTATGGGGTGGAGGCAGCTTTGAATGGGAAGCAGCAGTGGCTGCACTTCCAGAGGCTCAGCTCCCTTTGTCTGTGCCTGGAGCTGCTGGTTGTGCTCGTGCTTTCACTGAGCTTCCTGAGGGGTCGTCCCCTCCAGCCACACGCCTCCATCCCCAGCAGGCTCCAAACAGGACAGGGCAGAGACTGCCAGCTTGTTTATTATTTTTTTTAGTCTAAATACTTGTTCTTAGGGAAACTGCAGCAAGGACATGGGCTCTGCTCACAGCACCACTGGCTGTGTGTGGGGGGCAAGATCATCTCCAAAGCCTTTTCCTTCTTCAGCTGGTCCAGGCACAGGGGAGCAGCCCCCAGCTGCTCCACGGTTCTGTTGAGAATGCTGTACATGCAAAATGTAATTTTTTTGGTGCCTTCTAAAGGGTACAGCTGTCACTAGAGGAGCTCAGGCACGGGGTGCAGCCAGTGCACATACCATGTGTGAGATGGAGTATTCCCTTCTGTGACAGACACACTCTGGACAGGAGTTGGAAATTTTGCTGCATTTTGCTGCAGTCTTTCTTTGCAGATCTCTCCCTCTCCATTTCTCCCCCTGTCTCTCTCTCTCCCTCTCTCACATATTCACTCTCTTCCCTTTTTCCCTTCCCTTGCTTTCATTGTTCCCATCTCACAAGGCAGTTTCTTCCTAAATTGCCTGACATTTACACTCAGTGAGACTGGGGAGTGTGGTCTCTGTACCACTAGGTCTCTGTGATGCTATAGGGACACAGATCCTTTCATTACAAATAATTAATTTAGCTCTATATTGCATAACATCCTAAAAAGCTTTCTAGGGCAGTCTCATGCTAGCTGGATGCACAGTTCCTATCAATATTACATTACATTTGGGTACAACAGTTATGAAGTTTCATTAAAAATTTAATTTGTGGTTTAAAACTGCAGCATCCCCGTAAAAGTGTAGCAGAGAAACCATTCCGGCTGCTGGAGGACTGAGCTGACTTTAGCCAAAATTGCGGGGAGAGCTGCAGAAGGGGCCTGGGGTGGACAGGATGTTCCCTGCCCAGGGATGCGGGGCTGAGCTGGAGCAGGAGGGAGCCGGGGCTTGGCATCGGACTGTGCCGGGTCCCGTCGGGTCTCTGCCCCCTGAGGTGCCTTTTGGAGGGGTCTGTGAAGCTTTAACCTGTGCCTGAGCCTGCCCAGAGAGGCCCGAGCCCACCCTCGCTGTGCCCATCTGGGGGTGGGCGAGGAGGGCGATGCCCGAGGAGAGGAGGGCGAGCAGGATGCGTGCCCGGGGCTGCGGGGGGCGAGCCCAGAGCCCCGGCGGGGCGGACCCTGCTCTGCCCGTGGCACACATCCCTGCCATCCCTCCGCGGTGAGAACGGAGCTTCTCCTTCCCTCCCTCCCTCCCTGCTTCCCTCCCTCCCTAGTGTCTGGGCTGAGCCAGCAGGGNCCTCCCTCCCTCCCTCCCTCCCGATCGGGGCCGTGTCGCGTTTGGTTAATGAGGCTTTGCTGTGACGCCTCGGCAGCGGGGCTGAGTGGAGGCAGCTTCCCACATCCCACATCCGCCTCGGAATTGATTTGTGCAGGAATTCCCCCCTGTCTGCACACTCGCGCGTCACAGCAGCCGCCAGCTTCTTCTCCCGGACCATCCCTCAAGCGCTGTTTTCCTGCAGTAGGAGGAAGCGAGGTGCCAGCTCAGGGATGGATGCCGGTGTGGGATGGGTCTCAGCCCAGTGCTCCCAGTCCTGCCCAGGAGCAAGGACTGGCCCTTCTGCTCTGGCTCTGGCTCAGGGATGCTCTGGGAGCGCTGCCCCAGGGGTGTCAGAGAGCTTGGCCTCTCTGCAGTGCCCAAGTGACGAACGGTGACTCCAAACCCCACACTTGGCATCTTCCACCCTTTCCAGCAAACGAAGGGGAATTTGCAGCCGAGGTGGGGAGGTTTTGGAAGTCAGCACGGTTCTGGTGTTTGCTGTAGGGCTGCAGAGATCACTGCCCCTCCCCCAGTGAGGATAATAATGGGGAGTGGGTTCCTAAATCCCTTAAGCTTCTTTGATAGCTTCAATATTTATCTGTAATCCTCCTGGTGCTTCTGAGCAGACACAGCTCTGTGTCCCTGTTGCTCTGGAGCTTCTTCCCACCTTGCAGTGTTCCCTTTTCGTGGGAGAAGAGGCAGGACAGGATGAGAAGGAAACATCAAAAGCCAGTGACACTGCTGTGCCCTAGATTTTTCCATGATTATTTATTATTTTTCGGTCTTTTTCTCCTTTTCTCCCACTCCCTCGGTTGTGTTCTGTGAATGTGCTGTGCTGGGGTGACCCAGGCTGAACACCAAGGGCCCCCAGAGCTCTGTCCTCAGCTGAGGGGGAGAAAAAAGAGAGCAAAAGGCTTGTGGGGCAAGATAAGGGCAGGGAGAAACCCTTCAGCAATTTCCATCATGGGCAAGCAGACTGGACTTGGGGAAATTAGTTTGTTACCAATCAAATCAGAGTAGGATAATGAGAAATAAAAATTAAATATTAGAACAGCTTGCCCTCACCCCTCCCTTCTCCCAGGATCATCCTCACTCCCGAATCCTCTCCCTCCTCCCCTGCAGTGACACAGAGGGGTGAGGAGCAGGGGCTGAGGTCACTTCATGCCATGGTGGCTCTGCTGCTCCTTCCTCCTTGTGCTTTGCCTCTGCTGCAGCCTGGGCTCCCCTAAGAGGTACAAAAGCCATCCCTGTGTCCCCCTCCTACACTGACCTTGTCACACAACCCCCAAACACCTCTCTGGAGACTGGGAATGCTTCCATGGCCAGCTTTGGGATAGATGTGTGGCAGGACAGGCCTGGAAGGAGTTCCAGGTGCACATGGGGCACACGGATGCCAGCTTGGGTTGGACAGGTGGGTGTGCAAGCACAGGGACAGGGATCAGGGATCAGAGATCAGGAATCAGGGATCGGGGGTCAGGGAGCTGAGCTGGGCTCTGCTCCCAAACAGGGAGAAGCTGGAGCAGGGACAGTGAGGTTTGGAGGGGCAGAGCCACCCTGAGCTCAGGTCCTAGGTGCTGGGGAATGACCTGATGTGCCAGAGTCAATTCCTGTTTGAGAGTTTGGGGTTAAAACACAGAAGGTTTTAAAGCCAGGATGGAGAAAACCACTCCAAGGCAGCAGGGATTCCCTGTGCCTGCTGCTGTGAGGGCTGACCCTGAGCTCGAGTGCAGCTTTTAGTGGGGAAAGGACTCTCAGGATGCTGAGATTCTCTGCAGAGAGGCTGCATTAGGGCTGGGGGGCATCGATTCCGGTGCAAGGTCAAGGCTCCAGAAGCTGCAGAGAGACTGAGGATAACTGGAAAGGCCCAGGATCTGCTTCCAGGCACTGAGTGGAGCTGGAGACGCTTTGGCTGCTGCTGGCACTTCCTGAGCTGGAGATGCAGGGGATGGCAGGGGCCCAGCAGCCTCTGGGCCCCCTGGGATGGCAGTGGGAGCCTCAGCTCAGCTCTTCTTGGGTGAGACATAGTCTGGTAAAAGCCTGGGCTCCTGTATACCTGGCAGGAGCACATTTAGTTCAGGGTTTTTCACACTGGAATTGCAGCCCCATCCCCACTCCTGAGGGCTGGCACTGTCCAGCTGTGCAGTGATGACATGGTCAGGGGTACTCTGGGGGAAAATTGCCTCATGCTGTGCCTTCTTAGAGCTCTTCTGCTCGGGAAATGCAAGATAAATGAGTGGTGAATGCAGAAGCTGCTGGCTCTGTCACTGTTTCCAGGGACAGGAGCTGTTGGTGTGGGCTGGGGCAGAGGAGCACAGCATGCCTGCTGTCTGTGCCACAGCCTCACAGTTCCATCAGCAGGGGAATGGGAACTCCTCAGCCTGCTAGAAATTGCCACTTTAGATTTATGCAGTGTGTGTTTGGCCACGTAAAACCTTTCCTGCCCTGCTGGGCGGGTCCTCCCTGGTGCAAGGGGCAGAAGTTTGTGTGGGTGCTAATCCCACTGCCAGTAGTTGTAACTGGGCTGGACACATGGTGCCTTCCAATCCCACTGGATTTCAGCAGCAAACACACGAGCCATGAAACCTGCCAGCACTCAGGAAACAGATGTTGATCCAAGTGTCACTCTGCATCAGGAGTCTGGCTTTGAAATATCCCAGGCGTGAGGAAAAGGTTTCAGCTGATGTATTCCAGGGGAATGGTCCATTCATGCTGATTCCAGAGGTAACTGCATTTCCCAAATGCAGGAAGAGATTTCTGGGCTCCTCTGTCAAAATCAACCTTCCTGGTTAACACTCCATAGGTAAGCCAGGCTGGATTTCTCCGTTCTGGGAATCTTTTTGGTGGAATCCCATTCTCTTGTTGGTTGCCTCTCTTATCACAGATCATCAAACCAAACCAGCTCTGATTCTGGTTCCGATTCCAAAGCAACCTCTGCATCATTGGTCTGGCATTTCGAAGGGCAGGTCCATAAAACATCTTCCAGGTTCCCAAGCCCCTGGTGATAACAGGATGAGAAATCCCTGGAAAATGATGAATTATTTCTTTTCAGCCAAAAGGAAATGTCAGGTACCACCTGTCCCGTGGGGACATGGCACCACGGGGGCTGCAAAAAGAGACCGGGACTTAAGGGCTGAACGCCTTTGCCAGGCCCAGGAGGAGCAGCAGAGTCCCCTGGCTCCTGTTCCCCGTGCTTTGGGGCGGTTCTGTCGCCGAGTCAGAGCCGATACCGATCTACAACAGCGACGCGGTGTTCAAGGAAACATTTCTGCACTCGGCAATGAGAAAAGCAGAGCATATCTGCCGAGGTGACATCGATCACGTGTTGTTAAACACACACAGAGCCCGATCACCCCGCAAATTGCCCGGCCTGCGAGCAGACAAAGGCAGATAAGGATAAGGGATGAGCCGCGGGGCTGCCGCGCTCGGAGATGGATGGCCAGGCGCTCTGAGAACTCTATTAACAGCTCCTCCGAACTCTCCAATCTATCGCGTCCCCAACGTATTGAGCGCAGCCTCGCTCAGGCTTTATGAGAAAAACAGCTCCATTAAGCAGCCAATTTTTGTCAGTGTGCGCAGGGGTCATTTGAGTCTCCCCTGTGCCGCCGGGAGCACAGAAATCTTTACGTTTGTGGTGAACTGAAGTCGCCTTTGGGGTCAAACGCGGCGGCTGCTTCACGGTCTAAATGACTTCTAACTTGTGGACTACCTGGAATCGAGGATGTCAAATGCACTCATTAACTAAACTCTACAGCTTCTGATTCATCTGGAAACTCGTCCTTTTATAGTTCAGTGGAGGCAAAGCAAACGGATAAAACTCCTGAATTTTCTGCTTCGGAAACCTGTATCACCTTTCCTTTCTCCCTCTCTTTTCTTCCTTGGTGAAAAATTTCCCTGATGCCGAAGTGTTTCTTCCACTAAAAGAGCAAGGAGAGATTTTTGACCTAGTATTTATTCTGGCCTTTTCAACATGAGAAGGGAACATGAATCCCTGTCATATTCCCAACGGGTGCTGCTGACTAAGAAGCCACTTTACACCCTTTTTATGTCTCCCATATTTTTAAGGCAGCTTGACTGTGCTCATAAGAGCACATCCCATCACACCAGGGGCTGGGGCGCTGCAGAACAACTGGCGTGGGAAGAGGAGGCTCGGGGGGCACCTTCTCACTCCCTAAAACCCCCCGACAGCTCGGGGCGGGGGGCGGGGTCCGGCTCTGCTCCCAGGGAGCGACAGGACAAGAGGAAATGGCCCCAGGCTGTGCCAGGGTAGGTTCAGGTTGGATATGGGGGAAAATTTCTCACACCGAAAGGACTGTCCAGCCCTGGCACAGCTGCCCAGGGCAGTGGTGGAGTCCTCGTCCCTGGGGGAATTTAAAGACCTTGTGGACGTGGCACTTGGGACACGGGCAGTGCCGAAGAATGGTTGGACTTGGCGGTCTCTCAGGGCTTTTCCAGCCCAGAAGATTCTGTGATCATCAAACTGGTTCTTGTGGGGGCAGGGAAAACCTGAGTTCTCTGCTCCTGTCCCGGTGCCTGCTCTTTGGAAAGCCAGAGCTGCAGCAGGAGCTGCTGCCCTCCTCGGGCAGCACCCGCGGCAGGTGGGGAGGCAGGTGCAGCACCAAACCCACCTGCGACAGGTTCAGGGCTCCGAGCAGCGCCGGCGCCGGTGTGAGCACACGATTCCTCCCCTGCAGCGAGCAGGCGGCGCTGGGAATAGCCGGGAATAGCCAGGAATAGCCGGGAATAGCCAGGAATAGCCGTGCCTGTTCCGTCTCGCAGGGGAGGTCACTGCGAGGCTTCACCAGACGAGGATTCAGTTCCGTGAATCCCGTTTTGATGCGTGTTGGGTTTGGCACGGAGCAGCGCCCGCCCCCTTCTCACCTGCCTCCCGATGCCATCCTCCCCAGACTCCCATTCCCAGCCCCAATCCCCGGCTCACATTTGCCCAGAAGCACAGAAGGAAGTCTGTGTGCTGCACATGCATAAGTAATACCGCTGAAATCAGACTTGTTTAAAAATAGATAGTCTCTCTAATAAATATTTTACCTACTGTCTTTAGGCTGTAAAACTCCCCCACTGAAGTGTTAAAACAAACCTTGTTGTTGGCCCATAAATGCCCGGAACAACCCCGGCCGTGGCTGTGCTGGGAAGAGGGGCTGCCCTGGGGAGGGGACGTGGTCACCTGCGCACAAACACCTGCCCTGAAACCCTCAGGAAAGGTGGCCTGGTGGCCTTTTGGCTCCGAGAACAGAGCTCCGCATCCAACTGACTCATTTGGTGACCCGTGAGTTTGACTAATGAAATCGAAGGATAAGATCTCTCATGATATTTATGAGCAACATTCTTCTTTCCATATCTTTATTTCTTCCTGCCCAGAAGTGGAATTAGAATTAGATGGCTGAATAAGGCAAAACAAAGGACACTGACGGAGCCAGAGATAGGAGGATTTTTCATTAAAAAGAGTGACAGGTGGGAGAATATGTCCAAGTGTGTTTCTGGAAGATAATCCTGCATTTTGGGTTTAGGGCATCACTCACCATGCCTTACCTGACATGATGTTCCCACTCCTCGGATTCCCTGGGAACAAGGGGGTAATTTAATCTGTTATTCTGTCTAGAACCTGGGGCTGGAGGGTTGATTTTGCATGGAAAGGGGGCTCCTGAGGGCAGCACACATCTGCCCTGGCACAGAGCTTAGGCAGCAGGGAATCCTGGCCAGCAATGCCAGGAAATGAACCGGAGAGGGAGAATCCCAAGGGAACAATGGAGAGGCCAGGCTGAGATCCTGTGGATGTCTGTGCCCATGACAGCAGGGCAGGGCTGATGGCTCCCACCCCACAGCCAAGGCTGAACAGAGCCCTCTCAATCCCCATCCCTGTCCCCGTGCCCTGGAGCCCGGCCAGGAGAGCCCGGCAGCAGGGCTGGCTGGGCTGGAGGCACCAGGAGCATCCTGGAGAAGCAGGGCAGTGTCTCAGAGACACCCCTGAAGGGACAAGCAGGACATGGTGAGGGGATGGTGATGCCTAAAGAGGCTCCCTGGAACAGAGGCTGGGCAGACTTAAAGGAATAAAGCGAAATTTATTAAAAGGCTTCAAAGGAGACACTTTGGGCAGTGCGAGAGCCTGGCCAGGGCTACACCCAAGATGGACTCAAGATGAACCTCGAGTGCCGGAGTTTCACACTTTTATAAGTTTTGGGCCATTTCCAGGTTGGGTTCATTGTCCAATTCCACTCCAGGTTCTGCAGTCCCACCCTCCCAGGTTGCTCTCCTCATTTCTCTGCTGTTTGCACTTTTTGGGCTGAGGCTGCAGCGGTGCCCTTGGTTCTGGGGCTGGGAAAGGATTGTTCTGTGCCTGAGCTGTGAGGAGAGCTTGCTCACACTTTATGTGGAGTTCAGAGTCACACACAAATGCAGTGCAGAGCCTGGAAAATATAAAAGCCAACACTTAGGGCATCACTGGGGGAACACATGGCTCTGCAGGCCTGGCTGGGGACAGGGCCAGATGTGCTGTGCCCGCTGCCAGCTGTGCCCTTGACAGGGATTTCTGTCGGCACGTTCGGGCAGGGCTGGTGCCAGGCCTGGCACACACTGCCCAAGGCTCAGGCAGCCGGATTAGGGCCCATCTGTGCAGCTCTGGGCTCCCCAGGGACTGGGATTTGTTCAGGTGAAGTGTTGCGACTGTTCCTTCTGACCCCTCCATGGCAGGAGGTTGGAAATAAATCATCTTTAAAGTCTCTTCCAACCCAAGTGTTCCAGAATTCTGTAATTCCCTGGTTTTGTGCTGCTGCTATTGAGAAATTCATTAAGGGTTAGCAGAAAACACAGCCACAAGCATTTTCTGCAGCCTGGCAGTTCATTCTGATAACAATCATGCCATTATTATCAGCCAACAGCACAAAGCAGTGAATCAGCTCCTCAGGAAAGGGAAGGAGCAAAAGCAAACACTGGTGACCCCAAGAAACACCACTTGCCAATCTTCCAATCCATTGTAAAGAAAGGTCTTTGCATTTGAAATATTCCATGAGTGTAAACACATAGAAAGCATGAAAATTAACAGTTCTGTAAATCAAATTATAAATATATTCTTTCAATTCTACTTTGAAATAATTTTTACATGTTCGGGTATTACAAATGCGAATGTGGTGGGGCTCGGTTGCTGCCAGGATCAAACACTGAGGGACTTCCTTAGAAGCAATATTTGATATCCATTAACCTTCCGTTTAACAGCAGGGAGGATCTGTGCCTGAAATTCTTCACTTTCCTCATGTCTGGAGTGAACACGAATCCGATGCATCTCCTGGGGGCTGTGCCCAGGGTCACCATTCTCCTTCTCTTTTGTCCCAGGATAAATGAGCAATACAGAGCGAAGTAAAGTCCAAGAACAGGCATGGTGGGACGGGTGCCTGTGCCTGGGTGTGTTTGGAAGCAGGGCGAGGCTGTCCCACGGCGCCAGGGGCTGATTTTCAGCTTTATTTGAGGTGAATCTCATCAGGTCTGCCAGCACAGGGCCGCTGCTCTGGGCAGTGCACGGGGCTGCGCTGGGGAACAGGGACAGGGCGAGGGAAGCAGCTTCGAGCTGAGCCGCACAGGGACACCTGAAGCAATTTCCCCATGGAAAGGGCAGTCAGGGATTGCAGCTGCCGGGGGAGGTTGGGATCCCCATCCCTGGAGGTGCCCAGGGAAGGCCTGGGCATGGCACTCAGAGCTCTGGGTTGGGGACAAGGTGGGGATGGTGTACGGCTTGGCCTCGGTGGTCTCGGAGAGCTTTTCCAGCCTCCAGGATTTTGGGATTCCCGCGCCAGCCCTCGCCGTCCCCATGGCAACGCGCTGTCCCCGCGGCCGCGCGGCGTGTCCCGCACGGCGGCCCGTACCGCGGGGCATTGTGGGCCGGGCAAGATG
>VZTB01007830.1:6390-32541 GCA_013397245.1 Thryothorus ludovicianus | reverse complement strand
GGCCGGGCCGAGCCGCACCGCACCGCTCCGCAGCCCGGCCCCCAGCCAGCCCCTGCCCCAGGCCGGCCCGCGGGGAGGGCCGGAGCGAGCCCGGCTGGGGTCCGGCCACAGCCCCCACGCTGCTCTCCGGCCCCATCTGAGAACCTCCCCGGGCCCGGCGTGGGAACGAGACCGGCTCCCTGGGAACACCGGGAGATAAGGCACGGGGTCTGAGCAGCCACGGGGACTGAGGACAAGCCTTTCTCAGGCGCAGCAGATCCCCACCGAGCACAGGCCCAAAGCAGGACAGCACGGTGTGGGTCAGTTCCACACCTCGGCCGGCCGCGGCCAGCAGCGTGGTCCTGACCAGCTGCGGGTGCCCCAACTGCACACCAGGCAGAGACGCGCCGGGACGAGGCTCCCAAGGCCCCGGGGGCGAGGCACAGCATGGATCAGTCACCAGAATTAGACCCTTCACAGGAACCAGAAAGTGCCGAGCCACAAGATGCCTATGAACGTGGGCATGGCCCTTACCAGCCGCACGAACCGGGTTATGGTCTTGACCAGCCCGGGTACAGCCCATATGAGGATGAGATTCCCGATGCCCAAGCCCGGATGCTGGCAATCAAGAATGCAAAAGCCTATTTACTGAAGACCAGCACAAAATCTGGCCTGAATTTGTAAGTTTGAAAAAGGATCACAATCAAAAAAGGAAGTATGGAAGTATGAGTGGAGAGAAAGGTATAAGGACAAAGGGAGGTACATAAAGGGATAATGTTATACATGCAATATTTCATCACTGGTGATACTTACATGTGTCCAACATCTTTCAGAACCAAAATTCCTAATGGAATTTTATAGAGAGTTCAAAAAGAAATTGATATGATTGAGAGTATGTTTAAATTCAGATACAGCTGATAGACAGATGGAGTATATACTAGAAATGGAAGATGGGAATGCTCTTAAGTATAATCAGATTAGTTTTAACTAATTTGCCTTAATGCTTCATGATCCCCTTTCTTCTAACTATTCCAATAATTTCTCCAAAGATTCAGATGATTAGCCTTTACTTGTTTTACTAAAAGCATAATATTCTAAGACTTTTGTATAGTAAGCCAACAATATTTACATTTATATGACAGGTATGATCATTTTGCTAATATGCTAACAAAGATCCTGGATGAACAGCCCACAAATACAGTAGACATAATTGAGAATATCAGCAAGGATGTGAAGTGGGCTCAGTTTCGGAAAAAAATGGACACTCTTCGAGACGAACATCTGATTCCTCCTACATTTGAAGCTGCAGAAAAGTACAAAGCTTTGTTTGTCAAGGAAGGTGAAGAAGAACATGAAGATCTAGATGAAGAGATGGTGAGTTATTATCAGAGTGAAACAAGTACCAAACATACCAGGGAAGGGGTGGGCGGATGGTGGGAAGGGAAAGGAGGAAGGGAGGAAGTTGTGGTTTCTTCTGTAGTGATGCCTCTCCTGACTATACAAATAATTGCAGTCACAGCACCATGTACCCTCCTCACAGCTGAGCCCGCCCCATGTCTAGTTCTGAAGGAAAAAAACCCATCTGGTTACTTAGTTGAGATTTTTTTACTGTAGTAAATCTAATATCCTGAGCCTTTATAATCAGGGATGTTCTAGATGTGATAGAAAGTGAAGTTTATAACATCTCCCATATGCCAGTTCAGCATGGAATATTGCATCCAAGTTTATTTTCTTTATATAAAAGGGATGTTTCTTTACCTAAAGTGATCATAATTCTTGATACCAGTTAGACAATATTGTACACAGCTGCTACTGTAAAACAGCAGAATGCAGAATTTTGTGATTCTTCCAGCTCCTGGTATGGTTCCAGTCTGTCCTCCTCCAACTGAAACAAAATATGGTTTTAATGAATAACTAATACAATTGAAAAGCAACTTCTTAAAACAGGATTTTTCATTATTCAGTTGCTTATATGCAGAATCATTTGTACCCAAGGAAAAATGAGAATTCTTATAATGAGAGATATAAGAATATAAATCAGAATTATAATAGTCAAGGGAAATAATTCAACAAGGTGTTGATTTTCATATGAAGTTAACCAGTATATATTCAAATGAATTACCATTGCAGAGTACAAATACCTACCACAGAAGAGACAGTCCTTCATCTTTTCCATAGTCTGTTATGTATCTTGCATTAACAGTATAGAATGCTGAAAGTGGAAAAAAGGTAGAGTAATTCAGAAAGGATTTCTGAATTTTTCTGTCAATCTTGCTTTGATATAAGAAACCTGTCAGATCCAAAGAAATTCCATATGAAACTAGCACTAATTCTTCCAAATTCCCTACGCTGTCATGTCCAACTTCTATTAATGCTGTTATATGATCACCTACCCCCAATTAAAAGAGAGATGGGTGGTAGAGCAACTGGAAATGCTTAATTATTGGCCTAGTTCTGCTTTCACTGAAGCCAGATGGAGTCTTACAATGGACTTGGATAAGAGCAGGGGGCAATATTTTAAAAATTACAGGGAGCTGTATGCCAAGCACTATTCACCCCAGAGAAATGCTATTGGTCTGGTGCCTAAAATATGAAATCTGTTTTATCTACAGCAAAAGGCAACACAGTGTCACTGTTTGCAGGCATCAAGGCTTCTTAGCTGACATGCCCTGGCACTGAATCCCTCATAGACATTGTGTAAGAATGCTGACTTCTTTTGCAGTAATTAGGAGTTTTTTGAAATCCTGTGTTCTAAGAGCTGCAGTTCATCTATGTTCTCTTCCTTGCCACTAAAAGACTTTTTAATTTTTCTAAATGATAGTAAATAAAGTAGTGAATGAATGTCTGCAAAGTACGTTGAGATAATGAGTGGCACAACAGTAAAGTGAAGTATAATGTTCCGTAGATAACATGTTCAATTTTTAAAATGGATAATTATCCTATTCTTTAGCTCTAACTCTGAATCTTCTTTTCTAGGGACAGCCCTCTCTACCAAATGTGATGGAAACAGCCTTTTATTTTGAACAGGCTGGAGTTGGCCTGAACAAAGATGAATCCTATTACATATTCCTTGCCCTTAAAAACCTAATTAATGTTCAGCCAATCCAGACCTGTCGCTTTTGGGGCAAAATTTTGGGCTTGGAAATGAACTATATTGTAGCTGAAGTGCAGTTACGGGAAGGGGAAGATGAGGAGGAAACAGGAGAGGAAGGAGAGGAAACTATTGCAGAAGGAGAGAAAGAGATGGGTGAGGCTGAAGAAGATGAGCAGAAAGAAAAAGAAGCTGAACCACCAAAGTCCACCTATAAACCCCCACCTGAGATCCCAAAAGAAGCAAATGGGACTGGGACTAATAAATATGTCTACTTTGTGTGTAACGAGCCAGGCAGGCCCTGGGTGAAGTTGCCTCCAGTGACACCAGCCCAGATTGTCTGTGCCAGGAAAATCAAGAAGTTCTTCACTGGTCGGCTGGATGCTCCTATTGTGAGCTTTCCTCCTTTTCCTGGAAATGAGGCCAATTACCTGCGTGCACAGATAGCTCGAATCTCAGCAGGAACCCATGTCTCTCCCACTGGATTTTACCAGTTTGCAAATGAGGATGAAGAGGAGGAAGAAGAAGCAGATACATATGAAGAAAACTCCGAGTTTGAGCCTCCTCCTGTGGCTGAAATGGTGGAGTCCCTCACCACGTGGGCACACCATGTCAAGGGCATTCTAAAGCAGGTGTGTGCCAGCATAGCTCACATGGACCTGGATACCACTCACACTGCAGTTTAGTACTTTTTCCAGTGATGTGTTCTTGAGTTTGAAACCTGTTTTTAAATAACAATATGGAGTTAGGCCCTGATAGATAACAATAATTTCTTGCAATCTTCTGTATTAGGTTTTCTGCTTTGAGATCCTTATTTAACAAAAATGTTTAAAATTCTCTTTTCTTGGGGAGTATGCTAAAAAGCAGATAGCTTATGATTGTATGCTAAATTGAATTTATTTGGTTTTTTCTTCTGGTTAATTTTTTGTTTTATACTTTCAGCTGTGGAACATTCAAATGAAAAAACTTTAAAACATGTTCTGTCAGACTAGTGCTGGACAGAGGTATTACTAATTTGGTTGTCATTGCTGGATAGTTTGATGGCCAGTCTACCAGTTCAAGAATGCTAGTGTAAAATAACAGCAAATGATAAGAAATAAGGTTTAAACTTACTGCCAGCAAAACAATAGTTGTAAAAAATAAAATTTATGTGCATTAGAATCTTAACATTCTGTTATGTTCCTCTGTCTGGTAGTCAAATAACAAGGCAGATTTTAAAAAGAAGAGATAAGTCCATAGTTTGTAGTAACTGGTAATCTAGCAAGGATATAAACCAAATTGGCCAGGAACTGAAGAATACAAAATGACAAAAAGCTGATGACAGAGGTATAAGGTTATTCTCAAGCAGTGAGCAGGAATGAATGAGGGGAGGAATGAGGGAAATGTTCTGCCAAGAGGATACAATATTCTGTTAACAATACACCAGTTATGGATTACATATTTTTCTTCTCGTCCCAACTGTGTGTGTCTGAGCCAATTGGTTTAACTAGTTTTAACTTGTGTTCTTTCAGTGATTGTTACATATATTTATTACTTTTCCACATCAATTATAGGGTCGCTGTTTTTGGATTAATCCTTCTCAAAAATCAGAGGAAAATGAAGAAGAAGAAGATGAAGAGGAGGAAGAGGAGGAGGGAGGAGAGCAACAGCAAGAAAGAGGACTACCCCTTCTTACTCTAATCTCTGAAGATGAAGGTATTCTTCATGGAATGTGAAGGTTTTGATAGAGAGTCACTAGGAATGTTGTCATTTAGCAGTAAATATTTGAAGTTATAGAACTCTGACACTCCTTCACCTATGTAGGGTAAGCTCATTCTTTTACAAAATCAATCAAAAGCAAAGTGGTTAACAGTATTGGCATTAAAACTGAAATAATCAGGTTTACTAGGTAACCATCTTAATGAGATTAAAAGGAAAAAATAACTTAGACTTGTCATGTTATTGCAAGTTCAAAACAGCTCACTACATGAAATATATTCAGCTATTTTTATCTCATCTTTTTAGGAAAAAAGAAAAGTGTGTGTATGTGTAAATAAATATAGTAATTAATATGTACACACATGCACTGATATACATTATTTGTATAAGAATTTAAATTTTTAGCATATCACTGCAGCATACCATGGGAATAAGGGAGCCTGAATGTTAGACTACATTAATATTTGATTATTTTCCTACTCTCCATTCTTTAATCAAGGAATGGAGATACAATTATAGGATACAATTTATCCATAAGTGATGAAAAGTCCTTGACAAAAAACCAGAGGTGAGTGCTTGTCTTAGTTTGAATGACAGGTGTCTGCTAGGGAAGGCAGGAGCCTCCCTTGAAATGGAGAATGTAAACTCTCTCCCTCGGAATTGTTATAATTTTGAAATGAAGGGACTATATGAGGATAGGAAACAAAACATCAGCAACAACTATGGCATTAAAAGCAGAACCAGGGACCAATCACAGTCTTCTCAGTCGCTGGCACCTTCCCCTCTGGTGCAGTCACCGTCACAGCCGGCAGGAGCGAGCCAAAGTCCGGGGGCTGGATGAGATGGATCAGAAGCTCAGCAGCCGCAGCTGGAGCTGTGGAAATGTCCCGGCAGGGCAGGGGCAGCCTGGGGAAACCCAGAGCAGAAGCGATGGAACAGCGGGCACGGGGCAGCGGCTCCCGGCAGGGCAGGGAGAGGCGCGGTTCAGGATTCCCGGGACACACGAACAGACGGGGGTCGGTCCCTCAGGGCTGAGCTGCAGCGCTGCCGGCGAGTTCTCCCCGCAGGAAACAGCAGCCCGGCCGTTCCCTCCCACGGCGAAAAGCGAGAGCCCAGCTGGGCCAGCCCCGTCCTTTACCTGCCTCTGTTCTCACGGTATCAGTGTTCCTCCAAGGGAATACTCCCGGAGAGAAAGTGTAGCCACATGCCACACTCCCGACTTCAGCTACTTCTTTTGTCTTTCTTAAGTACCCAGAAGTATCCAGTAATTAATTTAATAGCAACTTATGGCAAAAAATTCTATAAGAAATGAACCCAACCCCCAAGAGTGCTACTAAATTTTTCTATACATGGGGGGTCTATCATCATCTCTCTGCTACCTACCCATACATGCAAACCACATGTTGGAAAACAGGTAATGCCTACACTTACACTTGTTTCTGACTTCTGACTCTTCTGTGCTGCAATTTAATATAAACCTTGTTTGAATTCTGTGCAAGTCTTGTAGCTCAGTCTTAGGTATTTTGTAGTGGCTCGTCAAGTCTATTTGTTCATAGACAGTGTGTGTTTGGCTGTCTCCAGGCATGAAAGACATCCCTGCTTGGACAGCTCAGGCTTCTACAAACCTGATCCCAGAATATTCTGTTGCAATCCTGCAGTCTAACCGATGGCCTGGAGCTTATGCCTTTGCATCTGGCAGGTGAGAGTCCACCTGACATGGTTGCAACACTGACTGTATGTGCTACACACAGGTGCCTCTCTAATGCAGGCAGAGTTACTTTATTATTAATTCATTGACTGAATTCTAACTTTTCCAGAGACTGATGGAGAAGGCCACTTAAATGTGCTTAGCAACAGTAAATGTGTTTAAGACTGAAAACAAATAATCATTGCAAAGGCTGGCATAAAGCTAATGGATGTAAATGCCGAGTTAATATTTGAGCACAGTCCTCGATTTAAAGAGCATTTTCATGTGTTTGTGTGACTTTTTACAAAACCAGCTATATTCTGTGGTTCTAATGTTCCTTTGTTTCCACTGCACGTGGTTATTACCTCCATGTATATTTCCACTACAGTCATTCCACTACACAGTCCTCCAGTGCAGTGCAGTGACACTTCATAATTTTAAATAGAATATGTGTTAATAACCATTAGAGCACTTAAAAAGAGGTGTGATGTTTAAAATTCTGCTATAGGATATGTGCACCACAGTGACTTCTTGTGCAGCAGAGTAAGGATGCCTGACAATGTCTCTGCTAATATTTTATATTAATATTAATAATAATGAATGTGTGATCTTTCACTTCTCTTTCTCAGGAAATTTGAGAACATCTACTTTGGCTGGGGTCACAAATACAGTCCAGAAAGCCACACTCCTGAACTGCCCCCGCCAGCACAAGCAGAATATCCCAGTGGGCCGGAAATCACGGAGACAGCAGACCCCACTGTGGAAGAGGAAATGGCTTTCAAGGCTGCGCAGGAAGAAGCCTTAGCCGAAGCTGAGGAAGGGGAAGATGAGGAAGAGGAGGATGATTAAAATATGGAAGAAAACAGATTGTTTTAAAAGTTGGAGCATAAACAGCATTTTCATAACATAGTCATTTATTTGCTGACCTCAAAAGAAATACATTTGGAGTGTGCTTTGTTTTTTGATTTCTGTAGGCTTTTCTTTGCTGCTATCTTCCTTTCCTTCCCCATCCCTCAAACCTGCCCACAGTGGCATGAATGCTTTTTCTGTTTGACTAAGCAAACATAATCTGCTTCCTAAAATGATACTGCTTTGAACTAAGAACTACCACACTGTTCACACTGTTTTTCTAGCCCTCTCTTCAATATATATATATATATTTTACTTAAATAAATAGGTTTTTTAATCCCATGACAGTGTCACTTTTATGTGTCAAAGCGTACTATTCAGCCTGGAGAAGAGGCAGCTCAGGGGTCCCCTTACTGCTCTACAGCTCCCTGACAGGAGAGTGTAGCCAGGTAGGGGGTGGCCTCTCCTCCCCAGTTACAAGCGGCACGAGAAGAGGAAATAGCCTCAAGTTGCGCCAGGGGATGTTCACATTAGCTCTCAGGAAAAAATCCTTAATGGAAAGGGTTGCCGGCCCGGGAAGCGCTGCCGTGCCTGTAGGTGTTTAAAAGGCCGGCGGAAGGGCGGGAGCACATCGCTCGACTCCCTGAGCGGAGCCATCCGGGCGCTGCCGGCAAGGGGGGGGAAAGCCGCCCAGCCCGCCTGTTCCTGAGCATGCGGCCCTCGGCCGCCCCCTGCACCTCCCCGCCAGCCTGTGCGAGTGGTGCGCTCCACGCACGGCGTGCGTCCCCCGCGGGCCAATAGGGAGCGGCTGCGGGCGCAATTCAAACTGCGGCGGCGGTTGGGGTGGGCAGTGCCGGTCCCGTTCCCTTGTCCCGGTCCCGTTCCCTTGTCCCGGTCCCGTTCCCTTGTCCCGGTCCCTTGTTTCGGGTCCGCTCCTCCTGTCCCGGGCGGGCATGGCGGACGAGGGCGCCGTCACGGTGTGCGTTCGTGTGCGACCGCTCATCGCCAGGTGAGCCGCAGGGCTGGCCGCAGGGGGAGGCTCCTCGCCCCTCTGGGTGCCGCCGTGCCCAGCGCCGGGGGCAGGGAGGCGGACGGAGGGGTCCGGAGCGAGCGGCTGGCGAGAGCCGGCGAAAGGGGCCCGCGTTTTGGGAGCAGAGTCCTCGCCCAAGAAAGTTGACAGTGTCTCTTCTTTCAGAGAAAATGCCTCAGGAGTGTCCCTTCACTGGAAGAGTGAGAATAATACTATTTCCGACGCGAATGGTACCAAAATATTTAGTTACGGTAAGAATGTAAAGCGGTTGCTTTACTTAGATGTTTACGCGGAACTTTGCTACTGTACTCTCGAACGTGTCGACTGTGGTGAATGCCCTGAGCCTCTTGAAATGTCCCCCAACCTGCCCAGCTTCCTAATTCCGAGGGAGTGGCATTGGGGCACACAGGATTTCTGGTGTAGGCAGGACTGGGATGTGCATTTGAGGTCAGCCTCCTGATGGATGGACATTGCTTTCTCTGTTCTGGTTCGTGCCATAGTGGCTTTGGAACACATTCTTGTGATCTGAAATCCAGTTGTAAATGGAATAAACAAGAGCTAGTCCAGAGCATTTAGAGAGAAGGGTATGGGAGAACAATCCCAGAAGTGACTAGTGTGAATGTTGGATCCTCATAATTAACTGGCTTCCTTTGAGTCTTTTCCTACTGATCGACTCTACTTGTTAATATGAACGTAGCCACTCAAATATTTTTCCCAAAATACAGATTCAGTAAAAGCATGCACCAGGCTAGGAGTTTAACAATTAACCTGTTAATCAGCCTTACCATCCTCGTAGATAAATTAGCCAAAACTTTTTAGGATCAAATGGGATGACCGCTTAACTGTGCTCATCATTCTTGGTTTCTTTTTTTCACTTGTCCATCATCTGTGCATTGTGTCTTTCTTGATTTTGTGTTTAATATTAAAGCAAAATTTTAAAAGCTTCCATTAGGGTGTCAGAAGGATTACAAACGATTGTGCAAATTTACTGGATTTGAAGTCAGCAATACTGAATGACAGCTTGTTTTGACTTAAAATAGAATGGATTCACATGTTTGTTTATTTGCTTTAAGATCGTGTCTTTCAATCAAGTGACAACACTGTATGATGGTGTCGCTGTTCCAATTATACAGTCAGCTGTGCAAGGCTATAATGGTAGGTTTTAAACCTGTGTTTAAATTCTTTTGGTAATGTATTTCAGAGATAGCTGGTAAAACTTAACTATCTTTCTAGGCACAATATTTGCTTACGGGCAGACTGCCTCAGGGAAAACTTACACCATGATGGGGAATGAAGATTCTGTCGGCATTATCCCCAAAGCGATTCAACATGTGTTCAAAATTATTTGTGAGGTGAGAAATTCTATTAAATTGAAGTGACTGAAAGGACTAGTAATATTTGTAATGGTTACATAAAAGCTAATTTTAGCATCAAAAGGCTTATGAAGGAAATTAATTTATATTGGACTATATGTTGCTGTTACTTTGCTAGTCTGGCTGAGATGAGTGTTTCAAATAAAAAGCTAATGGGACTCTATTAGTTGAAATCAAATCAGAATAAAACTGAGGAGAGTTCTTAACCTTCCAAATATGTTAAATCAATTACTTAATGTGGTAATTTTGCTTCTTAATGTGGTAGATAAGATAACGTGAAGTTTTGTGTTTATTCTCCTATTTTAGAAGTCTAAAAAATTAACAATTAAAGAATTATTTATTTTTTTGTGGGAAGAATATTACACTATATTTACTTATTTCAGGATTACAAAAGAATTGCTAATTGCTCAATAATAATAAAAGTAAGGAGAAAGTGTACATTAAAACATTGATTTACAAAATATGATTTGCAGAGTACCTGCTTCTGCCTTGAGGGTTTCAGCTAATTGTTAGCAGTAAAATTAAATAGTCGCTGCTCCATTAAGGAGGTGCAGAGTACCCTTAGAGCCTTTATAGAAGTAACTAAAGGCAAGAAAATTTTCCTGGAGTCCTTCATGTGCAGCCTTTCCTCACCCCAACATTCTCTGCTAAGGAGGCAGGGGAAGAAGCAGCATCAGCAAAGTAAATTCAAGCAAGCAAAGAGAGAAGACAAGGTATGCAGAGAGGAAAGAGCCTAAGCAGGAGGCAATTGGTTATGGAAATGGCATTTAAGTAGGAGAACTGTTGTCATGCTTGTGTAGAGCAGTTCTCTTAATTTTATAACCTCTTAAA
The DNA here is from genome assembly GCA_013397245.1 of Thryothorus ludovicianus. NCBI lineage: Eukaryota > Metazoa > Chordata > Aves > Passeriformes > Certhiidae > Thryothorus > Thryothorus ludovicianus. Next base: position 22,003 of record VZTB01007830.1, on the reverse strand, counting down.
AGTGGTATGCCAGTAATGCAGCTGGAGAGAAGTGGGATAGAAGAAAAATTAGTCTGTATTGGTAGATGCTAATGTACAGAAAGGATGAAGGGAAAGAAATCTGTGGAACAATATCCTAACTTTTATCTCCAATTTAAGAATAATTGCATTAAAAGATGTCTATCAGTTAATCTGGTTTTTGTTTGGTATTTTTTTTCCCTTTCAACATTAGATTCCAGATAGGGAATTCCTACTCAGGGTTTCTTACATGGAAATCTACAATGAAACAATTACCGATTTGCTTTGCGATAATCGGAAAAAGAAGCCTCTGGGAATTCGTGAGGACGTTAATGTAAGTGGATGTTATGCATAGAGATTGTATCTGCTTGGAGTAAAAGAAGCTGGGAAAAAAAGGTCTTCAAAAGCATCCAGTGGAAAAGTTTATTGGGATGAACTGTGTAATTGTATCTTCAGCATTAGCAGGAGGACCCTTGATGTAGTAGAATAACAACAATGACTTTGGACTTGCTATTGCTAGTTCATCTTCATAAATCTTTACAAAAGTAGACTTAAGCCTTAACTTTTCCAGGATGGTATATTCAATTTAACTTTGACAGTAAAGGCTGAAGAATTGTTTAGCTAATGACACTTCTACAAACACTTCTCCATGTGTTACAAGTTTCTGACAAATATACAGTTACTTTAATATCATCTTCATATCATCTACCAAGTAGACACACTTCTACTGTGATCTTAGAATAACCATGAGACTAGAACTATGCAATTAGATGATCACTATAGAAAAATTTATCTGTATTAACACCATCTTCACTTTCTTTGTATTGAGTTTTGTAGGAAATAATAAAAATGGTTGGTTTGGGCCTTGGGGTGGTTTTTTCCTTTGGTTGCCTTAAGTGATCATAGGCTTGGAACACAGGAAGAAGAGAAATTTACCACTTCTATGACTATGTCCTTAGAAAAGTTACTGAGAAATATACTCCTAAATTCCCTCAGAAAGTGTCAAAAAGGATATTTCATTCAGAAGTTCTGTTTTCAGGAAACTTTCTATATCTGTTGTTTGATTCTTGTGCCCTTAGGCCACAATTTTTGTCAAAGTCTAAACTTTACCCATCCCTTGTGTTTGGAGTAAAAAGACATTCGGCTGTTGAATTAACACCATAATAATTGCTGGTAATGTTAACTTTATGTATTGAAGTGTGTTTTGGAGTTCAGTAAAATTTATTACAGTGTTTATTCTATAGAGGAACACATATGTAGAAGATCTGATTGAAGAAGTGGTGGTTGCCCCAGAGCAAGTTATGGAATGGATCAGAAAAGGAGAAAGTAAGTATTTCGACAATGTCAGCTGATAGCTTAAAAAAGTGTTGGTTAGTCAGGTATATTTAGAACCATGGGGTATCCTTTTGAGTTTATATTCATAAGGCAAAGTTTTTAATAAAATTTTAAAATTGTACTTTTTGTCTGTTTTTCTCCAGTTTATCAGATTATAAGCAGAAGTATTCTAATATTGTTTTTGATAGGAAATCGCCATTATGGAGAAACAAAAATGAATCAACACAGCAGCCGTTCTCACACTATCTTCAGAATGGTAAAATCTATTTCACTGCTGGGAGTGGTTTTGTTGCTTTCCAAGTAAGAAAAACTTCATTGCACTTGATTGCATTTCTAGATCATTGAAAGCAGAGAACGNGTGGGAAGAATATTATACCATATTTACTTATTTCAGGATTACAAAAGAATTGCTAATTGCTCAATATTAATAAAAGTAAGGAGAAAGTGTACATTAAAACATTGATTTACAAAATATGATATGCAGAGTACTCGCTTCTGCCTTGAGGGTTTCAGGTAATTGTTAGCAGTGAAATTAAATAGTCACTGCTCCATTAAGGAGGTGCAGAGTACCCTTAGAGCCTTTATAGAAGTAACTAAAGGCAAGAAAATTTTCCTGGAGTCCTTCATGTGCAGCCTTTCCTCACCCCAACATTCTCTGCTAAGGAGGCAGGGGAAGAAGCAGCATCAGCAAAGTAAATTCAAGCAAGCAAAGAGAGAAGACAAGGTATGCAGAGAGGAAAGAGCCTAAGCAGGAGGAAACTGGTTATGGAAATGGCATTTAAGTAGGAGAACTATTGTCATGCTTCTGTAGAACAGTTATCTTAGTTTTATAACCTCTTAAAAGTGGTATGCCAGTAATGCAGCTGGAGAGAAGTGGGATAGAAGAAAAATTAGTCTGTATTGGTAGATGCTAATGTACAGAAAGGATGAAGGGAAAGAAATCTGTGGAACAATATCCTAACTTTTATCTCCAATTTAAGAATAATTGCATTAAAAGATGTCTATCAGTTAATCTGGTTTTTGTTTGGTATTTTTTTTCCCTTTCAACATTAGATTCCAGATAGGGAATTCCTACTCAGGGTTTCTTACATGGAAATCTACAATGAAACAATTACCGATTTGCTTTGCGATAATCGGAAAAAGAAGCCTCTGGGAATTCGTGAGGACGTTAATGTAAGTGGATGTTATGCATAGAGATTGTATCTGCTTGGAGTAAAAGAAGCTGGGAAAAAAAGGTCTTCAAAAGCATCCAGTGGAAAAGTTTATTGGGATGAACTGTGTAATTGTATCTTCAGCATTAGCAGGAGGACCCTTGATGTAGTAGAATAACAACAATGACTTTGGACTTGCTATTGCTAGTTCATCTTCATAAATCTTTACAAAAGTAGACTTAAGCCTTAACTTTTCCAGGATGGTATATTCAATTTAACTTTGACAGTAAAGGCTGAAGAATTGTTTAGCTAATGACACTTCTACAAACACTTCTCCATGTGTTACAAGTTTCTGACAAATATACAGTTACTTTAATATCATCTTCATATCATCTACCAAGTAGACACACTTCTACTGTGATCTTAGAATAACCATGAGACTAGAACTATGCAATTAGATGATCACTATAGAAAAATTTATCTGTATTAACACCATCTTCACTTTCTTTATAGGAAATAATAAAAATTGTTGGTTTGGGTTTTGGGTGGTTTTTGGGTGTTTTTTTTCCTTTGGTTGCCTTAGGTTTGGAACGTAAGAAGAAATTTACCACTTGTATGACTATGTCCTTATAAGAGTTACTGAGAAATATACTCCTAAATTCCCTCAGAAAGTGTCAAAAAGGATATTTCATTCAGAAGTTCTGTTTTCAGGAAACTTTCTATATCTGTTGTTTGATTCTTGTGCCCTTAGGCCACAATTTTTGTCAAAGTCTAAACTTTACCCATCCCTTGTGTTTGGAGTAAAAAGACATTCGGCTGTTGAATTAACACCATAATAATTGCTGGTAATGTTAACTTTATGTATTGAAGTGTGTTTTGGAGTTCAGTAAAATTTATTACAGTGTTTATTCTATAGAGGAACACATATGTAGAAGATCTGATTGAAGAAGTGGTGGTTGCCCCAGAGCAAGTTATGGAATGGATCAGAAAAGGAGAAAGTAAGTATTTCGACAGTGTCACCTGATAGCTTAAAAAAGTCTTGGTTAGTCAGGTATATTTAGAACCATGGGGTATCCTTTTGAGTTTATATTCATAAGGCAAAGTTTTTAATAAAATTTTAAAATTGTACTTTTTGTCTGTTTTTCTCCAGTTTATCAGATTATAAGCAGAAGTATTCTAATATTGTTTTTGATAGGAAATCGCCATTATGGAGAAACAAAAATGAATCAACACAGCAGCCGTTCTCACACTATCTTCAGAATGGTAAAATCTATTTCACTGCTGGGAGTGGTTTTGTTGCTTTCCAAGTAAGAAAAACTTCATTGCACTTGATTGCATTTCTAGATCATTGAAAGCAGAGAACGGAGTGACCTCGCAAACGCGAACTGTGATGGAGCAGTCATGGTTTCCCACTTGGTAAATGTCTATTTAATACCTCTTGGAGTACAGGTTAACTAGAGAATTTACTGTTACTGCTTCTTTGAGAGACTGATGGTGCTTCATAATGACTTACAAGAATTCTTTGTTGTTAACTCTGACAGATGTTTCTTAAGTATAGAGAGAGACTCCTGTGGCATTATCTAGAGAAGATGTTCCCACCAGAGGGAATTCTACATGAGAAATATTCATGCTGGACTGGGGAGTGTTATGACCTTCTAGGACCATAAGGAACTATGTCAGAGTGCCCTTGCATTTTGTTACATATATCTTCCCTACAATTGCTTCTGATCAGTGACAAGTCCAGTGAAATATTTAGTAAACTGGATAACCTTAAGACTTCCGTTATCCTCAAATTTAGTTGTTGTTAAAAGAATGTATGGCCTACATCTGCAATGGCCAAAAGATCCATTTTTTTTTTCAGAAGTAACCCCACTTAGCATATCTTTGGTGGATTACTGGCATATGAAATACCATACACTGAGGGGAATACCAGTGGACATCTCTAGAGAAATGTTAAGGTTTCAGAAGCCTTTTCTACAGCCTTTTCTTGATTCTCAAAAAATGATCTGAAACAACTGCAGGAGAGGAACCAATGTGAAGCTATGTGAGCCTGCTAAGATCTGATGAGCACTCTTACTCGGGATTGGAAATAGCATTAAGTTCACATGCATTATGAAAGAGCTTTCTGTTCTGGCTTCACATGAAAAAACTCTGGGGTCTGAATGTAAATGCTGCTCATGCAGTATCTCAACAAACTAATACCTACTTTTTGTGCTTACCATAACTTAAAGTATCTGCTCTTCCTATACCACCCCCTCTGCCCCATCTCAGTTCCAACTGACTTTAGAATAACTACGAGTAACAGAGGTGAGGGGAGAGGGATTTTGGCCCTCTTGGTCTTGCTGCTTGGTGGAATTAGTACAGGATTTTACTCCTCTGAAGTAAAAATCAACTAAAGTGAGGGCTACTTGCCCAGGCAAATCATTATGGGATGCCATAACGTTCGAGTTGGCTTTAAACCAGGTTTAGAGTGAGGCTTTTCCTCTGGTAGCTTGTCGCCCTGATCTTTCAAGTTTTCTGAGGCACTTTCTAACTTGATGTTTTTCACACTTCTTTGTTCTTTCTCACACACATGGGTGTTGTTATCGAAGTCTGTTTTGATAAGACGAGGTTGTTTTGTCATACTTTCTCTTGGTGTGGAAAATAACTGATGGACAGTCTTGACCAATGGGATGGGAGAGGTGTCACCCTTCTCCAATCCCTGGACTGTGTGGAAATACTATAAATATGGAGTCAAATGTTTTAATAAATAGTTTTTAGCCTTCTCAAGAGAGAGCATCCGTGTGTGTGCTTGTGTGTCCCACAGTGACAGTAGCTCTTCATTTCTTTTCCTTATCTCCACAATGACAGGCAAGGAGAGACATAACAGCCAGCTTAGAATAGGACACTAGATAATCTCACCTAGGCTCTTTCCCATGAAAGATTTCTGCAGCTGGAATTAGTAGTTAACACTTCTGTGCTGAAAAATTGAGTTTATCTTTTTGTGCCGGAGAGTAGAGGTTGCACTACGAGTTTGAAACACTTTGAAGTGGAATAATAGAGTTGATACAAACTTACTCCTTTCCCTTATGTACCTTTGAAAGTATTTGTTGCCTATAGTAGCTGTGTGTTAATTCCAGTAATGACAGACTCCTTGCTTTTTGTTTGAAGCTTAACTTTGCTTTATGAAATTCTTAGCAGAGATTTAGAATTATGAGGACTTAAAGTAAATTGCTGTCCTGGGTTGATGCTAAATTGTATCCCCATTCATCTGTTTCGCTCAGAAATAAGTGTTGTACCTTTAAAAATTGGATCTGAGAGTGAAGAAGACACACTGGAATTCCTGAGGCAGTTGTTTTCAAAACATAAAGATAAGGGTCTGCAGTTTTTTCGGACTCTCACAGCCTGTGTTTTTAGCAGGGTGTGGACAGCACAAGAGAGCTCTCCTTTGCTTTTTGTTAGTTTTTTGCTAGCCGAGGCAGAGAAGTTCTCCGAACTGCGTTTTTTTTCCTTTTCTTGAACTTTTTTTTTTTTAACCTGCTCTGGACTAAACACCCAAAAGGGCACCAGGAGCTCAGCCCTTGGCCACCAGGCCTGGCCTGGGCCCGGCCTTTCCACCAGAGGAACCGACAGCAGCTAAACCGAGCTACAGCCACGAGAGAGACTTTGTGGCATCTCTGCGGAGCGGCGAGAGGGTTTTGTTGTTCAGGGTTGTTCCTTCGTTTGTTGGGCTGGGGAGTGTTAAATAAACAACTTTTTCCACTTTCTACCAAGGAAATTTTTTTCCTATCCCGATTCAGCTAAGGGGAGGGGTGGTTCATTTAGAGGTTTGTTTGTTTTCCTTTCTTCCCCTCTCCCAAATTTGCCCTAAACCAGGACTAACCTGTGAAATATCTACTGAATTTGCAGAACTTGGTAGATCTGGCAGGCAGTGAAAGAGCTAGTCAAACAGGATCTGAAGGTGAGTGTTAAATGAGGCTCCACTGACAAAAACTTCTGTTAATTAACTCTTATGGGAAATTATGATAGGAAATTATTTGATCCATGCGCTATTGTGTTATTTATTGTTTATAAATAAGGCCTTTTCCCCTTGGTAGGACATGATCTACTCAGGAAAATACTGTAAATGCTGTGAAGTGCCAAAAATTAAGTACTAATATGCCTTTTCTAGAATTGCAGGCCCAGCAACAGTCCCGCACTGAACTAATAGAATGGAGATAACTCAGTGAAGATGCACTTGTAATAACAAAATCACAAGAAGCTTTTTAGGGATTTGTGTGTAAAGGTGAAGAGTGAATAGATGGCTCACTCTTTAGTTCAGAGGAAGCTTGTATGTTAACAGTGACAGCAAGAAGCTGCACAAAAGTGCATTGATCAGAAAAACGTGATCTGAGAGGGACACAAGCAATAGTCTCTTACAAAGAATGACTAACCTAAAACTTGTATCTAAGACTGTGTAAATGTGGGCATTTGCAAAACTTAAACAGGAAGCAAAATGGTACTTGTTGTGGCCCAGGATGCTTACTATGTAAAGGTTCTAAATGTTTATTTTTGATTACTCAATGCATTTTGGCTGCCATGAAGTGTTGGGTACTGCCTGCAGATGAGTCAATAGTTCATTGTGGCACTTAGGGTTTAACTCTTGGACAATCATTCCCTCTGAGCATAACATAGCACAAATTCTTGACAGGTTGAAAATGTATCTTAATATTGTTTTAAATTTAAAATAATAATAAAATGTGTGGTACCTAGGTGTTCGACTGAAAGAAGGCTGCAATATAAATCGGAGCTTGTTCATTTTGGGTCAAGTTATCAAAAAACTTTGTGATGACCCTTCTGGGTAAGCAACTTTGGTTTGTATACATGATATAAGATAAGGCACTGCTAAACTAAAAAATTAAAATCCTTTATTTATAATCTTATGTAGATAACTGTTTCAAATAACCTAGTACCTCTAGAAAATGTATTTACCGTGTTTATACAGAATTCTGAAATTATTTTTGTTGCCTCTTTTTTATTAGCTTCATAAATTACAGAGACAGCAAGCTGACTCGAATTCTGCAGAACTCCCTTGGGGGAAATGCTAAAACGGTTATTATTTGTACAATTACTCCTGTTTCTTTTGATGAGACACTCAGCACTCTTCAGGTAAAGCTTCTCACCCCTTCTCCAGCACTAGCCATTGTAGGCAGATATGAGGGGTGGAAAATGTAATCTGCTGGATCTTTAATGATTTGGATCTTCTGAAGGGCTTCTGTAAATATAGAACTTGAAATATTTTCTTGTACACCTTTTCCCAGTCATCTTGCGCTAGGTTGTCTACCTAGAGCTTTTTGGAAGTTGGAATTCTTTGTCTCACTTTGCAGGCAGGAGATTACCACTCTTATTTAATTTCTTTTCCAAACATGGTTATAGGGAAGTCTTTGCTGGTGCAAGGTGTTAGGCACTACAGGAATTGTGCTGTTAATGAACAGTATATATTCATTAAGTAGGATTGTCTCCCTTTCTGATGACCTTTTGAGCTTTTTATTAAATAAAAAAAAAACTTTGGATACTCTCACCTAAATGTTATGCTTCATGTTTTAGTTATTAATAGCAAGCAAGGAAAACTTAACTTTTTCAAAGCTTAGAATACATTAAAAATAAGCTAATTCAAATATTTGTGTCCTGTTACATGCTGCCCTTTATCTAATAAACTCCCCCTTTAATTCTGTTGGGAAACATGGGACAAAATAAGTATTTTTAGTTATTTGTTCTTCAACTATTGCCCATGAACGACTGTTCTTCCAGTTTGCCAATACAGCCAAAGGAATGAAGAATACACCAAAAGTCAATGAAGTACTTGATGATGATGCCCTCCTGAAGAGATACCGCAAAGAAATTCTGGATTTGAAAAAGCAGCTGGAGGACGTACGTAATAAACTCAAGTAAATCAATCCTTAGTACTCATAGCTATTTGAAGACCACCTGTTTTAAACCAAAAGCAGTTAAATTTGGAGGGGTAGATGAAGTCCTTAAAGTGATATCTGCCACTTTTGTTGAGAGAATAGAAATTGAATAGGTGATGAATAGTCTAGGACAGCTAATGGTAGTGAACATCTCTGTGCAAGCTGAGGATGGATGAGATCAACTGACAGAATTGTTAATTGATTACACCTAATCACTAGGTTAACATAATTAAGAAACAGAAATTTATGATGCCTTATAGCACACTATAACTGAACAAAAGAAACAATTCATATAATTAATCAATCTAAGAAGTGATTGAATGTCTGTTAAAGAGCCCAGCTCCATATTATTTCCTCCTTTACTCATGTCTAAGCACAGCTTGAGTTGCATGAATTTGCAACTGCATGAATATCACTGGCAAACTCAGGTCATATGTAGGTGGAAGTTGTATTTAGAAAACAAACACTAGTAACTTCTCACCAAACAATGTAGTCTCTGATGTTTTTCTTTCTCTAAAAATCTATGGAGCTATCTTCTAAGTCTTATTAGACCACAGATGATAAAACACAAAGCATAGGAAAATAACAATGCTGAACATACTGTTCTAGTGCATTAAATAAAAAAAATGCACATTTTTGTTATTTCAAGTTATAAATATCCCTAGAGAGAATTTTTAGAAAAATTATTTTTTTATTTTTAATGAGAATGAATTTGCAACATGAACTTGGGAGTATGTTTCCTGTATTCTGTGATAGCAGGTAGTGAGTTATATTTGAAAGAATGTTTTGGGGTTTTTTGTGTTGGGTTTTTTTTTTTGTACCTAGAAAAATCTGAGGCTTTATTGTTTCTTGGAATTTTGTCCACTTTTAAATACTAAGTCTGCAGTCAAGTTGTAGATTGTCAGTTTCATTATTTATAATTAAAGATTTCTCTTCCAGACTTAGGAGTATATGTATGTAGTTGTTTAAGTACCAGTAATTGTGTATCTTCTGTAGGAGTGTTTTCTGCTCTTAATTTGTCAGTTTGATCAATGTTCTCCCTTTATGGAAGGTGTCTTCAAAAACTCAGATTCATGCAATGGAAAAGGACCAATTGGCCCAGCTGTTGGAAGAAAAAAATTCCCTCCAAAAAGTACAGGAGGACAGAATACGAAACTTAACTGAAATGCTGGTGACTTCTGCTTCCTTTGCCTCAAAAGAGAGTGTTAAAGTAAGCACCTGTTCCAGATCTTACCTGATAACTCTGAAATACTTTGCAAAAGGTAACATTAAATACATAGGTTTATATTGATAATGAAGAGTAAGTATGATGGGCAATTTTCACATTTTTTTCATATTTTTAAAGGGATAACTTTTAAATTAACTTCTGACTGTCAGTTCAATGTTGCCTTGTGTTGAACAGACTGCAGGGACTTTTTTGCTTTCCAACTAATTTTGAGGAAACTGCAAAATACCGTCTAGCTAACTGCTGATACAGGTACTGATACAGAACTAGCTTGAGGCAACATTTACTCTCTACCTAGTGGTTTGGCTTTATCACTTTTTCTGTAAATACTTTTTTAAAAGGCCAAGAGAAGAAGAAGAGTTACCTGGGCTCCTGGTAAAATAAAACAGGCAAACGTGAGCTTTTTTGAAGACTTTGAAAGTGCAATGCCAACTGAAAGAAAAAAAATGAAGTTGTCTCTGTCAGCAGTACCAGATGTGGAGGACTGTAAGTAACCAGATGGTCTTTGAGGTCCTTTCCAACCTAGGCCCTTCTATGGTCTGTTTCATTTTCTGTGACATTCCCAATAAAGAACTTTGCAAGCATTGCATTACATTTCCCAAAGGGAATAAGTTGATTCCAAAGGGAATAAGTTAAGCACAAATGAAAAAAACTCCAAAGTTCTTGTACACACTTTTCAATGAAAAGTGCTTCTGCCACCCCAACTTCACTGGTTATTGAGCTTTTAATTTCTTAAAACCAAAGGGGAAGGCTGTGAGGTAAATGGCAGGGTCTATGAACACTTGCCATGCAGCCTACCTACATGCCCTAGTTTCTTGGGAAAGTGTTCTTTAGCACAGATTTTATCTATATCTACGCTATCCATTTTTACCCACGTTCTCTCCTCAAAATGGAGAGGGGTGTGTGTAAAATCTGTAAATCCTCAACAAGAATAGGGAGTCATTACTCAAAGATCAGATTAAGACACAGAAATTCAAGGATTCGTAAGAGGAGTGAACTGAAAGTTGAAAAAGAATTTTTTTTTAAGACAATTGAACTGAAGACAAGAGGACAATTTAGCTGTATTGCTGCTGAATTATATCTTACATCCTTATTACCTGTCCTGTCAAATGTATTGCATGTAAGTGGATTGTTCTGGGGTTTTTCTGTATGGGGATGGGGTGCTTTTTTTCCTTAAATCTTGCAGGTTACTGTTGAGTGGTTCTTTGCTTGACACTCAAACTTTTCCTAGTCTATAGTTAAGTATATATGCTGGATTTGGTTTAGACTTCATTAAATTGTGATAAGATGGTCAACATAAGAATAGGGACTGCACTTCAGTGGTGTTCCCTTTCATAGCAGCAAATCATAAGAGTCAGAAGTCTTACTCAGTGTGCTGTGTTTATGCCATTGAATGATTGTTTCCAACATGGTTAAATTATTTTATGAGAAAGTTCTTGATGCTCAGTTTAAAATCTACTTATACTTTTGTTAATACACCTTTCTTTTCAGCTGTCTTAGAGAATTCTGAGTGTGAAAGCACTGGCCTGATGGTTCCTGATCAAATTTCAGAAGCAGAATGGGTTGCTGGTCCTAACATGAATTGGGTAACATCATCATCCCTTTTGACTTTCTGATATTGTGCATATGCATAACATGCTTCTCAGTAAGGTCAGCCTTACTCTTCTGTAGAACAGCAGTATTGTGTGTTTGCAGAATTATTGAAAATGGCTAGAAAGTTTCTTGGGCATCTCTGTGAAGCCGTGGTATGGTTCTGTGCTCCTATGGATTTATGGCAAATGATCCAGTCCAGCTTTGGCCTTTAAACAGGACTAGCTGTGAAAAGAAAAGCAACAAGGAATATAATATTCAACTTACTTGATCCTGTAGATCTGTGGACTGAGAGTGTTTCTTTTTCTAGACCCAGAAAGACTTTGAAGAATCTGTGCAACTCTGTGAAGTATTAGCACTAGAAAAGGTAGGTCTGTTCTGAAATTTTTAGAAATGAGGCTGACATTGCAGCAACAGCTTCTCAAATTTCTTGTGCTGCTTCTTCAGGACATGGCTGTGAATGAGGTCAATGTCCTGCAAGCTAACTTCAATGACCTAGTGCTGGAAAATGAGCAGTTGAAATCAGAAATAAATGAAATGAAAGAGAAACTGAAGGAAAAAACAGAAATAGACGAATTTGAAGCACTGGAAAAGCAAACACAAAAAGATCATGAGGTAAGGTACATTGAAGTAAAGAGTGATGAATTCTCTATGCTCAAATGTTTTCTAGACTTTACTCAGTTTACATAGCCTTGAATGTTGGTTCACAAACAGATAGTTTTATAAGCTACATTCAGCAACAGAATGAGTGAACCCAGGATTTAAACTCGATTGGGGTGTAGAATTCTGACAATTTTTTGGACAGTTGCATACTGAAACCTGGTTCAACATGTATTTATGTGTATATATGTATCTATATGTTACTTTTATAAATGCATTATCTGAATTTCACTCTACACTTCTGTGAGGCATATGTAAGCATTTATTGATACCCATGTAGTAGCTGAATTATAGCAATACTAAAAGGCCACATACTTCACTAAATACATTAGATGAAATACATCAGTTTATACAGGTGAACTACATAGGAATACTAAAAGGAGAGTGCTTGTTTTAAAGCTTTCTACTGATCTTAAATGTGCAAATTGCATTTTCTTACCTTTGCTTGTGACCATACATAAGTACTCATGGATGAGTGCTTATTGTAAAACTTTTCTAACAAAGATCAAAAGAAAGAAATTGAAAAAGCTCCTGCCTGTCTTCTGCTTGTGACTTCTTCCAGGGAATGCCACAGAATGTGTTCATAGCTTGTTTTGCTCCCATTTTGACACCTTTTCATTCCTGTTAGTGAATAGATTAAATCATAAATATCTGCAATGTGTCATAAAAAGCTGCTTTGCATGAGTAGAATTTTAAGTGTTGCATCTGTACAATTTCTGCATTAATTCCTTTGATTGCGTTCTTGCTTGTCAAACTTGCAGATGAAATTGTACTTGAATCCTTTCTAATTACTGGGAAGCTAAAACAGAGCTTTGCATCTCATGTATCCATTTTGAAAGAATATGTAGCATCTTGCTCTGTAGCTGTTTAAGTAGATGTGAGTATATACTAATAAAAAACCCACAAGATAGACCTAGCTTGTTTTCATGGTATTGGCGACTAAAACTGCTGGTGTGGGTGCTTTCTAACATCCTCTGCAATTTTGCTTTAATTTGCTTCACAGATTCAACTAATGCATGAAATTACCAACTTAAAGAATCTAGTTTCAAATGCTGAAGTGTACAATGAAGAACTTGAGGTGAGCCTCTCCATGAATTTACAGGTAGTAAGACTAAGACTTGCATGAAATGTGCTTGGTTTGTTTAGCTTGAAATACCATATCTGCTGAGGACAAGCTGGACATCATTGTGCTCTGGTTCATCTTACCAGCTATGAGTAGGATTTGTCTAAAAACCATGTATGCTTTCTGTGTAGATTTTTATAAATTCTGGCCTGAAAAACCAAACTGAGTACTAGAATCTTCTTTCCCCTTTTTTTTTTATCCAACTTTTAGGCAGAAATAAATTCCAAACTGGAACAGCTAAAAGAGAAAGAGAACAAAATAAAAATATTACAGAATCGTGTGGAAGAATTAGAAAAAGCAGGATTGGAAAAAAAGGAGACAACTTTTTCAGTGGTAAACTTGAGTTTTCTACTGGGTTGAGAGACTATTTTGTTTTTTGAGTTGGATTAAATTTACATGTAGTCTTGGTATGATAAGCATCTGCTTCCCTACAGATCTTGGGAAATTTTGTTTTACAAAGCTTAAAATGCTAATTACCACATATCATACAGCAGTACTCTGGGGAAGTCAAACTGTGAGAAATGCTGCTGTTTATCCCATCTCTCAAATAACCTGCTACTCTTCCTCTTAAAGTAAAATTACTGAGTTTTCTAAGCTTGCATTTACATTTTAACTACATTAAAATGAACACATTTGCTTTATTATGGCTCTATAGGTTTTTGCTTCTTTGAGTGTTTTCTTTTTCAGGGAGATTCTGATAAACTAATTGAAGAAATTCAGCAGCTGAATAAATCTCTCTTAGACAGTGAAACCATAGCCTTGGATGCCAAAAAGGAATCTGCTTTTCTCAGAAGTGAAAATTTGGAGTTGAAGGAGAAGATGGCAAGTACTTGTTGAACTGCATTTATAGCTCTACCAGATGCTGTTATTTATAGCTCTTCCAGACTAGTGAAGAAGGCCATCAGTGTGGTGGAGCACTCATCATTAGCTTTCTCCAAATACTCTAAGTAATATTTTTATTATGCAATTTGTGGAAAATGGATCTTCAGGAAAGAGATAAAAAGAAAGTAAAGGCTTTTTCCGTAGGAGTGAGTGGTTAGGTTTACCAGGAGAGAGAGAGAGCATAGAAGCAGTCTTGAGGGCATTATTAGGACATAAGAGTATTGCCTTGATTTTTTTAAGTTTTCTGTAGCACTTTCTGACTTGTTTTCAAAGTTCTTAGTTCCTTTCTTACATACACAGGTGTTGCTGTCAAAAGTCTGTTCTGATAAGACAAGGTTGTTTACACACTTTCTCTTTGTGTAGACAGTAACTGATAGACAGTTGTCTTGACCAACGGGATGGGAGATGTATCAGCCTTCTTCTTCTCTAATCCCTGGTCTGTGTAGAAATACTATAAATATGGAGTCAGATGTTTTAATAAATAGTTTTTAACCTTCTCAAGAGAAAGTGTCCATGTGTGTCCTTGCATGTCCCACAGCGACATAAGAGTCAGATCTAATTTTACCAGAAAACAAAGGAGAATAAGAGATGTGGAGTGGAGCTTACTTGACCTTTGAAAGAGCAAAGACAATATAGTAACAGCAGTTGTGGTCCTGACCTCTAAGGCATGTTTTGTGAGAGGATTCTGGCAGGAATGCAGTTGTTAAATTGTGCATTATTCTGCCACATTTCTCAAGGTCAAAGCTGGCCAGAGTGACAACAGAAAATCTGCCAGATGTATTATTTAAATGTCAAGTACATGGACTATTATTCTGTGTGTGACTTGCATGTTGTATTGTTTTCCTGAAGAATGAGCTCTTGAATAACTACAACCAAATGCAAAAGGATGTTCAATTATATCAAAGCCAAATAGAAGCGGGAAAAGCCAGTTACCGAAAAATGCAAGCTGACTTGCAGAGAGAGCTACAATCTTTATTTCAAGAGAACACAAGACTAACTTCACTGATGGAGGGTAAAGTTCCAAAAGGTACTGTTCCAGGTGGTGCCTTTTCCCTGCTCCCTCTCTCCTCCCTTTTCCCTATAATGGTGGGGAGGATGGGCAAGGCTTTGGCTCCTGTCTCCCTCAACACGTGGAGACTCTGTCAGAGTAAAGCAACCAGAGGGTCTGGTATTGCTGACATGGAGTAACTACTTGAGCACTTCCTTGAACATTCTAAAAAATTGCAGCTTACAGGATATTTTACATTTTGCACAGTCAAGTTAATGAAGATGATTTTAGATTCTCTCCAACAAACTAGATCTCAACCTAACTAGTGCTGATAGAATTCAGACCAGGAGTTTAATCTTCTAATTGCTGGCAACAGTACAATGTACTTTTCTGGAATTATAACAATGTGACATCCAGAATGCATTATAAATCTCCTGCTTAATTTAAAACATGCTTTTTTTTTTTTTTCTCCTGCACTTACTTATTAGCCTAAACTTAATTTTCTAGATTTGCTTTCTCATGTGGAGCTGGAAAAAAAGGCAGCTGACTTAAAAGGAGAACTAGAAGGTGCTTTGAAAGAGAATGCGCTTCTACAAAAACAAGTAAAGGAGCTATCAGAATTTCAGTCTCTACCAAATACTGTTGAGATGCAAAAGAAAGAGGTAAAAAAAAAAAATCTAACCTTTTTTCTTGGTTTCATATTGAACTTCACTGGTAATGTACTAATGGAGGCCT
>VZTB01007829.1:61967-90046 GCA_013397245.1 Thryothorus ludovicianus | reverse complement strand
CTGTCTTCAAACTAAGACATCTAGTCTGACCTAATTTTCCCCAATTTTGACACAACACTACTACAATATAACTAATAGTTCTTAGTGGATGAAAACACTGTTGTTGTTGTTTTTTGCATTTTCTGCTGGAAATAATTAACATGGAGTAATGCTTGCTTCCACTCATGGAATTTTTATGTGAAAAAATAAAATGTGGTTTCCACATTTGGATCAGATTAAAAAATTTAAAATAATTGTATACTAAACTCGGCAAATTGTAAAGAACTTCATATATGAAAGGCTTGCCTCTTCATCCATAGACTCCAAGACCTTGAAAAGGATGATAGTGAAGGAAAAGTCCTTGAAAAACACTCCAGGTGAGAGAGAGCTGCCTACAGGGTACCAGTAAGAATGGCCATGTTGAAGAAGGTGCTGTCAGAACAGCTTCATTTATTCCAAGTGTCTTTATTTAAGGAAGCTGTATGAATTCTGAAAGGGTGAGAGATTCATAACACACTCCTGCAGTTTTTCATTGATTGTAAAATGCCTTCCCTAGTGAATCTCTAGGAGACTTTAACACTATGAGTGCCTTTGTGTTTCAAGCCAAACATTTATCTGGTGGGGCTGTGTGTGAAAGAAAGAGGAGATATCTCCAGAAAGAAGAGGGTCTAGCAGTGTAAAACAGGAAATGAGAAACAGCACAAAGGTAAATAAAATCTCCATTCATATCCATGCAATGCTATCTTACATAAGATTACTCGAAGGAAGAAGATGTGAGCACATAAGAAAGAATACACAACTAGAGGGCATATTAAAGGAGCTGGGTGATACAAGCCACTAGTTTGTCTTTAACAATATAACAGTATGTATGCCTCTCCCCTATGGATCCATGTTCTAGTCTCCTGGGAGCTGAGCAGCTCTAAATGTGTAAGTTATAGATAAAACCCTATCCTCAGCTTTATCAAATATCCTAACTCCACATGAATTCTGTAACTGACAGGTTTGGGAGATGTTTCAGTCTACTGTACCCTTGGTTTGTAAAGGGATTTTAGAATAAACTGTTTCTACTAGTATTGCATCAGATCTCTGATTTTCTACCTTTTCCACAGCTACCTGCACACCTACAGTCCAACCTCTTGCTGAGTCTTTTTCTGGGAATTTCAGCTAGCAAGTTTGGCCAGACTTTGTACAAAATAATGGCTAGATTGTGTAGGAGCAGAGAAATCACATCTTGCTCAAAAATGTGTTTCCTCTTCTCAGTAGGAATTCAGAATGTGTCTGCTTCAAACATCTGTCTTCACCCTTGAAGGTCCACAGAATATTTTGGTGTTTAAGGCATGGCTATCTTTGTCAACAAACCACCCCTTCTCTGAGGAAACCATCTACTTCCATCTTCACACATTTGTCTGATTTCAAACATGTTAATGGCTTAACATGAAAGCAGCCTTGGGGCTCTTCCTGTGCTCTGGATGGTCTGGGAGGAGCAGCAAGCCTTGACCCCTAAGAGTGAAGTCTTGTGTATGCTAGCATCACCTCTTTCTGGCACTTAATATTTAGGATTTCACATGTGTCTGTTCATCCATCCAATCCTTGACACCTTCTTTCATTTCAGAAAAATTAAAGAAAAATCACTTTCTAAGGTGACACACCATCTTGACTACAGGTGATACTTCTGCTGCCACCTAGATTCCTTTGCTACAGGCAGGCCTCTGCTCTACCTGTTCTCTTCCAGTACACTCATCACTATGTAGCCCTTTACAATTTATTATTGAAAAATACACAAGTATTGTTGTGGAAACTTTAGGTCAAAGCCTTTCTTTTAAACCAGACACACTTTGGCTCCTATATCTCCTACACAAAGGGTCAATTGAAGAAATATCTGATCTATTATGGTGTTTCTCAGGGAGCAGACAAAAACCATTAGCCAATAATTCCATTGGCACCACTAGCTGCATGACCACTGTCTGAGCATGGAGATGCTCAGACACAAAAAGCCTGTAGTCAGCAGGGCTGCATCTACAGTGATCATACCTTCCCTTATCTCAGGGTGGGCCAACACCTTTCATCTTCTTTTCCTGCTTCATCTTGCAAGTGGAGACCAGAGGTGATGAAGAGTATATTTCCCTCAGACAGACTCACAAGTGGCAGCTATGAGAATCTTCTGAGCTTGCTCCCTGCAGCACCTTGTGCTTACTGCCCCCAGTGCTTACTGCTACTTATTGCTGGAAGCACGGTATGCTGACACTTGGACACCAGGCTTTCCTTCTGGAGATCCTATCTGCTGCATGTCTTCCTACCTGGACACCACCAAGTGGCCTTTCCACAGAGCCTGGCCTGGCAACAGATATGGGTGTTTCTAATACCTCATGGTCTCTAGGCACTTTTCTATCCCTGAAGCATCTAAAGCTTTGGAAGTCTGAAACAGCAAACAGACAGAAAAGTCTGAGGATAATGAGCAACAAAATAAAACTAACTGAAGAGAAAATGAAACTATGCAGTAGCAAGCCACCAGAACTGACCTGCTTATTTCATGCTTACCAAACTCAAGCCCAGGTTAACACTTGATGTAATTCCCTGCCTGATGCTTGCAGTCTTGCAAATGAATGTACTAGTTTTTGGCCAGCTGATCCAGCTGCCCTCAAGTATTCCACAGCTGACATCTCTGAAGCAGAACTCCAGTGCGAATGGAAATAGTGGAGATCAGGAGAGCTTCTCAATTGATATCTGCAAACCAAAGGTGTTTGAATAGTCCTCTTTTAGATCATACTTTTAGTTTTTTTAATGAACAACTTGAAAAAAGGAATATGCAAAATGCATTCCAAAAATAAAAGCAAAAGCTTAATCCTGTTGCAATTTATCTGTGTCCATTTAAATCCTCCAAAACAAGAAAAATGGAATTTGCTCCTGATCTCGTAACTGCAGGAGAGACATGGTGCACTGCCTCTCTGCAAAGGGAAAAACAGAGGCTTTTATCTATAGAAAACATTTTAGACAAAAACAGGAAGTCATTAAACGCCAGTGGCCAGCATTCCAACTGATTTCTAAATTCATAAAGATATGTGAAGCTCATGTCTGAATAAAAGCTTGGCTGTTGCCAAAGCAATCTGATTATATATCTCTGTGTAAAGACAAACAGTAGTCCTCGTGGAGTTTCTCTGTTGCCAAAAAACCTGACACACAGAAGAAACTTTGGTGTCTTTTTCAATTTTCAGGTGTTCTAGATAAGTCTTTTTTGTCTAACTTGAAAACAAATACTCGTACAGTCCCAAATCAGTGTTGGTAGTTTTGCCAGAAAATGAACATGTAAGCCCATCTGATTAGGGGCTCCTGGTACTGATCTCCCTGGGTCAAGGGCAAAGAAAAGCAGGCAAGAGATGTCTGGCGAAAACTAGAAGCAAGAATCATAGAATTCTAGAAAGACTTGGGTTGGAAGGGACCTCAAACATCATCTAGCTCTAACCCTTCACCATGAGAAGGGATGCCACCCACTTCATCAGGTTGCTCAGAGTCCTGTCCTTCAACACTTCCACTGATGGGACAGCCACTTCTCTGGGCAACCTTTCTAGTGCCTCATCACTCTCACAGTAAACAATTCCTCATTTCTAATCTTAATCTACTCCTTTTTTATTTAAAGGCGTTCCCACTTGTTCTGCCACTCCATGCCTCTTCAGTGTTCTTGAAGGCCCCTTTCTGGTACTGAGGGCTGCTGTAAGTTCTTCCCAGAGCCTTTACTTCTTCAGGCTGAACAAGCCCAACGTTCTCAGCCACTGCTCCAGCCCTCTGATCATCTTGTCCGCTGAACCTACTTCAATGGGTCCAAGAAACAACCTTTAGCTCACATCTGGCAACCTCTTTTCACCCCCTAGTCCAGCTAGGATTATCTTTAGGGGTCCTGACTGCTCCTAGGAATGACTTGAGACTTCAGGTGGGGGACAGACCTCTCCTTGAACAGCAAGAGGACCCTGTTTGAAGTGTCTGGGTGAGGCTTCCAGGTCCTGAATGTAGTGCAGCTGCAAGTCAGCAGGTCTCCTGAAATGTGAACATGCCTCTGCAGAAGTGAAGGCCCACTGCAAGAGGTCACATGAAGCAGGAGCAGGACAGCTGGCACTGTACAAACAGGGCTTGCAGACTAGACTCTCCTCTGCCTGCTTCAGTATGCTTAGGTCTTTTGCTCTTTTGCTGCTTTTCTAGCAGCTGTAGTTTCCAATCACAGAAAAATAATTCATGGCCATGTTGAAAAAACCTTGTTCTGTCCACTTTTCCTACAGAATTCCATGTATCTTCTGTGGTACTCTGCTACTTTCCAAGACATGGTCAGAATGCTATGCTGAAACAACACAGCATGTTTAGCAGATATCAAACAATTTTGCTACATGAGATTGTTTAATTGTATTTTCCTTTGTTGTTAAGGACATTAAGTGTTATGGGTATTATGACTGGATAAGCTCCAATTGCAACACAAGATTCCAAATGAAGCCTGGGTGGATGCAATTTAATATGTAAAGCACTGCCTTGATTCTTACATAAGATTAAACTAATAATATTAGAAGAAAAATATTAGCCTCTGTCAGTTTCCTTAATAGGAATAAAACTTGTTTCTCTCATGCTAATACCACACTGAGTACGAAAAAGTGTTCAAATGTTACTAGCTCTACCTCAATTGCAAGAAAACTGTGTGTTTTTATATATATAGCCATTTATCTGATTATATCTATCTGGTTAAGCTGTGGTAGACATCCTTTGAGGGAACTGCATTAAGATTGGTCACACAAAACTGTTTCAAGAAGCAGAATCCATGCTGACAGCTATGCCTCTCTGAGATAACAAAAAGCACAAGCTCCAAAGTGAACTGGGCAACAGGGCAAGCCCATATATATAAGGGAACACCACTCTAGGATAAATCTGCTTGGAGAGATCTGCCTGTCTTAGGACAAGTTAGAAAAGCCTTTCTCTATTTTCCTCACCTGAATATAATAAATCAAATTATTGCCTTAAAGCAGAAGCACCCTTGGATAGACTGGACATGAATGGCACTATACTGAGTTGCCTGCACACCTCATCACCCAAGCAGAGCTAAGGTCATTTAGACATTACTCAGGCTATCAGATCACTTATAAATGACACAGCTAAAACAGAGGGGAGCAGATAGATGTAGCATAGCACATCACAGGAGAAGCACTGAGAGAAGAACCGCCCATGTTTAGACTGTGGTAAGTATATAATTACAGATTATCAAAAGGTTAAATTTTAGGTTTAGGCACTTAATTCTATATGTATGTGTTAAAAATTACCTAGATGAGGCTGGTATCTAGGGCAGAAAATATAGGTTTTGTTCTGCATTTTGACACTGTAAAGATGAGACATTGTTTAAAGGGATGCAGCTACCTTTTGGCCCTCACAGATTCCTCTGGATTCCCCATTAGAATGTTTGCGGTCTTGCTGCATATAATTTCAGTGTGGTAACAAGAGTATTTTCCATACTTCAAATAAGAAATTCAGTGAAGAGGACTGGAAATGTTTCACTGCTGCTGATGGATTCCAGAGGCAGCTTCTCTGTAATTTGTTTTTTGGTTGTTTTTTTTAATTTACCATAGCAGAATCTAGATTGATTTAAAGTTTTCAGGCAAACACAGAAGAGAGCCCTAATAAAATCTAGCCTCTCTTTCAAGTCATATAATCAAGAATCATGTTGCCAAATCATGCATTAACTGGGAGCAAAAAGGTGTATCTTCTGCTAGTTCTTTCTCTCAGCAGTACACACTGGTGTAAAACCCTGGAAATGTAGCTACACCCTCATGACTACAAATGAGGGCATCCCAGTTTCATCCACTTAGAGGGTTAGTCATTAAAACTGCTCCTGGGTTAGACTAGTATTGTTTCTTCTCCCTAAGGCTTCTCCCTTCTCCCCATGATTAAGCTTCTCCCAAATCCCTGCATTTATTGGAAATGTGAGCTTGATTCAGCATACAGAACAGATCCTTGTGTTTCCACTGGCTTACAGGAACAATCTGCAACCTTTGGCAGTCTGCTCTCCTGTTCTAAATTTAACCTCTGCTACGTGTTGCACCTAAAAGCACCCAAGAATAGTGCTTGGACTGTGTTAGCACCACATCCTTGGTCACTTGGCTCAAAGATTGCCATATAAATAGCTTCTGAAACCATAAAAAAGTGCATTATCATGTTATTTTGAAGGTTACTCAATCTGCATATTTCTGAGGATGCGACTCCTTTGACCTTTGGCAGACAGTTTGCTCCAGTGTCCCTATAAAGGACTGTAGGTTTTGGCTATATATAACAAAGGACAACAATTATGAAGTTAAAAACAAAGGCACTAAGTCTCTTAACCTACAGCTCCCTTTCTTCCACCCTCTCAAGAAAGAGCAATTGAATAGCAGCAGCAAACTGAAATAACTGTCTGTGCCAAAAGTGGGCTGACTCTCAGCCACCTTCATCTCTTTCAGGGGTGTTCATGAGAAGTGCCAGAAAAAGGTCATTTAGAGCCAGCCCCTATCTACTATGCAAGGAAAGCAGAGGTGTTAACATTAATGTTTTCTCTGTAGCATGCCTTGCCTGCTGCTTGGCTTTGTCCCGAGGTTTCTGCTGCTGGGCATGAGCATGAGTTCCCACTGAACTCTTGGCCTCTCTAATGAGACTGTCAAAGACAGGGTAATCATTCCCTTCTGTCACCTGTCTTCAGCCTAAGGGCAATGGCACTTGTTTCTCACAGTGACACAGAGAAGAGAAGCTGCTTCCAGGGCAGAGCTCATGGCTGTGCTCACACAGGGGCTTCCTCTGGACCTGTCAGTGAACATGTTGCTTCTGCAGGGCAAGAACTTGAAAATTCTTCCCTTCTAGCACTCTCTGCTTGCCACGGACTTCAGTCCTCAAGCGATAAGGATTTTATATGCTATCCAATGTAAAATCCTTGCCAGCTGAAAATTAAACAATCTAGAATTTTCAAAACAGAAAAGACAGTTTAAGCAATTCTTTAAAATGTGGACCAAGGTGATCTGATAAAAATGCCATCACCATTACGTACAGCAGAGTTGAACTCTACTTTAAAAAATAACAACTAATAAATGTTCCATTAGATGTGGCAGATAGCGACGTACAATGCAGATCACACCAATAGCTGCCAGAGACAGAAAATACTTGTGAAAGCATTCGTTTCACACTTGGAATGCCTGAGACTTCAGTGATGAAGAATCCAGAAAGCAAGCCTGATTTGTTCTTTCTCATCTGACAGCCCCTATGGCTGTTTAATCCCCTCTGACTGATCCTGTGCCATCACCAAGCCGGTCTGTGGAACACGCTGCCCTGACCTCTTCGTGTGAACAGGCTCTAGGTGCAGGGCTGGGACGTCTGCTCCAAGGGAGGGGAAAGCATACAAGCAGGGAGTCAGCCATCAAAGAAACTGTAACTTCACTAACTCCCACAAGCAGTTGCAAAAATAAACATTTGCAATCGATACAGCTGCATTGAAAGCTAGCCTCTGAAAGGAAAATAAAAGACTCCTCCACACTCTGTGGAAACCCACAAGAAGTTTTGGCAAAGTTATCAGTCCTCAGAAGAAGGGCTTAGTGTGCCTTGGCCATCTACCGTATTGTGTCCTTCTGCTTTAAACAATACAGTGGATACAGAATTGTGAAACAGAAGACTGAACTAGTGCAACATCAGTTGTTGCCTGATAGAAGAGGAACCAAAGGACCAAGACTGCTACCAAATCACAAACACAATTTCCATTTGCATTACATTCAGCAGCTGCACATCTGCAGCTCATCTATGAGGCTGAGGAGGCAGTAAATTGACAGACTAGCTTCACTAGAAGGGGTGAAACAGGGATGACAGGATCAAAAAAAAGACACTTCCTCAAATCCTTGCTCCCAGCTTTTGAGTTACTCCATGTTACAAAAAATGTACCACACCAAGCACAAAGGCAATGCCCACCAGTACTGCTCAATGTTACCAGCACATGCCCAGGAGGTAGAATCTGGGAACACAGGAAATATGTTTTATTGCAATGCTAACTAATCAAAGCACTTCCACTGAGTGCAAAATAGTACCTGTGGGATCATTCTGATGTTTTAGTTCATCAGTGCTCACAGTAGTTCAAGTCAGATTATTATATATGAATCAGAAAGACATCTCCAGGATTGTGGCTTTTTATTTTCTTTAGCTGATACTTGTAGGCTTGTGCCTAAAGCAAACAGGAAACTACATGAGATAAAATGAGACCTTTCAGGCAAAAAGGCCTTTCACTGAGGAATTTAGAAAAAAAAAAAAGATAAACAAACAATTAATACATTGCAAGAAAATTTCTTACAAAATCCTTCTACTCATCAAATTAATTGCTTCTAAGAAGTAACTCTGCTCTTCTAAATGAAATATAAAGCTTTTTTTCCTTTTTCAGATAAGATTAAAACTCTCCTAACTACTCAGCAATGCACTGAAGGGCACCACTCAGAGGTGACTTTATTTTCTTTTCAATGTTTTAACAATGGAATATCCAAGCAACACTGAGGTAAACTCCAACACAGCAGTAGTATGTAGGGAAGATGCATAAAGAAAAAGCCTTGAGGAAAACTCAGATCAGCTTTTGATGGACTTCATTTTAAGTTCCTGGTGACAATTGCTGGCTTCTCCTCATTTTTCTTCAGAGATCAGAGCAGCAGCCATACCAAAGTCAGGCTAGCTAAATGAGGGACAAATGCAAGACAGAGGGGCTATTTCAGTGCTGTAGGAAAAGCCCATGCTTCCAGCTCCTTCTCTTAAACTTTATAACCTGGAGATTAAGCACAGCTGCGCCTTTAATAATAAGGAGCTAAACCAACCACCACTTTCCATCTTCTGGGCTGTAACCGTTCTGCAACCTACGAGCAGAGAAAAAGAGCAGAGATCTCTCTGTCCCTTGTACCTTCTAGGAGAGGCAAGCAACAAGGGATGAGCCCACTTATGTGCCCTTCAAAATAAGGAGCATTCAGTTTCCTTAGGCATCCACAAGCATTTTACCAGCAGTGGTGTTCTTGCTGTTGTACTGCCATCCAAAATCTGATATTGTAACTGTGCTCGTTAATTATCTATGAGCATGAGAATACATAGCTATGAATAGGCTGACCTACCACAAATTTGATTTCACAGTATTTTCAGTACTTATTTTTCTGAAAACATGCACTCACTAATTATATTTTTGTTTTCTGTCCTCTTGTCTTTAATTGCATTTATTAGAGAAGGCTCATTTAAATTTCACCAGTTTGAATCCCTTTAAGAATGCAGTATCAGTGGCTAAGCTACAGGTGTGGGGCAAGTAATACGGCCTGTGCAGGACGGTTTTCACTCCCTGCTACTTTAATCCACTTTTTGTGGAGCTCATGTGTGGGGCTGGCTGAACACGTAGCAAAGCCTGCAGCGTTGGGATGCCATATGAGTCCCTTGGGTTGGTGAGTTCTGTGCTCCTCTGCACAAGATATCATCCTGGTTCCAATCCAGCTACACTTCTTCCTTACTGACACGTCTTTTATGTGAACTTTGCTCTCCTCGCACCTGGCCCATGGCTGGAGAAGCTTGCATCCGTACCTTAACTATAGGATTTTGTAAAATCCAAAGGCTGTGTGTGCCTGGGGAAGGGAATGATTGAGAATGGGGATCAGCAGTAATGCTTACCCTCCTCAAACAGGAGTTTTACTCCAGTAAGTAAAAAACAGTGTTACACTCTCAGGAGGTACTGGATCTCATGTTTTCTCTGCAGACCAGAGGACCTCTCTTGAGATTAAATCTGCAACTGTTGAAATCCATGTTTTTGACATTCATTGTCTTCGATGTGTTCTATGTACATGCAATTATGGTAGCATGTTACTGCAGTTATATANCTTCTTATTCTGCGTGACAGACTAATTACCATATTCACACGGGTTACTTTGTGCAGGAGTTCACAGTTGATGGGAGAGGGCTGAATGCAGAGCTCTCCCAAGGTTCAGTTGTGGCTATAAAACACTGCTGCTAGCTGTGAAGTCTGAGCTTGAATGTTACTGCAATTAAAGCTTTTTTCAGTGGAAAATTCAGATGTTCACAGTAGACGGTGCAGTGGACAGGCAAAAGCAAACTCATCAATAAGTAAAGAAATGAATTGGCTACCTCATTGCAGTAGACATTGTCAGGAGACTTTGAGACAAGCAGTGAGATGACCACATACAGGGCTCACCATATGAGCACTGTCCATGAGCTCAGGGAATGGGAGAGGCAGAGTTAGTAATGCCTGAAAGAGCAATGCGTATCATTGCAAAAGACACATGTGAAAGTTTCTGGAAGCAACTTAAAACTCAGTCCTTTCCAGAGAAATACTGTGTTGAGATGTGCCAGCCAGGTAGAAAGAGACAACCCCAAGAGTTGTTTTATGGCAGAAGAGAGCCATATGCAACTTGTCACCTCTCCATCTTTATCCCTAGCTGTCCTTTCTCAATGTATCCAGGGATGGTCAATGGGCTGTACACATCTCCTCATCCACAGGAACATCTATTGGGTCAGACTCAGCTACACTAAGTGTTATACTAAGGGAAATTCAGAAAGCTAGCTTATGTTGTCATCATACTTTTAGCACGTATACTCATCTCACAACTTAATGCATTTTTCATCATCTGTATTATTTACATTTTAAGTATTCACGCATGCTCTCACAGAGAGTGTATTGATCATGAGCAGTCCCCAAAGAACCCACATCCCTGTCACTAGTGAAATGACACTATTTTGTACCTGGCTGTGAGAGCTATTGAATGCCATCAGACCTTTTCATCTTGGCTGTGAGGGTTCACTGGGCACGACTAGGCTTATGGTGTACCGTATAGTATTGTTCTACCTGTGAGTCTGTAATCAAAGTAGTTCTTACAGAACTTGGCTGGATTTAGAGTGCTGCATTGTCTCTGTACTTCTGTTACTTAGTGTGGAATTGTCTATGACCCAGAATCTAAGCCGAGCCACCACCATCCCCTTTGATATCTGAGGACCAGCTGGAACACAAGGGCATTTACTTTCCTGTTAAATTTCCTTACTCTTCCTGTGTCAGAAAAGTTTGCCTTACTCTCAATGTGACAGCACCACAGAGGTGTCTTTATCAGTTCTTGAGTGCTCTGAACTCTCGGCAAGTCCTGGAGCCAGAGACACTGCCAAAAAAAGGGCAGCTGTGGTCACAGCAATAAGGGATCTCCTGGAAAACCCTCATGCCAAAGGTACAAACTGCAATATGAGTACACACTCTTCAGTCAAGAAGGGTGAAAATATTCTAAATTCTCCATCTAAATTAAAGAACAATTCATACATGAACTGAGTTACTGAATCATTAAATATTTCCAGATATTTCTCTTACTGATATCTCTCATGTTGGCTCATCAAGTTTCCAGACGTACTGCTAGCCTAACAACTCCTTTACACAGGCCTTTAAAAAGCTGGCAATATGCCTAGTGTTTCAAAAACCTTGTGTTTTATTTTTCTGAGGTGTGAGAAATAGAATTGTTTAAACAGCAAAAAAATACACTACCCATCTTCCAATTATATGTAATTCTCTCATTTTTTCAAAAGCAGTCAGTCTGTGTCACAGACGTAGAGGATATGGTTTCACGATGTGGTGACAAACATCTTTTACTTTCAGATTCCAGCATACACAGAAGTCCACTATGACACACTGCTGCAAAATGCTGCCATCAAAATTGCATACATGCAGATATTAAGGCAATTCTATCAGGGTACTAGAGCCTGTGCACTACACTGAAAGTAGTAGTAATACTATTTTCTATAAAAAAAAATTGTACTTAACTTTTTACAATAGTATCAGAAACTTTCTCCTTGGGCTGGCATTTTTTATTTGTTCTGCTTTCTGCCTTCTTACATACATCTGAGGAGACACTCAGTGAAACTGCTGCATCTGTTAGACATTCATCCCTTCTGTTTGAAAGCTACTGCAGCAAAAAGAGGCAGTGAATTTAAATTTCAAATGAAATGGATGTTGAGCTTCTGTAATAATAGAGAAAGTATAATTTTTTTTGTCATTTTGGGGGAAATCTGCACTCAACAGTGCAATACACCATGAAGACATCCCATAAGAGACACTGCAAGATTCCCTGTACTGCAGGAGTCAAGGATTATTCTTGATAGACTGTGATGCAGGAGATCACTCTGCAAACTTTGGAGAGAAAGGTGAATTGTTTTCAAGTGAAAAGCATGAAGTACAAAGTTTATGAATGTTTAATGATCAAGGTTTTAATATATTTCATCACTATTTTCAAGATCAAGGCCAGGTTTGAAATCTGGTTCATGTCCGTGCTAAGATTTCAACAGTACTTGCAGAGAAATACTTGTGGTTATAAGATAAATGCAGAACTTGTGCTTTGGCCAGCTCTCTCAACTCATTTTAAATGCAGAAGATTTTGGAATTTGAGGCACTGTTGTATGCACTGTATCCTAGGAAATTGCTACATCTGTGGCTGTACATCCCTCCCAATGGCAAATACTCAGGTGCAATTTCCTTATGGATGAAACTTTAACCAGTCATTATTTCTGTGCAATTTACTTTTTCAGTTCCTGATGATCAATGAAGTCCTGGACTTAGTAACTGGAAATACAAGACAAATACAAAACTAAACTAAACTCTAAAAAAAAAAAATCTCTTTGATGTTGAATTTTCCATAGCACCAAGAAGAGGTTTTAGCCTTAGAAAATCATGTATCCTCTGCACTGTTAACCAGAGAATGTATCTCAGCTGTGGTTGGTTTCTGTGAGCTCCTGTGGATGCAGAGGGAGCTACCTGAGGGAAGAAACCCTAGATGCCCAAAATCTCAGCAGCAATAGTAAATTGACCTGTGCCTGTCCAGTGGCCAGGATAGCAAGCTCTTTTGCATGCTGGTGCCCGTCTTTCTTGGATCAGCACAATCAGGAAAGCTGGGAAGCAAATGGATGCCTGCCTAGCAAAGTACTCAACACTTCTCTCGCTGAGGTACTCCTCTCCTTCAATCAGAGAGATAAAGCAATCAGAGGCCTAAATAGTGAACTGGCTGGATAAAAATGGAACAGATGGGCCTGCCATTTTACAACCCGGTCCTAATAATTCAGGGGAAAAAAAATTGCCCTTCTTTCCAAGAGTAAATCTCTATATACTGAATATTTATGCCTATGATAGTGGCTACATTTTGTTTTCTGGAAATAGGCCTGGAATTGCCTTTCTATGCCATGCCACAAGCCAGGACAGCCTGCCAGCCCTATCCAGCTGAGAGGCATGTGAGATGGGGCCACTGGTACTCCAGGACTGGGTGGTCTCTATTGTGAAGGCCTCAGAACATCCTTTGACAGCTCAAGCTCCCATGAATTATCCTGGCAGTTAGGCTGGCTGTTAGAGGTGCTGCTTCTGCCAGCCAGCCAAACAGGATGAAGTCATGCAAACAGTCATAAATAAAGAGTGGAGAGATAGGAACAGAGGAAAAGGAGAGGTAGGAGGGTGAAGAATAATAAAAAAAAATTAAATAAAAGGAAAATCTCATGGGGAAACGGCATCAATCAGTACTGTGTTCTCTGGAATGTGCTTAAAAGCTCATATTTCTGGAGTGCATATGTCTTTATCCACATCTCTCGTCCTACTTGCTGGGGGTAGGCCAGTGTACCTGAAAGTCTTCTGCTTTATAACAGGACTACACATGGTGAGTGCAGCACTCAGGTATTTGATGGGGGAATTGGCTGAAGGTTCATCTAAAGAATGCTACATTACTTATTTCAAACTAAGTACTTTGCTTTGTTTGTTTACCTAAATTGATTCCTCCTCCTCCCATAGAGTGAACCAAGATAAGCTTTTCTGCGGGAAAGACAGAGGCCCACACAACTCATTTTGTGCAGAACTCTGGCTAAATAGGCAAGGATCAGATGCAGATCACCCTCAGTGAAGGACCATTTTCAGTACCCATGGTCTACAGGGGCATTACAGTCTATTAACCAATATGCATTCACTTTATTTTTTCTTCTTTTTTTTTGTGTGTGTGTATGTATGTGTGACAACAATAGGAAAGAAGTTAAGTTCAAGCAAGCTGCAAATGATGGTCCCTGGGCACCAAGCACCCTTAGAGCTGTGTCCCACAACATGGCAGCCATCCAGTTTTCAATTTTAGCCTGTTTAAACTGAAAAAGTGGCAACCATTCTATAAAAACACAATATTTTTACATAACATTTTTTACTCTCTTTATACTGAGCTTTTACTTAGAAAAATCATCTCTAAATTACTCCTTGTACTTCTCTAGAAAAGTAAAAAATGAGCACCTTAAAGCAACTTAAAACAAGGGAAGACGAGAATTATCAATGCCATATGTCAGAATAAGTTCTTTCTGAGGTTATATCAATACCAGAAGATGTGAAACAGCTCCCTTAAAACTGCTTTTAGAAGAACAAGAAAGGTACTGAATCCAGGGGACCTTGGCAGCTTTTCCCTCTTTTAACAGCTAAATCCCCTCCCTTTTCTTCAGGAGATGACTTCTTCCATGAAGGAAGATATTTCAAAAATCTTAACTGTTCTCGCATATCCATGGTTATATTAACAAACTTGTAATCAGATACCAAGTACTTTATTAAAACAGAAAGACCCAGGCAGATAACTCTTACACAAACACAAAAAAATGCAACAGAATTACTCTCTACTCCTCTCAAACATGTCTCAACCTTTTTTCTTTACAGTAACCTCATATGCTTTTAACACCAACATCAAGGAATTAATTCCTTCAACCTCTGCAACACATAAGAGGCTACTCTCCTAACAGCAGCAGATGGCCACCCGCATGGCAGATATGTCTGGGGCAGTTTAAAGACCATGTTCTCATTTCCCCAGGTGTGAAACTTTGATCACCATATCCACAAACTTCAAAGCACTCATCCTTGTTCAAATTCCTCCTGTTTGCTTGTGGATTTTGATATCAAGGATTTTCATTCACAGCAATTCCCTTTGCACCAGTACATTACTAAATAGCAAAGACTGATGGACAACACCAGAGTATGAACATTAAATACTTCAGATTTACAAATTATGTCATCACTTTCAAAGTTTCATGACCTTCCATACAAGCTCTGAGCCCTTGCTGCTCTCTAAGTGTTGATGGGAAAGGGTATGTATCCAGCAGCGGACTTGTCATGTTACACAAGCAGCAGAGTTGGACATAATACCAGCATTTCTCCATGTGGGTACAGGAAAATGAACTTCAGAGACATTTTCTTACACTGAGGAAGGTAGATACGTGACACAAAGTTTTCCCAAAAGAGAACTACAGAAAGGATGGGAATCTTCTCCTCTTGTTGCTGCTTTCAACTTTAAAGAAGGGTATCAAATGCGTGTGTAAGAGAAACTTATGGTGGATTGGTTGGGGCAAAAAAAAAGAGAAGAAAAAAGACTTAAAAATACCTTTGAAAGAAGAAAAAGACAGTAAAAATCGTCCATCAGTGAGCTCAGTGACAGCATCCCCACAAGTATAAAACACAAAAATAGGAAGCTGTTCTACTGCCACCAGAAGAACTCAGAATCATGTTTTCCTTTCACATTCAGATTCTACATAAATTTATTTTAAAAAATGCATAAACTAAGCCTTTTTGATGAACATTCTTTTCATGCTGAGGCTAGAAGGATGGAAGCCTGGCTGCTGTCTGAATGCTATCAACCAATGCTGACCGTTTCCCACTTCACTGACTGGCTGCTGTACCTCAGATGTCCCAGCAACTTTTGCCATCAGCAGTAACTCTGTGATTCGACATTAAGCGCCATAGTTTCATTGAAACTATAAAGGCGAAAATAATTTGATATTGAAAATTGTTATTCTTCTGTTTTCATGGATTATCCAAGAAAAAACAAACCCAGAATACTTAATCACACTGCTCATGTGCAGTGAAGCAATGCAGAAGGAACACCACCGCTTCTCTTGCACAAAACAGTCTTTTGTTGTCAGTGCTTTCCAATGGTGGAAACAAACAAGAGTTCAGTGCCTCACTGAATGCAGTTTTACAATGAGACAAGTTAACAGCTGGCATTTTTGTTCACATAATTTCTGAAGCTGAGGTCTAGCTGTAAATTTGACTTAGCACTTGAGTGGTGTTTGCTGAAACACAGGAAAGACAAATGGTATCACAAAGGTGAAAACAGAAGCCAGTGGCTGGACATGAACCTTACCCCACACCTTCAGACTGCAAATGCTTTCCTTTGAGTTGAGTTTTAGCTGAGGGGGCAAGAAATATAATCTGGAAAGTCAGTGAACAAAATAAGCAAAACATTTAGAAGCAAATTCTCCATGCAGCTACGTGCTTTCTACAGGACAAAAGTACTATGTTGTGAGCAGCCGTTTTGTGAAAGCACAATCGTTGTCTCTTCTAAAGAAAGGACAGGTTCCCACCTTCTCTTCCAAAAAAATTCAAAATTCAAAATTCTGAAATTTTGAGAGATCACTAGGACTTGGTCACGTGCTGGTATTTTACAGTAAGGCTTCTTGTACATGCTGATTTTCAAAATTTCTTCTTGGTAACAATTTCTGCCCTGCCCTGGGTATTCAGCAAAGTTTACCAAGGCTTCTGTTTTATTGCAAATGTCCGACAAAACATGCCCATTTGCATTGTTTTGGAGAAGCTCAGCTTGATGAGTACTTACTCATGGAAGTAGCACTGCTAAGTGGAGTCTGATCTCAGAGCAAGATAGCTTACCAATTAATTTTGATTCAGTGTGGATTTTCAGTAAGTGAATACCACTGCTCAGTCAGAATTTTGTTATTTTACCTGGATCCAAGTGAAAATCTTGGATTCTATTTTTCAAGGTCAAGGTGTGATTTCGAAATCCTATTATTAAGTTAAAGGAAAATATAAACCAATTCTCAGAGCCTGGTGAGAAATACACCTGCGTTTGCCATTGCAATTAATTTTTAAAAGCGTCTTGGAAAAAGGACAAAACCTATGAAAGAAATAAGAATTAAGTTTTTTAATTTTTTTTTTTTTTAATCAAAAGGTGAAGTGCAAGAACTACTTAAGGTTTTCCCCTTTCTGGAAAAAATAAGAGATCTTTCATCTGCCCTTTAAATTTATTTTTTCCCTGAAAAGGTAATAAATTATACAAAAGTCAGGAGAAAGACTTTTATTAAACCCGGCCTCATTTTCATCATACTTAAAAGAATGTATTTACTAGAGAAATTTTTCCCTCTCAAGAATAAAATAAAATAAAACCATATTCCTGCCTTGGGAAATGATGGAAGGTCCTCAAAGTGCATTTTCAAAAGATCCTGAATGAAAATAAATAATTCTTATTCTTAACTGAAGAGGAAAAAGAAGGAGAATACTTCTAAATGGATTCCCCAGGATGAAGCTCTGAATGCTGTAGGGATACTTGGAATACTTTAGAGAAAAGACAGTTACCAGGGATGTATCAGCTTTAACTATGGATCCAACAAAATAAACTGAGAGAATCAGTGAAGAATTTAAGCAAAACATTAAGAATAAGACTTTTTACACATCCAGCCATGCTCTGGGTTCAGAGAGAGTTCCCTGGACACAAGGCATCAGTAACTTCTGCTTCATCAAATGGAGCTTGCATGGGCTTGTTTTGGAAAAGAAAGAGATTTATGAAGTTGATCACACAAACAAAGTGACCGCACTGTAATTTCCAGACACTGTGCTTCCCTATTATTTTTCCTTTCAGCATCCTCACTAGCTAACCAGCAACAGGAAGAGATTTGGTTTGGGACTGCTAGAAAAAATTCAAGAAGATTCACCAGAATTCATTTGCAGGACTATAAATGACATTAAAAATGATCAGTGACTGAGATTTTGGAGATAGAGTACACATAGTACTGTGTTTACTTGCAGCATGAAATGTATCAAGCTATCAGGATACATCCTACAAAGGTTGTTAAATTTAAAACACACTACAAGCACTGCATAATTATGTATGCACTGTACACAGATCCTTGGCAAGTTTCCGCGCCTCCATTATTTTCACTGGAAAAAGAAAATCTAATTGATTTTAATATTTCTTTGTGAAAATCTGTCTTCCAGTTAGAAAACAGTTCTGGACCTGTCTAATATACTGATTAAGCTGTATTTATCCAGAAAATAGAATACAGGCATTTACATTTACAAACACAAAAATATTAGTACACTTGTTATGAATCACTGACTAAAAAAAAAAAAGTTCTTGTTATTAAATCTGAATGATTTCACAAATATATGCAATAATACGGAGACTTTCATTTCCGTTCATCTACTGGCAAGCTAAAAGCACACTGACTTAATACTAAAATGTCATTAAGATGCACGGGGGAATAAAAAAAAACAAACCCAAACAACAAAACCAGAAAGATAATACATAATACACAGTAAGTAGAAATAGCAAGGCCTGGAAACCACTGATTCCCTTTAAACTGCTTGTTTTCTCCTGCAAAGAAGCTTTCGAGGGGCAATCGGAACTACTCCTAAGGCCAGAGGAGAAGTGGGAGAAATCCAAGTCATCCAAAATCCAGTAGGATATATAAGGTGTGTTATAAATAATAATCTTAATCAAGATTTCACTTTTTCATCCAAATATTTGATGATACAGCTTGAAAGTACTGCTGTCACACTGCATCTCTGAAAACATTTATTACAAACCTTCAATCTTCATACAATGTAATAAGATTTTATCCTTTAAACACTAAGAGCTCTCCATTTAGACTACAATCATTTGCAACAATTTCCTAGTTTACTTGACTGTAGGGTTAAATTCACAATTTATGCACATTTAAAATATACTTATCTAATAACACTGGGACTGCTCGTAATTGCAACCTATGTGCAAGAGCAGAAAGTCATTGATGCTCAGACTTGTATTGCCCACACCAATTACAGATTGTATTGCCCTGTTTTTCTGTCATGATTAAATCAATATACAAGCAACATTTCTGTGAAGCAGGGGCCAGGCAGGGTTGGTGACTCTGAACTGTCCCCCCTGTGCAGGCCATAGGGCAACAAGGCATTTATGGCTTCACACTGCACCACTTCCAGGGACAAAGATTTGAAAAATGCTGCTCTCATCTAAAGTCCATCCTGATGTTACTGCCCAGCCCAAGTCTCTATGGAAAATGTAATAATTAAAAGGAAAAACACCTGACTGGAATCTGCTTTTCCCCCCATGAGGCCACTGCTACCTGGTGGAAGAACATTCCCAAGTTAAGACAACATCTTCAAATTCAGTCATCTCAGGAAAAATGCTGCTGCACAGCTCATCTCTCTTGACAGTAGCAGGACTCCTCAAGGACAAGGTAAACAAGTGAAATTGTTTTACAGTCATTGGGCTCAGAGTTAAGCTCAATGGCTTCTCCAAAAGATCATTTTACAAGCTGCATTATGCTAAGAGGGCTAATGCCTCCTTTGCACCAGGAATAATGTTTCATAGGCAGAGAATGTCTGTCAAAGTTTGAGTGATACATTAACCAAGCCCATCTAGACATGATCATCTTCATCTCAGTCCAACACCACAGCCTTGGTTAAGTGATGAAATATATTTTATATTGTTTAAGCCTTAAGGCCAATGAAGATAAGCCATTCCAGTTAATTACCTGATGCTGCATGAGGGATATGGAAATAAAGACATGCCTTTGTCAAGACACCATGTGCTGTCAGTCAGATTGCAGCATTATTTCATAGTCTTTTCATATTCTACTGATAATCAAGTGCTTTTACTGCATGAGACGAAAAGGGGAGTGAAGATGCAGGCTGAATTCAAAACAGCCACTCAGAAAGGTCAAAGTTATCAATAATGCACTTTATTTGCTTCAACAGTGTAGCTACAGCATATGTGAACACTCATATGCAAGCATAGTTTTTTGCTGTTTTTCAAACCGATTTGGTACCTAGGTGTGAAAGAAGAGCTACAAAAGTAAAAAAATAAGTCTCATGCAATTCATAACTGCAGCAGAGGAGGCAGAAAAAAGCTGCTGAGCAGTTCTACCCTTCCAGATGTTTATACTGAACTTCCAGATGTTTTTCTTACATATATTTCTTTGTTGTAATAAGTAAAGGACTATCTTCAAACACAGTGAGACTCCTTTAAATCAAAATTTATACAAACTCAAAGTTTGTACAAAAAGAACTTTTTTTTTTTTTTTCTGTGCCCACATTAGTTTCCCAGTCTTACAGAGTAAACCACATTCCTGCAAACAAAGTGGATGATTTTACAGGCAGGAAAGTCCTAAATGTCTTTTTACTTCCCAGGAACATAAAGGGTAAACAATTATGAATTCATTGTTTGGTCTCCCTGCATCCTGGGCGCTAGCTGTGGTTCTTGGCTCAATAGGCATGCCTAATTTTGGCCAAACAACACTGAGAACTAACCCAACAGAAGGCTAACCATCAGGATTAATAAAATACAAACAAGAAGGATCATTGGTATTATGCTTATTTGAAATTCAGTTATAAACCATCAGTATCACCATCTTACAGTCTAAATTCTAAACAGAGAGGAATACCTAAAGGTGCATATGGAGGTATATGGGAGATTTATCCACACAGTAAAAACAAGAAGTGACAAATTAGGGTGGATATTTAATAAGCATTTAGGCAGGAGAAACATAGGCTAACTTTCCAGCAGCAACATTCTAAGCCAGTACATCTCTACAAATGCAGGTATGCACCTGAAAATACCTGACTGATTCCAGGCCAAGGAAATCCAGGCCAGAGCTAGTTTATCCAGACCTGGGGTCTGAAATCCTTAATTTGGTGCTTTCATTACGTGTTAAAACAATAGCTAGATATTGTCATCCATTTTTGGGCCAAACCTACAACTGGCCCAGACAAATGCTTTCATAGTCTAACTATGATCCCCAGCAGCAAAACAGCTTAGCTTTGTCTTTAAATGTAACATGAGAAAAGGTGGAGAACAGAAGAGAGGATGCCAAGTTTCAGCTGATGTATCTGCTCAGTTTCTGCCTGTTCCCTGTTCGCTCATTTAAAGGGAACACATGGTGGTGGTGAAAGGCAAAGTGTCACCAAGCTGCAAGCCAAACCAGACATGATTTTACGGCTGTGAGCAGTACACAGATCAGTCCTTCCTTGGTTCCAATGCAACGGAAAGGCACGGTTTAGAGAAAGAGCTTTATGTTCCTTGTTACTTTTGAAAGATTTCAAAAGCAGCCTTGTTAAAAGAAAAAAGGGCTCAGCTATGAAATCACTTCCTTCTGTTTAAACTATTTTACTCAAGGAAAAAAACAAGAGGGCATGAAAAAAAAAATCTGTTCTCTGCTTTTGACTTGTTCTTAGGCTTCAGCATCTTGCCCGCTCTGTGGGATGACGCAGTGTGCCAGATCCCGACCGCTCCAGTCAGTGCGTCAAGCAGCCATAGCCCTCCCCACACAATCACCCTCTTGTCAGAGGCAGCTGGCACCCTCCCCGCACACGCTGACAGCATCACTGCCTGCAGGACTGCACCCCTTTGGGGCAGCTCTTCTCCTCTTGGAGCAAGGCAGCAAGGCACGAGGAGGGCAGGCCGTGTTAGGCAGCAAACAAACAAGAAGCTCTTGTTATTCCCTCCCCCTCCTGGCCCCCAAACACAGTGAGAATGCAGACGGGGGAAAGGATGCTCTTCTGCTTGCAGCAGCAGCATGGCTTTGCCTGGGAGTACAGCCAGCAGGACAACTCCAGGACACCCGTTTATGGAAGTTTAAAAGTCAAATGAACAGTTCACTGCTGCCCAATTCACAGTGGGGTTACTTACGGCTGAGCAGTATTTTAACAAAGATTCTAAGATGAGGAATGGTTTCCCTTTCTCTGCCGGTGCTCACAGGTTTACCCAGAGCCCCAGTTCTATTTTCCTTTCAATCCCAGGGCACCCTCTCTGCCCTCTGAAATGAATTGTCTTCTCTTGTGTAAAGTAGGCTGACACAAACCAGCTCCCTTCCCCACTCAATTGCGGGTTAGAAGAGGAGGGAGAGGGATCTTAAAAAACTGCTTTCTTTCCCATCTTCACTTCCAGCAAAAAGTTAGTTTCTGCCTCACACCAATGTATTGAGTATTTTTACCCTGTTCTGCACCATTAAGAAAGGCAGGGGCTCTTTTCCTCCATGTTTTTGAGGTTCACTGATGTAGAAAAAGCCAGATAACATGAGATAAATATTCAGCAAATTGCTCCATGCAGTTTAAGACACTCACCTTTTCTGCCCTTCCCAAAGCTCCAGTAGATAAACTTGCAGGACTGCCTTTTCAAGAAGGCATTCAGGAAGTATGACCCTTGGAATTAAATCTTCAGCTTAAGAAATCTCTAAGCTAGACTTACAAGTAGACTGCAAACAGTGATAGAGCACCAGCACACCTGCCTGATCAACATGCTGACCAGACAGTTTGCTTGAAAGATATCTTCTGATATCTGAGATAATCTGTTGCCCAGAAGTGCTTTGAAGTGGCACTTAGCTTTTCTTCTTTACAACCACAAAACAATCCTCCCCTGAAGTGCAAATTCAGCAATATGAGATGGTACTCCCCAGATGATGGCAACTAAATGAACATTCCTCATGGTGCAACTAGCAGTCTGGTAATACCTTGATACACAAATATCTAACTTACCAAAAGTCACTGTGGTTACCCAAAAGTCTATTTCTTGACTTCAGCCTATTCTTTATTTATTTCTTAGATTAAAAGAATCTACAGAACAAACTCACAGCTGTTTCCCAGCCATCTTTATCTGGCAACTGTGCCTCACTGGTGGTAAGGAGGTGAAAGCATTGCTGCTTCTTTACACTACAGGACTATGCCTGACCACCTCTAGCCTTCCTCTAGAAACCACATTGCTTAACCAAAATACAAATCCTTTGCAAAATAATACCAAGGTGTGAACTGAAAAAATGATGAAAAGTGTCACAATCAAGAAGTGCCTTTGTTTCCTTTGAACAGATTTAATAAAATAATAAGTTTTTTTTTTTGTAAATGGCATTTTATGGAATTAGATGAGACGCTTAAGTATAGTGTGCGTAAAACACTGAATGAAGTGTAGCAACAACAAAAAGTAAAATCCTGTTTGAATCTTGAAGAAAGCTTCAACATGTGCCACTTGCAGTCCTGAAAAATCTCACGTTGATGAGGAATCAGAGGTATTACTGAATTACATCTGCAGCTAAAATGAACTCAGCTTCAGTTTAGCTAATGCCCCTTAATCCCTGGAGTTGTTTCACCCATTCTAGAACAATATCTGAAAAATATGTATTTATTAGGGAAAAAATGGGTCACTTTATGTTCCTTGTATATCACTACTGTTGTGGCCACAGTGGGTGGCCTGTATGTTTTCCCTCTGACCTCTTCTCACAGGAGAAGGAAGGACAGTGCAGTCACCACCTATCCTTCCTGCTGCATACACATACCTTTGGTACCAGACATGCTTGGGATTAGCTGACATTTGCTATTTATTCAATGACTTAAATTCTCTCGTGAATGTTTGTCATTGCTACAACTACATATTGCATAGGTAGAAGTGTCTACTATTTTCCATCTACTTTTTTTGATTGTTGTTTTTGAGGTCTTTTGCCAGTTTTGTTTTCCATTTTTTAAGTCTGAGCCAATCTTTAACCTAATAGGAAATACTACACTGCTATATGAACAATAACGTCTTTAGGACAGAAAACAGAACTGTTTCCTAAAAGAGTACTGCAATACCCGAATTTTCTTTGTACTCTTAACTTCATCTTGCCTTCTGCCATGAGAATCATGGAGATGGAAGGGACAGATAATTGAACCACCAGGAAGTCAGGAGAGGTTTCACCAACCGCTACAGTCTCCTTTGCAAAACTCACAGTTCTTTCCCTGAAAGGATGAGCAGGACATGGAGGTGTCTTATCAATGTTTTAACAGGTTAGTAAACTGCATAATTCATATTCTGGTTAAAAAGCAAATCACCAGGTCAGAGTGCAACATGTAAATTCTTAAATTAATAAGTAAATTGACACAGTGACTCACACTGAATCTCTGCAGTCATTCTGCCACGTTTGTGAAAGTGCAAGTAGCAGAATAAAACTATGGGAACTATAAATGTCAAGGACAGAAATGGGGCTAAGTTTTGGGCTTTGTGTACTGCATAACAATTGCATTTATGGACTATTAGGGCAACCATCTGATGCAACAGGGTACTGGAATACCTGGAGACTCATGTACTGTACTGGAAGACCTAATAGGTGAGGACACATATTGGGACAAGGAGACAACCTGCACCATCCTTGCTGCCTTCAGCTCACTATCATCCACAGCAACAAAGAACAGAAGAAACAGCAAAGAAGATCACCAGGGAATGGTACTCAGCATTCAGGCTGTGCTTCTGTAGCAGGCAGCCCCAGACAAAATCCAAGTAAAACTATTCACAAAATGACAAGAATCTCCTGAATCCAAAATGTATAATGGTATTTCCCTCATGCCAAGCTCTGAAGCTTAGGCATCTCCTGAGCAGTGTGCTGGAGCACATCAGTATCTCCCATGCTACTTTCCTGTATTAGTGAATGGTCAGGTACTGATGTGTCCCAAACACTATGGGACTGAGTACATGCAGTCCTCCTTAACACACAATCTTTTTGTGAATAGTCTGTAGCTCCTCATTGTTCTCTATATACTGGAACTTTGTGTGAATACACATAACATCTTTCAGGTGGCAAAAATGGAGACAATATGTACCGAGCCTCCCCTGTATTATTTTAAGTTTTAAGCCATTTGACATCTTCAAAGGCAAAAGGACAAACACTGTATATAATAGGTTGCTACAAAAGATTTTAAACATGCCCTGCTGCAAAAGACAAACATTACGTCTGGATTTTCACCAGTTTCATTTTACAGGGCTGAGTGACCATGTTATATTAACTTCCATAAATAAGCCTGATAGTCTCAGTGGTCACAGTAGTGAAGTCTGTGTATTCTTATTGTCTGCACCTCCACTGTCTTCCAAATTCTGCTGACCCCCAGGAGCTGACCATGTATTAGTGAAATCACCTGATAAGAAACAGTACAAGGAAAGCAGGGTGGCAAAGTTAGCACTTACCAAGCACAATGACCACCGTCTTCAGGAGGCTCATCATGGTGTCCCGATTCCTGCGGGGTCCAGAACTGTGTCTGGACATTCTCATAGTCCTTTGACGAACGTACCCAAAGATGTGAGCATATAGGACCACCATTACCACAAAAGTGACCAGGTTGAAAATAGCCCAGAAGACGAGGTAGGAGTCACTATAAAGCGGTGCCATGTTGGAGCAGTGAGTGATATCACAAATACAGTTCCATCCGACACTTGGTATGGCACCCATGACGATGGCCATAGTCCAGATAACAACAATTACAACGACCACTCGGCGGTTGCTCATCCGAGTATGTAGCTGCATTCGGAAAACTGTAATGTGCCGCTCAATCGCAATGGCCAACAAATTGGCTACAGAGGCTGTCAGACTGGTGTCAATGAGACCCTGACGGAGAAGCCAGGTGCTTACAGTCAGTCTTCTAGTGTTGGGTCCTGTGTTGAACATTAAGTAAAAGTAGGCCAGCCCTGCAAAAAAGTCCGCAGCAGCTAAGTTGGCCATTAGGTAATAAATAGGAAAGTGGAATCGGCGATTGACATAAATAGCCACCATAACCAAGAGGTTGGCCAGCATTATGAAGATGCAGACGGTAATCCCCAGTCCCATTACAAGCTTGCTGACAGTGTTCCATTCAGTGGCTAGATATTTTCCACTTCGGTTATAAAAGAAGGCAATGGTTTCATTGTAGTAGCACTGTGGTTCGCTCATGGCTGTGGACTGAAAGAAGAGGGGGAAAAAAAAAAAAAGAGAGAGAAAAAAACCCAGAATGACATCAGAACTGAAAACATATGATTGCCTTCATGGATGAAATATACACAAAGAGTGGGGAGGGGGACAGGAAAGGAACACGCTTCAGAACAAATTTAGTTTTTCAGACCAAATGGCATTCCACGACTCACAAACAAT
Source organism: Thryothorus ludovicianus (assembly GCA_013397245.1). Lineage (NCBI taxonomy): Eukaryota > Metazoa > Chordata > Aves > Passeriformes > Certhiidae > Thryothorus > Thryothorus ludovicianus. The sequence goes on along the minus strand of VZTB01007829.1, from coordinate 64,105 downwards.
TGCTCTGAGGAATCTAGTAACAGCAACCAGATTAGAAACAATCAGAAATGGTTCCATCTGCTCTGGGAGCCAGCATGATTTCTGATGTAGTTGTAAATTACACAGAAAATGAGCTACTGGACAAGCAGACCTGCTGAGAGATTCAAAGAAAAAGGCATGCAACTCATAATTAAGAAAAATTAACTCTGCTAGACACCTTATACATGTTATCAGTGCACAAAACTGTTTGACTGTAGCAGAAGAACAGCTCTGCAAAGAGAAGGGAACGTGCATTACATTTCTGGGCAGGTATTAACTAATTCCAGTTTCCATCATGGGTATTCCTTCTTGTTCTGTCTTAAAACATGGAAAAAACACCCTAAATAAAGATTTGTCAGTATGCTCTGAGACTGTGAATTACCAGGGATGATGTGTGCCCATACAAATATTTTATGAACAATAAAGGAAGTATGACATAGCATTTCTATGAGCACCAGCCACGTTTCTAGAAATGGTTTGAAATACACGGTGCTTTTAAATATAACTCACTAGAACTGCTGAATTATTCCAATTTGAAATAGGAGTGAGCCAAGAAATAAGAAAAGTGATATTTGGCTTAACTAGTGTTAAAAGCATCCAACCTTATTTCTTGTATTAAATATTGCTGTGGCTATGTGAGAGAACATATGATTAATTTTCTTTGCAGAGTACTCCACTGAGAACAGCTAGGGAGGCAACAAACAAGCCCATATTCCACTGGAATGTGGAAGTTTTGGATAAAATTTTTGGCTTATAAGAAAACGCCTAATGAGTTTCCTTTCTCAGTTCCATTCAATTTGCTCACGGTGCAATTCCCAAAAGGCAAACCGTAATAAAAGAAACCCCTCTGAATAACATCCTGGTTCCTTGTTTAGCATAGATAAACAACAAAAATGTAAAAATAGTATTTTTTTAAAAAAGTCAAACCAAGAAACACATGTTGAAGAAGTCTCTTTCTATAAGAGCTCTGCTTTTAATGCTCTGGAACTCTATCAGCTAAACTTGAATATTTTACAAAAACAGAACTAGTTTTAGCAATGCAGGTAAGAAGCCCAATCAAGGAACACATCATCAACACTAAAGATGGCAATTTCTTCCCATTAAAACATACAAAGTAAACCATATGTTTTGGACAGCTCCAGTTACTCTGCAGGAAGTGCTACAGGTAACCTAACCTTCTTGCTGAAAACAAAAATTTACAGAACTGGGAAAGAGAATTATTAACTTGACTCAAGTGAAAACAGTATCTGATAGGATCTCTTAGAATTACCCAGAGCTGTTTCTGTTTCTTTTCATGTCTACATTCAATGCAATTAAGCCAATTCCAATAAAGCAATATACAAAACTTTCCACCTATATCCCAAATGGACTACGTGACATTTAAATTTATGTTTAAGAAAAAGATCTTTTAAGAAAGATTTTACCTCCAGCGTAAACATTGACCAGAAATATTTGCAGGCCCAGGATAATAAAAAATATTAGAGTGAATAGTATTTCTCAGCACAGTGAGTATAATATGTTTATTGTTCCTCTAGGATACATCAACCTTTGGGTTTGAAGCCTTTCAGCCTTAATTATTTAAGAAATTTTGGAAGTTCTCATGTAGGATCTGTTGCATGTAAAAAAAAAACAACATATTTTTAAGGGACATTTAACAAAAGGAGACCTAGCTACAAGACATCTGGTTTTAATTCTTTGGTTAAAGACCTTGTAGTAATAACAGGTCAAATATAAGAACCCTTGAGGGAGAGAGGAAGTCATATTAATGAATTAATGGCCTTTATAGAAGCCTGCCAACATCTACATTAATTGTGTAATGCACAGGACTTTTAGACTCTGTAGGAATATCTGTATGCAGGATCTAGTGGGTATTTGTGATCTTGAATAAATTCTCTTTGCCTGTGTATTTGTCTCTCTGTTTTTTCTTTTCAGATGTCCGCTGCCCACATATAATGACTCTTGTTCCACTGTTGCTCCAGTGGAAAGAGGCTGCTACATCTGGAAAAATATATATTTTTAATTCAGAAATTTAAAACGTGGCATGCATTATGCTTTTACTGTCTTTTTTCCTTCTTTTTGTCTTTGTATTTTTGTTTTGCACATGGGCTTAAAATGTGAAT
>VZTB01007829.1:26468-61960 GCA_013397245.1 Thryothorus ludovicianus | reverse complement strand
CTCCCCCACCTTTTGTTTGAAATCTGAAACAAAATACAACAAAAAGTATGACTTATTCACAGAATGCCAAGCCAAGGTGGAATGTACGTACACACATACGAGTATGTAAAATACTACAGAGCCAGACTTGTTCAATTTAAAAGCATGATAGAACTTGAGCAATCTAAGAGAAGTTAGCATGAGGCTCACTTGCTGCTTCTCTCATTTTGAAGACATAAAACCAAAATTCTGTGTTCACCTAAGGGATTTTGGAGAAATTTTATTTCTAAGGCATTCTAATCTAAAACCTGTGATCTCCTGTAAAAGTAATCTTTTCACACACATCTTCTCCCCCACCAAGGGAAAGAAGATGAGATAGTTTGCTGGCAAAAGTTCAAACAGGGGACTTCCAGATGATCAGATTTCTCGGATACCAGTGTATACAGGAAGATTTTGACCTTACAGGTCACAAACATAAAAATCCCAAGGCATCACATTCAGCTGTGATGCTGACTGGAAAGGCTCAAGCAGGAGAGAAATGCACTGTATCTCTCAGTACTCAAAATGTTAACATACCACAAAGGCATATACAAGCAGGCAGACCCCATCCCCTCTCCTGCCCCTGCAGGAAAAGGGGCAGGGAAGTTTATATTTTAATTTCCTGAAGTTTCACTCAGTGTGTTTCACTGCCTGTGTAAGCCAGATGTGTGGTGCCCAGAGATTTACCTCATTCATTCTGTACATCTCAACAGAAGTTTAAAACAAACTGAGCTGCAAACTGCCCACATTAGCTAAACCTCTAGGATGCATCTGTGAGGAAGAAGTAAATATTGAGCTATAAACCAACAAGACAGATAAAGAAAAATGGAGTCAAAGCAGGCTAAAAGCAAAGTCTCCTCTCGTCATATGAAGATGACCTAAGAAACAGTTGTCTCAAATCAAAGAAGAAAATAACAAGTATGTGGAATTAAATGCCTTAATATCATGAGACATAGTTATAATCACAGCACAGCGCAGATGGACCAGGAAATTTGGCACCAGGATTTAATAAACAAAACTCACTCTTCTTCAGCAATTAGTAATTCAATTCACCTTGGCACTGGCCTTTTCAGGCACTATTGGATTGGTTGTCTCCTTTCCTCTGGTTGTATGGGATCACACCACAGGCGTGACAGCGGGAACACTGGGAAGAAAAGCCCATGTAAGCTTTCCCATGTTTTGTGTCTGATTTTTCTTGCTTCTGCCCCACCTCTGCATCACATCCTAAAAATTGAGTGAGAATTTGGATCCACAGTAGCTTGACCATTGATCCATTGCAGCTCCCGTGTCCTTGGGAGAGCAGCCCATAACTATCCGCCTCTCCTGGGGCAGAGACAGGAGCAGAGAACACACTGCCTGGAGCAGAATGTGAAAGGGGATCTCTGGATCCTGCCAGTTCCATGGTGAGTGATAGCTCACCCAGTGAGGGCTTTGTATGGAGAGATGCTTGGGATGGAAAATAAACGTCAAAAAGTTTCAAAGACCATTGGTTGATCCTGCTTAAACTAAGCATTAATTAGCTCAAGGTGCCTGAGGGGAAGATGGTCAGTTTACAAACTCCTATGCAATCTCAGAGTTTGGAGAGCTCCTTGATCCACAAAACAAAAAAAGGCAGGCCACTGTCTCCCCATCCCCATCACCCACGGGTGCATCTATTTCTTGTGGTTAGAAACAGCAGAATATTCTTTGAATATTAAGATCTAACTTTTACAGTCCTTTTCAGACTTTTAAGCCACATAAAAGAGTCCATATCCAGGAAATCTCTTAAAAGTATCTTAACTCTAAACTCTCCAAACATGCTCTGGTCCTCTCTTTTCTTATCTTTTGCTGAATTAACCTCCACATGCTACTGTTTTCTTACTCAGAACAAAGAGGAGATAAAGAGTAACTAATTTTTCTAATATTGGTGTGGTCAACTAACACTACAAAAACAGTAGTAACAGTCTTGTGTCTTTATATGTAGTGCAGCAGTGAATGGAAATCAATGCTTTCAGCTTAGGTAAATATCTTAAATTTATCAACATACCAGAAAGGGTCAAGCTGAAAAACTTCAGGAATCTACCAACTTAAAATCCCCAAAGAAGGGTATAAATTAAGAATATCTTTAAAATAAGGATAAGCAAGTAAGTATAGGCATAATTGAATCAATATGTAAATACTTTGTCAATCCACAACTGCCAAACAAGGGTTTTACGAAACTAAAGTTGTAACAGATGAGAAAAAAAAATCCAATTTGCAAAAACAATTGTCCATTATCTAATGAAAAGCATAGATCACTTTTCAGACTGCAGAACATGTAAGAAAAGCTTTAAAATAAAGTGGAAAAGATGTGTTTCCATTAAAGATAAAAGTAAAAAAAAAATCATGAAGTCAAGTTATGAGACATGTAATATAACCATTATAGCTTTATGCACAGACATTTTTCATCTGCACAATGAAAAGTAAGAAACCCTATCACCAACATGGAATGGCTCCTCTTTAGAACTGCATCTCGCAAAGTAACCATTCAATGGACATAAAGATAAACCTGTATAATAAGATGGGGTGGTTCTGTCATAGCAGATTACTTCATTTCACTTAGATTCGTTTTGCCCTTCACAAAGCTGACAAGACAGAAGGAAATTAATTTCTCTGCAAGGGGATCCCTTTAATGCTATTAAAACATCCTAAAGCATAAAGTTACATAAGGATCATGTGGCAACAGTGATATATCCTATAATTTTTAGGATGCTTTTGTAGCAGACAGTATTACTACAAGTCTCAGAGCTGAAAAACGTCCCAAGTATTAGAAACTGAACTAAGAAATTCTCTGTATCCTACAGTTTATACCTGGAAATGCAGGTCATTATATCAAGGTACTCACTGTATTAGAGACCCAGTCACCAATAACAGTGTGAAAAGAGTCAGTTTTACTCTTGGAGGGTATAATTCACAAGTGCCACAGATCCCATTGACTAAATGTGATTATGACCTCCACAGATTGGCTATAAAACCAGGAAGATTGTCGACCCTCCAAAATTCTGCAAGCAGAAGGAGATATAAGAAATTAAAAGCTAGAAGAATTGAAAAAAAGTAAAAAAGACAGAGTAACCTCATCCAACCACAACTTAGCCAGCAATTCACACACTGTTTTATTGTTGCTCCATTTCCACAGATCCAGCATTTTCAGATGAGTTTTGTCCCTCACAATTGCTACATAAATGTTCATAGGAAAGTTTTCCAGTAGAGGAAGAAATGAAGACTATTTGAATCAGAGCATAGTTCTATATCATCACACCCTCATTTACACTCCTAGAATGGCTCATGTATGTTGATTACTAAGGATTTATTTTTTCTCTGTCACCCCATCTCTGCCTTCCCAGCTCCTCTCCACTGAAATGCAAAGATATTGCAAAAAAAAAAAAAAAAGTAATTGGCTGTGGCACAGGTAGAGCATATTGAGCCCAAATTGGGTACTTAAGCCCAGGTGTCCTTCCACACAAAGTACAGAAAGGGCTTCTGCAAAGCTCTTAAAACTTCTTTTCTTTCGGCATAGTGTTCACAACAAGCTGAGCTTCCCAAACAATAGCCAAACATGGACACATGCTCAACACTTTGTGGCTTTGTGGGAGACACAGGAAGACAATTATATTCCATCATCTCATTTGGTGACTGAAATATTCCACCTCTTATGCCTTCAGAAAACATCTTTGCCATGGTGCTGATTGGGCTGCTCCATTATCTTGCCCAGTTCACCCTCAGTTGCTCACCTGCCTTATTCTCAACCTGAACACCCCAGACAGACATTCCAGCTGCTGTGAGCCCCTGAGTGCTGCTGCCAGGATGAGTGCAGTGCAGGACAGACCTCTATCAAAGACCCTCCACCTTGGGAGGGGTTCTCTGGAGAGAGGTGCAGCACACAGAGTCCTATCTGTGCACCTCAGAAGCCCGAGTGGAAGCAGACAGAAGGAAAAAAAATCTGCACCTAAACTCCCAAATGAGTTTTCATGCAAAATTATTTACAACATGCATCCTTTAGGCCCAGTTAGTAAATCAAGCTGGGAGTTAATTATTGGCTACAGCAGCTCAAAGATTGCAATTTTATGCTGAAAAAAACACTGTGGGCTACACTAGGGCTGCTTCCGCCTCCAGGACACCCCTCCCATTGCTCCTCACTGAGCAAACCAGCAAAGAGAGCATCTGGGAGAGCAAAATGCTTATGTTAATTAGCACAGCAAACTTCACTTTGGGAATGGAAACAGAGATTTACACACGGAAATAAGAAGACTGTTCTGTGTTTACAACAGCAAACACATTTTTTCATTAAATATATATTAGACAATTCGGTTTCTTTTGCTTTGATATATTGAAATATTTGTGAAATACATAAACAGAATATAGAAAAATCCAAGTCTCAGGACTTTGGAAACAATGGGGTCTCTCTAACTAACTTATTCACACATTACTGAGCAGTTGCCTTTAAGGCAGTACTGGTCTTTAAACAAAATGGAGATGCATTTTGAACCTCCAGTAATCTCATCTAGTAAAATAATTTTTAAAAAAGCCTAGTTTCCCCTGTGATGTCTGTAACTGTGTGGATATACTTCTAATCACAAATTGGTTTCTCCAGACTCACCATTTCCTTTTGTTCTCATTTGCTATATTACCCACCATCAGAGGTGTGTTTTGATAACAAGGCTAATTTGTTTATTCAGCTTAAGGGGGACAAAAAAATGTACACACTTGTTGACTGCAGAAACTCGGGCACCAAATCCAAAATGCAAATTGTGTTGTGCTTAGTTGGGGAAAGGGATGACAACAGCTGTGCCAGCCCACAGCAGTCTGTTCTCAAGCATATTATGAAAAGGATAACCATTCTGTGGCAATGATACTTTAAATCTCTTCCATTCCAATTCAAACAAAATGAAGAGAAAATAGAGATGTATTCAATGGCACAGAGTGGGATAAGTGTTTTTTGTCTAGCCATGAAAGGGTATTCTAATGGAAACTGCTCTGGATTTCTCTTTGGAACAGCTGCAAGGCAGTTATTTAGATGTACTCATTTGTTTTTAGTATTTGGCTGGTAAGATCCACTGCTGGCAAAAGCAAAGAGAGAATGATGAATTTTTGTTGTTTTCTTGTTTTAAGCGTTTCACAGGCACTGTTGGAAGTCCCTGGTTCATTAAGTAACTGGAGCTCAAATCATTACTTCTTCAAAGCTTTTACTCCAGAATTCATCTCATGTCATTCACAAAGAGAGAAAATATTAATCACTTCAGAGAACACTTTCATCAGTAAGGGTCACCACTTGTGATGTTTCTTTTTTTTGCAAACAGTAAAGCCCTTTGGGATGCTAAATGCTTCTTACAAAATTATTTAACTTTGTTTAATGCATAATCAAACTAGTCAGGTTTCTAAGAGATCATTTTACTTATCCATATTTAAGGTATGAAGTCATGACATGTATACAAAATATCTCCAAATTAAAAATCAAATAAATTCTTTTATATTTTATTTCTCTTTCTTTAAGAACAGAACAGCTTATTTAATCAGATACCACTAGATTGTGATTTATTGTGATTAATTTGAGATCTTTTTTGCCTTAAAATGAAATCCCATGACAAAAAGCTCAAAGCATATTTGGGAAATTTTTTCATTGTCTCCTCGACATTTTGTGGATGCTGTCCCCAAACTATTTGCTATTTCAGATCACAGCTATGGACAGGTAAACTGTCTTGAAACTTTACTTATCCTTCACCTTTACACATGACCAGGATGCCTCTGCTCTTAATCTCCACTTCTTGTGTCTGGCAACAAGATACTTGGGGTGGAAAAGAAGAGGGGGGATTTGAATAAATTAGTGTTGGGAGAGTATGGAGAAACATGACTGTGGCAAACGTGTTTCTTCAAAAGAAGTTTGTAGAGAAGCACCAGAAGCAGGTCCTATATTGACACACTAGCCATAAGAATATTTAAGACAGTAATAGCAATTTCACATCTGGTATCCAGAAGTGACTTTCAAAAACTTCTTCAAAATGTGAGCCTTTTGTTACGTGACTCAGAGGATAAATCTTGGGAAAATACCATTTACCACTAAATTAACAGGAACTTCTCTTAATGTGGTGCCACAATGAGCAGCTGTAAGATTGAAGTTCGAGCAAAAACCCATCAGAAGGAGGTCTTAAAAAAAGGTCCTGCTGAGGTCTCTGGGATTCTCCCCCATGGGAAAAAAGCTTGTTTACCTGCTGCAGCTAAAGGACAGATGATAAGCAGAGGAGTATTTATTATTGCAATGAATAAACACGTATGTATATACATATGTAGGTATACAAAAATAGATAGTATTTACTTATCAGTCTAAATTGACCAAATATGAAGCAAGCCAACAGTGCTGGCAATTCCAAAGTAAAGTTTAAAGATAAGAATTAAAAAAATAAAGAAAATTTAAAGTAAAGTAGCAAAACTCTTCTTTTTGCAACTAAGATGCGATCTAGTTCATGCAAAAGGCATGCAAGGTTACTTCCAAGTTTAAAAAAAAAATCCTTCCTTAAAACAGTAGTCTCTAAATTACTTCTGCAGCACACCATGGCATCTCCTCAATTTCAAAAGGCAAAATAATGTCCTCTGGGGGTGAAAAAGAAAAAAATTATCAATGTTGTTTTCTAAACTGTATTCAAAAATTCATTCCAAACATGAAAGGCAAAAGCCCATGCAGTCCAAATATGAAAAGTGCTTCACTTCAATATTTAATCTAGTGATTGTCTCTTTACATACGTATCTCACTATGTCTCTGTCTGTTAGAAAGATCTTCCTTAATCTCAGAAACATACAGATGCCTCCCAGCAGGTTGTCTGGAGATGTTATTCTTTTATATATGAAGAATTTTATCAAATGTCGGATCCACAATGATTTACTGAAATCTGTGAGAATTCATGCAAGCATTTAAGTCTTCTCAGACACCAATTTTGAGCCTACTTTTACAACATGAGGATGAGAGAATGGTATTTTTTCTACCATAATCTCCTACACTGAGATACCAGTTTTCTTGTCATTTATTTTTGGTTCTCAAGTCAAATCTCATTGAAGCATAGTTTCTAAAACTTGAGTGTGGAGGGAGACCTCTAAGATTACTAATCAATGACCAGAATCATCTATTTATTTCTAGTCTTTGGTCTAGTGATATAATAAGCCCAGGCAGAATTTATTCAGTGAAAACTCGCCGCAGACCCAGGATATGTGCATTTATTCAACACAACAGAAAGGTAACCATGATGATCATTAAGTCCTTTACAAGCAATAGCTTTTCTTCTGCTCATTCTCACACTACAGCTGCTCTTATTCTCCTTTTGAGGAGGTATTTGTCCGGAACAAATATGAAACATGCTGCAATCAAGCAAGCTACATGAGTGAAATCTCCTTGGAACAGAGGGTGGCGGCTGGGTTTCTAGTATAGTGAGGGCTGGCAAGTTTTCTACATTGGACCACTGCCACAAACACCACAAAGCAAGAGCTACATACTCACCACGGTAGAGGCAAAAAATGTCTGTCTGGAAGCATACCCTGGAAACCATTGCCACTCCTTGGAAGACCATCTCAGGCCTTGAGAGACACATTTTGTAGCAACATGGTACACCAGAGGGAATTGAATCAGACAATGAGGCTCATTTTCAAAACAATCTCATGAAGACTCAGACAATGAAACACAGCATTGAGTGGATATATCACATCCCTTATCACCCATGAGTCTTTGGGAAGATTCAGAGGGAAAATGGACTGGTGGAAACCATGTTAAGAGCATTAGGTAATGGGGCATGGAAGCACTGGGATGCAAATTTAGCAGAAGCCATTCGGCTTGTTAAGACTAGTGGACCTGATGACTGCCCTGATCCTACCCAGACAAAATCCCTTCACAATGTGGGAGGAGATACAGACCCTGCACTACATAGGGAAGTGGCTGGGGAAGTCAGTGTGGGTTTCTCTTCCCACTAAAACAAACCCATTTGTGGGATTGTCTTTTGCAAGGACTTACCTAGGTGTACTTGATGGGTAAATGACTTGGTGGGTAATGTAGAAGGATGGGGAGACGTGGTGTGTGCCCCAAGGAGATTTAATCCTGGGGGAAAAATATACTGTGGTCTAAGTTGTATGTTGCAGGAAGTAAAGTAGCAGGAGTGATAGGAACTGATGAAGGATGAATTTTGTGAGGAGTAAGGAGAATGCAATGACAACCCAGGCCAGGTGGATGTTGGTGCCCAATGATTAAGTATACCACTTCTCCTGTCCTGACTACTCATCCTGACGGACTGGAGATCTGAAGGGATAAAGGAAGCCCATGAAACAGAAAAATAATATCTATCTGTGAAAGAGCAAGAGACAGTAATTAATGAAAACGTATGTTTGGTAGAGAGATGGTTTAAGAATAGTTTAAGTTGTATGTATGGGTAAGAAGGGGTTCCAGTCATAAGAAATAAGTACAAAGGAACAGTCAGAAGATACATTAATTATTTGTTATCTGAGTGTGACATAAATGTATGGAATAAAGAGTGGCAATTATATTGGGTCTGGCTGAACAGAAACTCATTTCCCCGTAACAGCCCCCACAGTGCTGCTGCACTTTGCACTGGTATTTGGAAAGGTGCTGACCTTTCACATCGCAGTGTTTCAGCTACTGCTGAGCAGCACTGGCACAGCACCAGCTGTCTATCCAACATTTCCCCCTCCATCGGGGTCTNGTGTTTGCCTTCCAGAGCAGCCACTCCATATACTGAAGCCCTGCTTCCCAGAAAGTTGCTGAGCATCACTCACTGATGGGAAGTAGAGATTAATTTATTTTCCCCTTTGCTTATAGACACACAAACTTTCACTTTTTTTTACTTTAGTAAACTGCCTTAACTTTCAAGTTGTTTTCCATATTATTTTTCCCTGTTCCACTGGGAAGGGGATTGATAGAGCAGCTTGATGGGCAGCTGGTGCTCAGCCAAGGTTCACCCACTACACTCATAAATAAAAAAGGCTCTGAAGAGGCAACCCACAAAGACAGGGGTGTAAACGTGAGGTGATGGCCTGCAGGAACCCTACCCCCGAAAGGGAGAGGAGTCTGGCAGTAGCTATGTAGCCTGGGACACAAGTATACAGCATTCCTCCTACCAGGTATTTTGCTGTGTATCCTTCTGGTACCTTAACAGAGACTCAAAAAGCAAAAAAAAAAGAAAAACAAACAAAAAATACACTAGTTCTCCATTTGAAACACAGGAGGAAGAGTAGCGGTAGGAATTTTCTCAAAAGCAGACTTTGGATTTAGCTCATATCACATCTTCTTCCAGTAGCGGACATGTTTTTTCCTAAATTCACAGAGTCTAGAAATATGGCACTTCTCAATGTATATTGCTGAGAGCTATAGTCTCCTGAGCCAAAGAATCTAACAGCAAACAAGACTAACAGAAAATAAGCAAAATAAATATTGGATGTCCAATTTTCTTATATGTACTTTAATTATTGTGGTGCCTTTCCCAATAAAAGATACATTCTTAAATGTTTTAAGTTGTAACAGGCACTTCTGTATCTGAAAATGCTTTTCTGAAATGAAATCTTGACTGTCATGAGCACCTCCTTTTCTGTTTGTAGTTTTTATCAGAATACTCAAGTACTTGGTGTTCAGCACATGATGCTAAGAAATCACTTTCATAAGTGAGTCTTAAACAGTAGTTTCATGAAACCAATATTAGTTTGTTAGTAATGCTAAATGTGTTATTAATTTCATTATTACTTTTCACTTAAAACTTTTCTGGTAAGAACACTGAACCTGAAATTTCCTTTGGTATTACTCCAATTTATACACATTACAGCCTCTACTTTGTATTTATTAAACACAGTAAAAATCAAGTAAGCTGTACATGGAGTGAAAGATCATATTTTGCCATATGATTTCTTCTGCAAACAGTACTATAACATAGCAATGTCATGTATCAAAGTATAACAACACTCTCGGTAAGTGTCTTTCATGTAGTATTTCCAGAAAATTCCCCTGATGACTCAAAATGAGAGAAGAGAAAAAGCTAGGATTCAATAAGGAAATAAGAAAGAGGTTTAATCAGTTCACCTGCAGAGTTTCATTGTGGTCTACTCACCTCAATAACCTCAGGCTGAGACATCATGGATGACAGCACCAAATCAGTGGGGATATCCATGGCACCTCCAAATACCCCTGCTGTTCTTGCACTGTTCCTCTGCACCAGTGAGCTCTCAGTAGGAACACAGAAGCCCTTTCTCAGACTCTAGTCATACTGATATTTACTCCTAACAGGAAGGAAAAAAAAAAAACCCAGTTGAGAATAACAAGAAAACTGGGTAGGCAGTCAACATACAGGACCCTGGGCTGCTGTTAAACCAGTCTGTGACTGTACCATCACACTTGCCGACATGATCATTCACAATAGATTTGCAGGAGAAGTTTCAAAAGGCATACTGGAATTTGATCAAGGAAAAAAATTCACTTGACAACACAAACTAGACCCTCACTGACTGAAATCAGCAAGAAGGTTAACACACAGACTGTTTTTCTTTCTCAAGGAAATATGGTCACCTACATAACATTGGAAATGTGTTGACTTTTTTCCCCCCACAACAAAAGAAAAAAGAAAATCCCCACAAAAGAATATTCATAGAATTACTTGCTAGAATTCAGGATACATTTATTCCCTTGATTCAGCGATCATGTGAACTTTTCTTCTTCGTTAAGAAAAGAAGCTTACATATTATGACTTAAAAATATGAGACCCTTTTTTTTCCATATAGTCACAGATTTGCAGTACATGAATATAGGAAACCATAACATTTAATCAGCTGATTCAACAGAATTAAGTTATCTCCATAGCTATCATGTTTATCAAGGTCAGTCCAGCTTTCACAGATATGTTCTTTGCTCCTTCTACTCTTATATGCAAAGAAAACAAACTAAAAGGTGGATGTCCAAGGTATTAATCCCATTAAAAAATTCCAGACTAAGAATACTGCTGGCTTTTTCCCTTCGCCAAACCAGACATATACAACACAACCTACAAATTAATCACCACAGAGAGGATTTTGGAGAGACATCTATTGCTGTCTTCATCTATCACTTCCTACTCTGCAAGTCATGGCAGAAAATCTACTTGTACAAAGAGTAATCAGCACCCAATAAACATACCGAGAATTACTCCAAACTTCAACTGTATTTTTCAAACTGAGGCCATGCTGTATTTACACAGACAATGCCAGTAACTTTCCGGGCCATGAGTTAATTTTTTCAAAGGCAACACTTACTAAGTCAGAAAAGAACAGATAAGCGCTGTAGGAAAATTATGCTCCACATGCTTTTCTGATTCAGTTATGTCTTTTTTATTTGGTCTTGTTAATTTAAGCTCAGTCTTTGCATGCTATTGTGGAAATTATTCCTCCTTTTAAAAAGCATCATCTTGAAATGCCTGCTTCACATTTCAGCACATCCCCACATGCCTTACGTCACATGTAGCTGTCTCATCTTCCAAGCTCTAGGATCATTTTTTCCATCTTTATATAGCTTTCCAGTGACCCTTATTCTTTCCTACTCAGTTCTTGCTAGTAACCTTTCATTCTTTCCACTCCCTGCTCCAAATTTCTTTGCCTATACTCATGGGGAAGGCAGAAAATGGAGACATAGCATCTCTCCAAGACAGTCTTCACAAAGTAAAAGAACAAATGCAACCTTCAGGCTTCCTATTTTCTTTAAAAAATTAGAGTTGAACTAATTTTCTGAAAGTCACTAATTTTTCTATGGACAGATGAGGGAAACTGATAGCATCAACTTGGAATTCTGACTTAGGGAAGCTTCTGCAACTTGACAGTGATTTTCAGTAAAACTTTATCAAAAGCCTGGACATCCTCAACCAACATATTTTATCAATGTCTTGTGAGCTGCTGCAACTGTAACTTAAATAAGATCTCAGAAGACATTTTCTTCTGCTCTTCTCATGACATAATTAAACACAGCAGTTTCACTGCATCTACTTCACAGCACGTCATTGAAAATTTCTTTTAAAATCTTTTCACTTAATCCTGAAATGCTGCCACTTATGTATAATGAAGGTGGGAAAAAAACTACAATTGAAGCTGACTTTAGGGAATATTGTCTCAACAAAAATCAAAGGTATGCTTAGAATCCTATTCGTCAGACAAAAAGTAGAAAAAACAAACACTTTTACTAGGGAGCATAATAAAGAAAAAATCCTGAAAAAGAAGAAAAAGAATCTGACGTCTGTTCAGCTTACAGTGTAAAGTACTAATTGATCCCAGATGGATAGGTCCAATAAGCTCAAAGAAAATAAAACATTTGAATACTATGTAAAAAAGGTGAGAAAGTAAGAAAAATATCTCACACAAATGTCACACTTCCAGATGCCACATCTGAATTTTTGCCATCTGAAAGTATTCATTTGTCATCATTTACCTCTGGCAGCCTTCACTAAAGAATGCTCCTTGCAATGAATTCATTCAGCTCACAAATAAATACATCACCTCACCATGGCAGCCTTACCAGTCACAAAGAAAAATGAATGCCATCCAGGGAACTGCAACACCAATGACTTGTCTTGCCTAGCATTTCATTTTACTACTTGTTGAAGTATTAGGTAGCACAACAGGTTTTTTCCTGCTGTCCTGAATTGAGATAAGAACAATTTACTGGAAACAGCAATGAGATAAGAATAGAACAGTAACAGTGATAATATTAATTACATTAGTATACACAAAGGAGGTGATTTACATGCAAAAGTGCTCAAAGACCGATCTGGTGTCATGCTACCTCCCAGACAATGAATCATACCCAGACCCTCTGTGCCCATGATTTTCTTCCCTACTGTGAGCTCCCCCTCCTTCTTGGAAGCAAGATTCCCTTACTCCCAGCCCCCTGCAGTGGTGTTTGTGGCAGAGAACAGCTACCTAGGAATGTCAGAAGGGCTCCAGGCTCTGATCTCTCATGGCTACGGTGAGAAAATTATCTCTCTCTATGCACCCTTTATTTGATGCCATTTACACTATGCTCCAATCCTACACCTCCTAACTTTACACACATACATATACAGATACACACAAACACAGGTATCATTTCTACAGTCATGGCCATCCCTCCAAGATGTCTCTTGTGTTCATTTAGTCCATGATTGTGGTCTCTCTGAGGAGCTCATGACTTCTGTATCTGGAGCATCCATACTCATTGTTCTTGGCAGTTACATCATAGAGTAGCAGTGTCATTCAGCAAACAACATTATTTAAATCAACATTACAGGCTCTTCTCACCCAAAAAGCAAATCCTTTTGAAGTACACACCATGTTTCTCCATCCCGCTGCATTATCCACCAAGGGCACTCAGGTCTTTGAACAAAAAAAATCCCATGCATGGGTTTGCCTTTTTTTGAGGCAGCACTAACCCAAACTGTCTTGCCTTACACATTTGTCATATGCACTACAGTGACGTTATTCCCTTCTACAGTATGTAAGGGTTTGAACTGGGCAGGGCCAGCTCAAATTATAGAGCCTTTAATATTAGAGCCTCTAGTATTAACTAACCAGATGGCTAAATGTAGATCCCAAAGTTTGAAGGTCTCATTTCCCATTGCTTTCAATGTGGTTTTTGGCAGTCCCTTGCACTGTTCAATTTTCACAGAGATTGGTGCATGATAGGGACTATGATAAACCCACTAAATCCCGTGCTCTCTGGGCCAGGTGTCTAGTTATGAAATTAATCTCGTTTTCAGACTTATTTCTCTGGGGGTGCCATGCCTCCAAAGGACCTGCTTTTCAAGGCCTAGGATGTGCTGTGAACACCATCCTGGGCATGAGGCACAGGGTAGGTTTCCAACCATCCCGTGGTGGCTTCCACCATGGTCAGCACGTAGCGCTTACCTTGGTGTGTCTGGGGCAGTGTGATGTAGTCAATCTGCCAGGCCTCCCCATACCTGTACTTGGACCAACGCCCCCCATACCAGAGGGGCTTCACACGCTTGGCCTGCTTGATGGCAGCACACGTCTCACAGTCATAATCTAGGAGATACTTCCATGGTTAGATCCACCCCTAGATCACAAGCCTGTCGGTGTGTTGCATCTCTTCTCTGATGATCAGAGGCATCATGGGCCCACTAAGTCAGAAGTAATTCTTATTGCCAGTCCAGATCTAGCCCAGACACTTCAACCTTGGCAGTTCATCCAATTCTCTGCTGTAGGAATGTTATTCACAAGTATGACTCTTGGGTACATATGCATCTACAGCACACACTTTTAGAGCATCATCTACCCAGGCAGAGATGTCTTGCCACAATTCAGAAGTCCAGATGTGTTTCCCTCTGTGCTGCCAATTCTCTTTTTTCCATCATTCCATCTCTTTAGCCATCCCCACAGAGTATTTGCCACCATCCATGAGTCAGTGCAGAGGTAGAGCGCAGGCTACTTCTCTCATTGATATCCAAAGCCAGTTGGACGGCTTAAGCTCTGCAACCTGACTTGATCCAACTTTTCCTTCAATAGGTTTGCAACTTGCCATATAGGACTCCATACAGCAGCTTTTCATTTTTGACATATCCTTAAGATATGGCAGAAACTGTCAGTAAGGAGACAATATAGCTTACTTTCAGGTAGCTGATTATATGGTAAGGTTTCCTCAGCACATGCCACCACTACCTCCTTCTCCTCTTCTCATGATAATCTGAAATTTTTGCTTTTGTAGCAGTCCATGATTACTTATGATGATTTGAATTTCCTATTTGAGCTTGCTGTGTGATCCACCACAATCCACTTACTATATGTAGCATCAGTGGCATGAAGTGTGGAAGGGATTTTCCCTTTGAATATCCAACCCAGCACTGGGCAGCCAGGGTGCCAGGAGGAGCTATACTTTGGTGCCAGTCACTTCTGGTGCAGATTGATCCCCTTCATAAGCTGCCAGATACACTTTTTCGGCCAGGTGTAGGATTCCTTGGATCCTTTGTATAGCTGACTTCAGAACCCCAGGGGTTGTCCTTGAGTCTCTCCAGGTACTTGCAAGAGACTCCAGGAATGTCCATTCTCCCTGGCTGTGGTGTAGAAGATGCCTTTTACATGCTGTCTCATCCTGACTGTCCCAAGGGCTACTGCATGAAGGAGTTACAGCTTAATTTGTCCAAATCTGATTTTACTCTGGAATATAGATCCTCAAAAAAACCACAATGCTGAAGAAAGTCTGTGTTTCCTTCTTGCTAGCTGGTGGGGACATAGCTGCTATTTTGTCAATTTCATCCACTGGAAACTGACAAAGCTCATCTTGTCATTTTACTCCTAAAAACTCAATTTCTTAGGCAGATCCCTTGATCTTCATCAAAAACATGATGGACATGACCAAAGCATAAGGACAAGCCAAACTAATTAAATATATTCCTCAAAATAATTTTAATACAGGTAGCTCAGTGTGTGTGGTTTACAAGCTGAGATAACTGTATTTAGTGTATTCCTCAGTGGAAGTGATTATGATCTTTACAATTTTCCCCTAATTCTGCCCTCCCTCTGTTCCATGGGGTATTGTATATGCATATGAGGATAACACCCTGCACTCTGTTCAGTATTTAAAAGAGATGCAAGAAGGTAATAGCTGTGATTCAGTACTGGGCAACAGAAGCAGAAAAGAAATAAAAGAGGAGTTTTCCAGACAGATGGTGCAGCCCATTGTTGTACTCTTGCCCTAAAGTTCTTCTGAACAGCAGCAAGCAATTTTTCTCCATTTAATGAGACTCCCTACCATCTCTTCAACAAATTTCTGATGCCTCAGAAAAGAGAATACTGTTTCTCTTGCCTAGCAGACGCACTAACCGTTCAGAAACAACCACAAAACTAACGGTCCAGTCAAACTGCTGATAGGGTGTGTTTGAATACAAATATTTTACCGAGCAAATTCTGCATGCTGGTTGGTACCTGCTCGGCTCTGTTACCTGACACCCCTCTTCAGAAAGCAGAATAAAGAGTGTCATCCCATCCATGGCAATAAGTACTGAAACAGATCTAGTATGTGGCATTGATTAAACACATTCAATAGTGGTGACTGCAACTAATCAGCACACCTTCAGACCAACTACTATCTTAGGTTACAATGTAAGAAGTGACCAAAAGTACATATTCTATCATTATTTTCATAAGCTGTTAAAACCAGGTGTGGTGATTGTAGGAGACTGTTGTGTGTTCAGTGAATGAGACGGTGGACGGAGAGATTTTTGAAGTTGGATCTTAGAACTTAGAGTTTATTACAAAGGGCATGGGTGCTAGTTAGGACTTTGCTTAGAGCTGCCAGTTGCCACTCAGAGTAGGCTGGGGAGGGGGGGAGAACAAAAGATTGAGGAGTAAGAGGTAAGAGCAGATAAGAGTAGGAGTAAGAGAGCAAGAAAAGGTAGGACTAAGAGAGTAGGAGTAGGAAAAGGAGTAAGAGAGTAGGAATAAAAGTAAGAGTGAGTAGGAAAAAGAGAGCGAGGTTTTTGTTATAATGCAATAAATCTTCTATGTTGAATATTCTAACTTCTACTAACCAATCTATTATAAGATACAAATTCTATGGCATTTACATACAGCCTATAAGAATCCTTACATTACCATACTTATCAGTAAGCAGAGGGTTTTGCTTATCTAAACAAGAGGGGATTACTTTCAGTTGGACATATCAGCTTTTTAATTGTTCAGCAACTAAGGTTTGGTATGTCAAAGGTCACTTTCATTTCAATTTTGCTTACAGTTTCCATATTCTTAAACTCTTTTGTCAGGCGATCATATTTATAAAGCTTTCTTGTTTCATCCTTCCCAACAGGTGATGTTCTTTATGTCTTCCATGGCTCATCCCTGATAGCAGTCTCTGAGGGATATCTTCTGCTAAGGGGCCATGAAGTCTCATTGCATGACTGATAAAATGACATCATCCCATTGTGAGATGCTCCCAGAGGGAGGACCCAAGCATTCCTACCTGCATATAATCTGAGCTTTGGAACACCACTGGATTCCCAGAGGACAGCCACCACTGGAGGAGAACCAGACTTTACTACAGGATCACCAATTCAACAGAACCACATCCACAACTTAATTGGACTGCTATCAGAACCCTGACCAACAAGGTGTCATGTATTCTTATTTTGTCAGTTTAAACCAGTGTTTTCTGCCTTTATTTCAATTTTCCTATTAAACTGTAGTTCCGACTTGGCAACTCTCAATGGTTCGCTATCAAACTGGTATAACCAACAAAATGCACAAGTTACACCTGTTCTTACAGCACATGCAACATCTCCATTGTCCCAGTGAAAACCATTTCGACAAATATCCCATCCCCAAAGCCTTCCTATCTGCTATTTCTAATCACTGGCCAGAGTGCTTGAAAAAACTACAGAGCTATAGCTTCTCACCCATTTGGAAGCTCTTCATAAGAATGAAGAAAACAGTCCCTGCCAGTAAAACCAGACATTTCTTGAGTCTAACTTTACTTTTTTATGGAAAAATAGAATGGAATTTGCTAACATATGAAAAGGTTTAGACACAACAATAGGAAACCTCTACCTTGCAAATATTGAAACAGAAACAAAACCAAAATCTAGAGTAAAACATATCTGACTCTGCCCTTTCTCAGTGACAAAAAAGAGTGACAAAAGTTACAACCAGACCTAAGAAATAGGCCAGATTTTTAAGTTTAAGAATAAAGATGAAAGACAGACTAGGGTACAACAAAACTGAGATAATTCACTCACTTCTGCAGAAGAAACTGGGATCGCTACAGGAAACAAGGTAAACCATTCATGCTACTGTTGGACTAGCATGCTATATAGGGGTAAATGTTCTTACAGATGTATTGAAGGAAGGAAAAAACTACATAGAATAAAAGACACTTATATAAAAAATACCTCATCCCCAAAACACTGTGTATATATTTACACAAACAACAACTGGAAATTGATTTATATCTAGAAACATTTTTTCCATCAAATCCCTGTCCCTGCAGAGCAATCCCCTATGGACCTAGAAATTTCTTTGCAGAAATCAACAGTTAATTCACTTTGACATTAAATGTCAATTCCTTACAGATACTACTTAAGAGAGCAGAATTTTCTTTCAGAGTCCGAGAACGTTCATCCAACAGCCTCAATTTCTATCCAGGCCACTTCTGCTCACAGAACTCCTGCTGTTGATGAAGCATTGCACTGTTTGAGCACAAACATATCCAAAGCAGCTATTAAAAAGGATCATTTTCCAATCTAGCACAATAAATGAACAACAAAGAAATTGGCTAAACAAAATATCATTAAGGGTTTGAAGGTTTGGTTGGCCCAAACCCCAGAACTGGTTGGTACTAAACCCTCTCTCCTGACCTCACTCTTTGGCTGTATGTAGCACAAGAAGTTTTTGTAGCAGATCTGCAGAAGCACTATCAGAGCTGCATTCACAAGATGTCCTGAGTGATGGGGACAGATCACAGGAGGGTTGTCAGTGTGGCTGGCTGAGGCAGCCTCCTGCCTAGGCACTGACAGAGAAAAGGAGAAAGCCTCCAACAAGACCACTAGGCAGCAAGTGCCTTCACTACCCATTGTTTGATCTCCAGCATGATGCCTGACCCACCTCAAAATCTCAGGGGAGATCAGGGTAAAACAGCATGGACAGCCTAGCAGACCAGATCACAAAAATGGCATTATCCTTTCCAGTCATTGAAAATCACCCTCCTTTTATCCCATGTACATAATCTGCTTTCTGTCTTTTCTCAGGGTTTTTTTGGTGTGTAGTTTTTTTGTTTGTTTGTTTGATTGTTTTGGGGGTTTTTTTGGCAGGAGGGTTGAGTGTGTGTTATCATTTTTTTAAGATTTCTTTTCTTTGTTTTCAGCAATCTGAGCACTCAGGACTTTGATAACCAGAAAAACAGGACAAAAATCTCTCCCAGTTACAGATCAAACTCAATCACTGAAGATGTCAAAACAGGTAATGCCTATACCACTGCTGCCCCTTCAGAACTAAAGTCCCCTAAACAATTGTCTTGAAAGTGATTCAGTGTTACAAAGACATAACAAAGAGTCAGGGATTTTATTAGTGCTATGATTCCATGTAAGAAATACATCTACTTTGGTGTTGATATGATGCCTGCTTTGATTGCAATTTGTCAGCCAAAGCACACATTCAGCTTAATATTAAGTGCAATCAACTCTTTAGCTGTGAACAGCATTAAAAGCAGGAGAGCAGCATGTTTAGCTGTGTATCAGATTGCTTTACTGAAACAGCATCAGCTGGCCAGAGCACTAAGCTTTTTTTTAAGCAAATCAAAACAAAATAACAGGCAACATCTTGGAAAATTTAACTTCAAGACGCCCAGATACCTGAAAAGCATCTGACAAAAAACTCCAAACCAAAACAAACACGAGAACTCACTTAAAGATCAAACTAAAATGAAGAAGTCTCAAAGTGTATAACTAACAAGAAATAAAAGAAAAAAGAAAAAAAAAAAAAAAAAGAAACGCATGTTTCCTGTATTCCCTCCTGCCTTCCACCAAATCACACCTGTACACCTCAAAGACTTTAGACTTTTTAAAAGCTGCTGCAGGGAAGTTTGCAACTTCCACGGGCTAAAAGAGAATTCAAGTTTCCATTACCTCAGTCTTTACTTTCAAAATATAGCTGTTAGCCCTTCTTAGGTAAGGAAAAAAGATAAAGATTTCAGTAGTGATCTGAGGCTAGAAATTTATTTCTATACAAATTTTTAAAACTGCCCTTAGGTTCAGTAGGACTCTTCCACAACACAAGGTTATACAGAAGATCTCAAGTCTAAGTAATTTGCATTCACAGTGCAGTCTGTGCTACAAACAAAAAAAAAAAATAATTGCGTCAGTCAAACCTTTTTGAATAGAAGCTCTGTGGCTAATCTGGGAAAGATCATTGTTCTGGCCTCAATAACACCAGTACTGCAAGACTGCTGCTAAGGCTTCCCATGACAGAGTAGAGCCTGCAAGTTCAGCAAAGATGCCGCAGGTGGAGGTTCCTTAAACAAGCTATATAGTGTCATGAACTCTGCAGAGGGAGAACTGTGTGAAACTGTCCTCTTCCCCACTGTAAGATTAGGGAGATGATCTACCACCTTAATCATTTATCACACACTGAATTAATTTGCAACAATACAATAGTATCATCATGCAGTTGCACTCCCTCAGAGAAATGATCTGCTGCCATAAAGAATGTGGTTCAGCAAAGATACCATCACAGTGATCCCACTTGAGCAAGGTTAGAGACCCTGCTCACACCCCCAAATAAAAGAGCAATCTGAATGTATGAAAGGACAAAAACCTCTCTTCACGGATTTTCAATGAAAATAACCAAACAAATCACTAGATAGTATAATATCCTCAAGCTTTTATCTTGTAGAGAAATCTTTTCCATATGCCACTCTAAACTGCCTCCCCTTCTGAGGATGACAAAAGCAGACTGACCACAGTCATGCAGTGGGCTCTATTAAAGAGCAGACAGTTCAAGAGTCTGCAAATAAAGTACACATGTCTAACTTTCTCCTTTACCTGCTCTGAAGTTCCGCCCCAGAAAGGACCACCAGAAGATCTTAAATGAGTAGATTGTTCCCGAAATTACAAGCTGTTCATTCTTTCAGGAATTGTTTTTATCTTGGAGTTGTGTATTTTGTTATTTTGGGGTTTTTGGAGGGAGAATAAAATGTCATATTTTATTAAGTACAGAAAGCATGCTTTGAAAGGATTTGTAACATGCAAAATCATGAACATATTTACCCTAAGTCATGTCAGTTATGATACAAACTGGACTCATATCAGCAGCAGGCTAATCCACAAGGAATGTAGCAGCACATCAGGTTTCTGTGCATACTGATGAAAAGAAATTTACCAAAACAAAGAAAAAAAAAAAAAAGACACCCTCCTAACTTTCTATTAACATTTCAACTTTTTTTTTGCTTAAACTGTCATGACTGCTCTCTCCTAAACTGAATCATACTCCTTTCCTTGCTAAACACAGGATACCTTTTTCTCTGCTACAGATTGAGGCACTTAATCTCATTTGCAGTTGGACAAAACTTCCACTTATTTTATGTAGTTGTCCTTTTCCAGAATCCTTTCCATACTTCCCTGACCTAGGTCAGTTTGCACCATCCTGTGCAATTCCCTCACTTGCTAAATCTCCTTTCCTGATTATTTCCATATTGTATCTATTCCACACCCATCTCTTGGGGAGCATTTTGTTACTGTTTTTAAACACAGAATGATACCTCATCCTCTCTTGAAGCCTCCTACTTCTCTGAAAAGCTTTGTCTGAAAACTCAAAAAAATTCTGCATGGCTTCTTCAGTTTTCTCATTTTCCTGCAGTTTGCCCACTAAAACCAACACAACAGTTTGCCTTCCCATTAGTATTCAGCACCTCAAAAAATTATTCCAGTCATTATCTAACTTCTCCTAATGACTTCCATAAGTGCTTGCTTGTTAGGAATTGCTTAGAGATGATCGTTCCTTTGCCACTCATTAAGGCTGGAGAACATCTTCCCACTCTGTGGGGGAAAAGAGTGAGCATCTACCTTAATGCAAGATATACTAGCTGGTCTCTTGCGAAGTACTAGGAGCTTCTTCAACACAACGAACAGGTCACTGTAAAATAATCACACCAAACACACAGATACACAACAATTGCTTTAAAATATCTCTGCTAGCCAGAGCATCGTCTTCAAGAAACAACTGCAGCAGCAGCTCCACACTGTTTTTTTAATTGCTAAGTACCTGAACAGTAAGACATCCCTGAAAGTGAATTTTTAATTTTTGCATTTCAAATAAAAGCAACATTAACTAGGAAGACTCCAGAGTAATAATTCATGCAATCATCTAATTTCAACATTATCTCATAAATTTAAACTTCCCGAATCACAAGAAAAAGGGAGAGGAAAAATAACTCCAGGAGAATAATGGCCATCTGCTCAGGCTTACGTAAACAAGTCACTACAATGTGAATGGTCTCTCGTAGCACAACCACAATGAAGTTGTTGTCATATGACTGTATTTCCAAAATATACACTTTCATCATACTGACATCTGTAGTAGCAAATACTTCTAAAAGAAGTAATTTCAAAACAGTTTCTGAAACTCTTTTAAAATTGTGTATTTCTACTGACAGAGATGAAATTTGAAGTAGTTAAATAAAAGGCAGAAAAGTTCAAAGTAACCATATATAGCTCATTGTTTAAGATACCTTATGAACTGCTGCCAGGATTGTGGGTAGATGCGTGTATAAAAGAAGCAAGTATAGTGCATGTTTTTGTCCTCTTCTGTCTCTTTTGTTATTAAAAAAAAAGAAAAAAAAAGAAAAAAAAAAAAAAGAAAAAAGAGAGAGAAAAAGAGTGAGAGAGCAAAGAGCTGCTTGTTAAAATTATTCTGAACACTGTAATTGCAAGGGTAGTGGATGGAATTTAGCTCCAAATACATTCTCGTGACTATTTTGCTTACTAATATCATTAAAGAAAATAACAGTGGGCAAAGACTTTTGTTTCAACTTTGCTAATGACATAACAACAGGGAGAGAGCGCACCCTCAGCAAATTTGCAGATGACTTGAAGCTGAGTAGTGCTGCTGAAGGTCAGGATGTCATCCAGAGGGACCTGGATTAGCTCAAGAACTGGGCTCATGGGAATCTCATGAGGTTTAACAAAACCAAGTGCAAGGTGCTGCATGTGGGTCAGGACACTCCCAGTACCAGCACAGGCTGGGGATGAACAGATGGGAGAGCAGCCCTGTGAGAAGGTGCTGTGGGTGAGAGGCTGGACATGACCCAGCCATGGGCACTGCCAGCCCAGAGAGCCAAACGTGTCCTGGGCTGCATCCAGAGCCCCGTGGGCAGCAGGGGAGGGAGGGGATTCTGCTCCACCTGGAACCCTGCATCCAGCTCTGGGGTCCCAGCACAGGAAGGACAGGGACCTGTGGGAGTGAGTCCAGAGGAGGCCACCAAGATGTTTAGAGGGATGGAACACCTCTTCTATAGGAAAAGGCTGAGGGAATTGGGATAGTTCAGCCTGGAAAAGAGGAGGCTCCAGAGTGACCTAATTGCAGCTCACCAGTACCTGAAGGGACTCTACAAGAAACATGAGAGAGACTTTTGCCAAGGGCATGCAGAGACAGGACAAGAGAGAATGGTTTCAAACCAAAAGAGAGTAGCTTTAGATATTGGGAAGAAATTATTTACTGTGAGGGTGGTAAGACACTGGCACAGGTTGCCCAGGCAAACTGTGGATGTCCCGTCCTTGGAAGTGTTTAAGGTCAGGTTGGATAGGGCTCTGAATAACCTGGTCTAGGGAAAGTACCTCTGTCCATGGCAGAGGGCCTGGAACTAGATGATCTTCAAGGTCCCTTCCAAGTCATTATTATGATTATGATTCTAGCAAGATATAAGTAATTATATCAGAAATCAGGATGCTTTTCTCCAACTATCACTCCTCAGCAGAAAATGCAGCAAAAACCTAATCTACTCAACAACTTACAAAAAGAATTTGAGTAATCGTTTCCAAGAAGAAATAAAATGATACAATTACACATTTACATGGATCAACAAAAGAGACTCAATTTGTAAACTCCACCTTTTGTTTTATACTCAGAAAAGTAGTAATAGGCTGGCACTTTTCTGAAACAAGTTTGTATTTAAACATTCAGGCAATTATCTTTTTGCTAGACTAAAAAGAACCATCTGGATGATAACAAAATGTCACAATTCTATATACAGCTTTGAGGGGGGCCAGCCTTAAAACGAATACTTCCTTTCTACCCCACATCCACAAAACAGATGTTCAATCTTCAGGCAGAATAAAACACCACAAAATACAATAATCTGGAAATGCTGAAGCCAAGGAAGTTCACAATTATGCATGCCAAACCCCAAATCCCAAATTACAAAGGCACTACCTCAATGCAGATCTACATGACCAGTAATATACAAACAGGAGTTTAATTTAGTTTATCTGAAATAGAAATTTGCCAACTATTCCCCCCACTACTGAAAATACATTAAAGACTGTAAGGCAATAGTTTATCGTGGTTGAGGCCACCACCAATGCAGATACAGGATCTATTTATCAACCCCTCAAACCAGAAATAACAGTCATGCTCCTCCAGAAATATTTATGCAACATCTGCACTGGTTCAACTGACTGTTCTCCAGACACTTTCTGTAGCACTGTATTTTGCAAAGTTAACCTGAATGAAGTTTGAAAGAACTTAGAATTAACAATAAGAAAGATTTATCTTAATGATAGGATTTAAATTCCCTATTCTCATGTCACTGCTCTTTCCCAAGGCCACAAACAAACTTATCTGATGGACAGCAGTGACCCAGAAGTAAGATCTTACCTTTGATCTAGTCAAAATGAAGGGGGAGCAAGCCCAGTAGCTCAAGACAACAAAAATCCTGATGTTGACAAATGAAAGGGAATTACTTTGTGCCCATCATACAAGTATCTGGTGTGCTCAGAACAATACATCTCGAATTTGTGAATCCTTGCTGTAAAATTCAGGCTGGTTATTAGTTTCTTGGCAGAGGTTGACAGGGCTTCCAAGTCCTCACAGTCTGCACCATGCTCCCTGCTGTCTACAGTATGCCAACTCAACTGGATGGACATTTTGTGAAACAGTTTTTTCAGATGATCAAGAAGTAGCACACTCCCCAAAATACCCTGGGAGCAGCAGCTGCCAGGGGTGCTCAGTAGAGAACTGCAGCAGAGTACTGGATTTTGGCGTTGGGTAGCTGCTCATACTATGAATTCAAGACTTATAAATGCAAAGCACTACTGAAATGTGCTCTGAAAGGAGAGATATGAACAAAACACCAAGACTTCATCATCTTTCCCTCTGACCCTTACCCTTTCAATTATCAAGTGAAGTTTAAAGCAACTTAGGCTGCTGCCTATCTGAACAAGCAGGTAAATACAAAGGATTAGCTCACAGCTTGACTAATTCACTTTAAGAATTGACTTGGATTAACTCTGAGTTATGTTTAGCAGACAGGCTCTTAGTGCATACAAGAGGTCACATGAATTAAGTAGGCTGTTGTAAATTCACACCATACTTCAGCGATTATTCAGCTTCTCTGACTAGGTCCTCAATATATACAATGCCCAACAGAAACTACAAATAATTTAATCAGAGTATTTGGGAGGTTGTCCAGGGTTGATGCAGAACCAAATTAAGGGAGGGACTGCTTAAATTTGTTTTCTAGATGAGCTCCTTCAGAGGTTTTCTCCCAAATTTGCCCTAAAATCTCTTAACTTCTAACACATATAATAAAAGAAAGATTAGCTTCGAAGCGCTATCTAGTCTGTCTCACCAGTTTTTAGGTAAACTTTTGAAGAGTAAAAAAGGTAAAAAAATCCTACTGGACAAAAGTGCAACTGAATACCAATGGATTATTCTTAAAAGAAAATAAAAGCTAACTAGCAGTTTGCCTCCAGCTCTTCCATTGGAACTTGGTGCACATTAGAATGGGTACAAACTTTAAATACATACACACTTCAAAGCCTCCTTCAGACAGTTTTGTAACAAAAGCTTAAGCCATAAAGCATTACTTGGGAACCACTAAAACTTTTTTTGTGACCGCACAAATAAACTAAGAAGTTCAAGGGATCCAGGCCACAAAAGGACAACGTACTGAAATCCACCCACAAACCAGATTTTTTAGGCATCCCACAATTGCACACACCAGCTGTGCCCATGACACCAAAGCTTGAGGCCCATGCACAGCTACTCTCACCCCTGACACAGCCTACTTAGGCACGCTGGATCTGATTTTCAGCCTCCCGCTACTGAGCAGCCTCTCTTAGGTCACCCAACCTTATACTCCCCTGCTACTCAGGAGATCCCACCTGGAGTACTGCATCTAGCTCTGGATCTCTGAACAGCAGAAAGAATCAGTGCAGAGAGGGCCATAGGAATGATCAGAGGGCTGAAGAACCTTACTAATGAAGACAGAGTGAGAGAGTGGGATTGTTCAGCCTGGAGAAGTCAAGGTTCAGGGAAGGCCTTATAGCAGCTTCCAGTACCTAAAGAGGGCTTATAAAAAAAAGCAGGAAAGGGACCAAGGGTATGTAGTGATAGGACAGGGGGTAATTGACCCAGAAAGAGGGTATATATTGATTAATATTAGGAATAAATTATTTACTGTGAGAGTAATGAGACACTGGAGCAGGTTGCCCAGAGAAGCTGTGGATGTGTCAATCCCTTGAACTGTTTGAGGTTACGCTGCACAGTGCTTTGAGCAACCTAGTCTAGTAGGTGTCCTTGTCTGTGGCAGGGGCTTGGGATCTAGCTGATCCTTAAGGTCCCATCCAATACAAGTGATTCTATGAATCTATGCAAAAATGCACTATGGCATGCTGGCAGAACTGACAGTGTTTTGGAGAAACTCAACACCTACTACTTGGTCAGTCACTGCCTTCAGTCTTAGAGCTGCTTTCTTCCAAAAAGAGTCCACTTAACCCAAGAGGCAACCCTGCCAGGCAAGAAGGAAGAGTAAAGCACCATAACTTACCAAATCCTCAAAGTTTCCCCCTACAGCAATACTGGCACCTCCCTCTAGTGGAGACACAGCTTAAACAAGCTGGAGATGACACTTGGAAGGTGTCTTGGGAGGGAAGTTAATCAAACCACAAGAGGAACAGAGGGATATACAGAGCACAGAATGACTTCTGGCACATTTGCAGGAGGCAAATGCATAGCGAGTGCACATTTGAGTTTCCTACCAACCAAGAAATGTCACTTCATCTTAGGAGCTCCAAGAAAGGTTGGTATTTTCTCCCCTTCCTTTCTCACATGAAGCATGAAGGAGCAGGATGTGGCCTCCTTGCCAAAGTTGTTCCTGTACTTTGGTGCCATTCTTCTGAGGGAAAAAGTAACTATTTTTACCCAAAAATTACACCAAAGATCCCCTCACAGAGTATGCATCGCATATTAGGAACAAATTAGAAAGAAGAACTGAAAAAGCTGTAAACAAGTCTCTCAAACAGAAGTTTGTCATAAAAATATGGGCAACTGATTGCAAGAAAGTTTGTGGAAGAGATGTCAGGGATGGAAATATGCAGGATCATGTCATAAGTGTTTGCTCAGGCATATGATTTTTAAGGCATTTATGTTTACAACAATCAAGTAATTGACTCCTGTCGTCAGTTTGTCATCAGCTTGCACATCTCCCCCTGAATTTTTTCCTCCAGGCTGAACCTCCTAGGATGGTTTTGCATGTGAAAGTCAAGAAATCCAAAGCAGGAAATAGAAACAGTGTACTTCTTGGAGAACCAGGCACTAACCTACACTATTCTAATCAACTGTTTGCAAAATTGAATAATTCTAGAGTACTATTTTTAGTCTATTCACTAAATACCAGAATTGTTCTAGTTATAGTAACACTCTGAAGTCTCAGTCAGTTTTCAGTTCCACTAGCATGGGCTTTAGAAATAGGACAATGTAACTACTGTGAACAAGAAGCTAAAAGACTAGAGGAGCAAACATTAATTCAGAAAAGTCTTCTTTTGTTTGCAAGGCTTCTGTACAGAGAAATACACTGCTCTGAGGTAAAGTTTTCAGTAGTTCCATCAAAAGATTTAGGATGAGCAAAACGATCCTGGTTATGTTGCTTGTCACATTGGGATAGCTCTCAAAGCCCTGGGCAGAAACCATGCCCAGGGCATGGTTTCTCAAAGCCCAGGGCAGCTCAAAGATATCCAGCTCATTTCCACAGAACTGCTCTCCATGTATGACACATTTCGGGAAGGACAGCAAGGAAAATGAAAGACAGAAAGACCAATAAACTTGATAGATATTTGTAATGGTATCTTTCAAGTACAAATCACATTCAGGTTGATACTTCTTGAATACTGGGTGTACACCTATTCACACATCCATTTCCCTGAAGTTCTTTGTCCCACCGTCGTATCTCAGGAAAACAATTGGTGAATTCCATTTCCTTGAAAAGAGGAATGAAGGAGTAGTGACCTACTGATGCACTGGAGTTGTGTCTGCAGG
The DNA here is from genome assembly GCA_013397245.1 of Thryothorus ludovicianus. Taxonomy (NCBI): domain Eukaryota; kingdom Metazoa; phylum Chordata; class Aves; order Passeriformes; family Certhiidae; genus Thryothorus; species Thryothorus ludovicianus. Next base: position 33,919 of record VZTB01007829.1, on the reverse strand, counting down.
AATATAGCAACAAACAGGGAGACATGTGGATAGAAATGGCTGAAAATCCCAATGAATTCTGCACTGAAAGCCCAGGATTTGCTCCTCAACCCAATCTAATGCTTACGTGGATGGTTAACCTGTGCTCAAACACCACTCCTAGTATATCCCAGTGTTACTGTGGTATACAGGACAACATGCTCCTACTAGTTGGCTGGTTCATCCTGTCAAGACAGAAATGCCTGGAGACATTCTCAGATGGATGAAGGGAACATTCAAGTTATTCTCTCAATTCTGATAATTTGCCAACACAACATACAACACTTTAGGAGGGCTGTGTACACATTTGCAAAAGCACCTTCTGAGTACAATAGTCAGTGACATGCAACACAGTACTAATACAGACCTTACTGTGCTTTACTCTCCTTTGGGACTGACAAGCTTATCATTATCAGCCTGCATCTATGCTTCCTTATCTAAAATTGCCTTACCAATTTCCCAAAATGCTTTTTTACTTTAATAATTAATTTTATATATTCAAAGTTAGCATGCAACCACAGAAATGCACTACAAAGTTTACTCTATAAGCACAACCTTAGGCAAGGTAGCCAAATTTCCCCCCTACATCCTACATTACAGCTTCACTACCACATGAAACCCTTTCTACTCCAACTTGTAAAAGGACGGTACATATCTTGTAAAACTACTGATCTAGTCTCTACAGACAATCACTGAAAACACCTCTATCACAATAGGCATTGAAACAACTCAACTATGCACAAAACTGCACAATTTACTTCCATTAACTGGAGTATCAATGAAAGAGCTCAGAAGTGTCTGGACAGAACATCAAGCACACATACACACCGCCACCCTTTTCTACTTTGTACTCAGTTACAAAGTAACTATGAAAATGGTTAGTAACACTACCATGAAACCTTGAAAACTCCAAGCAGCACCACTGTTTCAGCAAGAGTTTGTAAAAAACACAGTAACCACAAGAAAACAGATCCCACCAAGAGAGTCAGTGGGCACCTAATGAAGGCACACAAGCCAAAAAAATACTGACCACAATGATGACGACCACAGTCCCTCCCAGTGCAAGGCAATGCCTAGGGGCAAAGTGACCTTCTGACACTGCCATTGGCTTGAGGTACTACCCTGCGGCCCTCCACTGAGGTCTCTTGCCACCAGCCGTCCAGCTGCAGCTGGTGTAACTCCGGCAGTTTCCTTCTCCTTGACCCAAAGCAGCAGGAGGGTGGGGGAACTCACCACCCACTGGGCTTCTGTGCTGTGAGCTGAAGGGACAGTGGCTGTTGCACAGGCAGCCTCACCAGAGCCTTCCACCCCTCCTTCAGCCCCTCCACCTCATTCAACATCCGTAAAGCTGATTGAGAACTGAGCAGCAAACAAACTTGAGCTTTCTTCTGCATAAACACCCTGGCTGTGAACACATACCTCCTGGCTCGGGGAGGCATGCTGCCCTTCACATTGCAGCTATGCAATACCATCCCAGTTCCCTTGCTCTGTCACCAGCAGCAGCTCAAGACTTCAGAACATTGTCTGGCAGATATGAAACAACCAGTCAAAAACAGACTGCACTATCAAAGACTAAACATTTAGTGAAATCTAGCAGCTACTGACCCTTTATCAAAATCCCTTTGCAGCAGACAAAACAACACTTGCCATACTTGAAAGCTATGTAGCTATGAAAGCTTGAGAGTTTATCAGTCTCTCTCCTTTCCTACAAACACCAACCTGAAGTATAACTGCCTTAAAAACAGGTGTGACCTGTACAGCATCTGTCTTCACTGCTTGGATTCCAGTGAGTCTTTGCTCGAGTTCCCATTCAGCTCACTGCTATTAAATAATCACCCACTTACTCAAAGAAGATACAATTTTCTCTGTGCTGTAAACATTCAATGCTCATTCAACATTTATCGCTGTAATTAACTTCTTAATAAAAAATGGATGCTAGTATAGCTATATTTTTCTACCCAGGGTGAAAACAATCATTCTCAAATGGAAAAAAAAGCTCCTAAGAAAAACAACTGCTCCCATAAGTAATGTACCAGGCACCATTTCATATCTGCCATGCACATCTTAAAAAGACAGGGAGGAGGGAGGGCAAGGGGCTTGCAATGAAAAACAGTATGCATTTCCTTTGCCAGATTTTTGCCACTCTTACGATCTCCAGCATTCTACAGAAAGATCTTGCCTTTGATGTCAATCCAATGCTTTCAGGCTTGCTCCTGCAAGCACTGCAATATGCAATGCATTTTCTAGCTGGCAAAGAAATGGATGTACTGCATAAAGTACATCCTAGTGCCTGTGAAATCCATCCTACTCTAAAGGTCACTGCGGCATGTAAATTCCCACAGAAAAGCCAGAATGGTCTGTAATATGGCAACATGAGGCCTACACCAAACTGAGGATTATCACATATGACTATCAGACTCACAGACATTTTTAAAGGAGTTTCAAAAGTCCACTACAGGAGGTGTTTGCCTCTTAGTCACAGTCAGAAGCAAAACCAGAAAGATAATACTGGGTTGTCACCTTTGTATTTTTAAAAAGAAAATGAGAGGACCTCCAAATTTTATCTAGAGTATATCACATGGAAGCAAAAGAAAAAAAAAACAACAATTCCAGTGCCTCTCAAGTTAAAGAAATCTAAAATAAAGATAATTCAGTCAGTACAAATGCCTGGGTACAGTTCTCAGGAATACAGTATTTGTACTCCAAAAATATGTTCCCTTCTAAACGAGATCCAGCCTCCCCACTTTTGCAACTGAAGGCATTTCTTGTGCCACTGATCCATACCGCCTACCATCATTTCAGCAGCAGACTGCATTGCAATGTATTAATGGGAAACAGCAAGGCACAACACTTTGCTCCTGTTTCCCCAGCAGGACCAGCAGCCAGGCCGTTATCTGTCACAAAGTCCACCAGCACAAATCTTCAAGGCACCTGGAAAGCAAAACACTCTGCACACATCTCAGGCCAGAACCCTGTCCAGTCTACTTATCCTGGAAGTAGCCTGAGGAGAAGGGATGTGGTTCCCCCTCTCTGGCTGTGCTGCTGGCAGGGGCAGGCATGCCTCACCCAGACTCCTTCAACCACAGCAGCCCTGCAAGCCTGTGGCTGTTTTTTTCTGCCAGAAGCAAAGGGAGAAGATTCACTTTCTTTTTAAGAAGAAATACTTCTTTACTTGTAGTGCAAAAGCACCAGTGCTCTCCTCTTAATGTGCCCTAACCTAACTGCCTACAGCATCTGGGCCAAGAAGGAGCCAGATCCAGGAAATAGGTACAGGACTGGAAAAAACATTGTCAACAAACTATTCCAGGCTGTGCCTATCAGGAAATTCTGGACACTTTGTGCTAATCCAAGCAAGGCCATTGTTCCTCTGTAGAGAAATACAATGCCTTAAGCACCCTAAAGTTTTTTGTCAAGAGCTTGTAAGAGAAATACCATGGTCATGAAGTTGCCCTGTGAGATGGGGACAAACATATACTATCTAAACCAGCACAAAGACTCTTTTCTTTTCTGGTGCTCAATGCCACACAAATAGAAACTGTACTTTCAACAATTAGAGACACCAGTCATTAAAAAATGGAAATTGATCCTAGACTGCAACCTTCAATCAAATAATTACCAAGATCTTGTAAGTCAGGTGTGCTGTTAATCAGCTTGAGAGTCTAGAAAGTGTGTCAGGCAGTCAAGAAATACCAAAGGAGGAGAGAAGGAGAGGTCTGGGTACACAAAGAGAGGGACTTGTAAGAATTCTCCTCTACTAAAAACCAAACCAAGGCACCAGACTTCAGATGTTCACTGTCATATGTATCAGTACATCAGTGAAAGTGCAAGAATGCACAGGCAATGCTTCTACATGTTTTTAAGAAACCAAGCTTGAAATATAAATGAAGAAAACCAAAATTCAAATTCCCTGACATGTAAGAAGAACAACAGCTCTCATTTTCCTTGACAGAACTTTCTTCTGCCCTGGGAATAATTCTGTGTTTCTGTAAAAGCAACACATCAGCCTTGCACTTGATCCAAAGTCATTCAGTGCCAATATAGATTTTGACATCTACAGGCTATGGATGAAGCCTTAAGTTTCTGCTTTAGCTAAGATGAAAAACACATGGGGAAATCATAAAGTGTGTAAGTTCAGCTCTAATGCAGCACTGCTGAGGAGTGCCACATTTCTACAGTATTGCCTTGTGACACTTGGAAGAGAAAAGTCAAAAATACACCAGATAATACATAACCACTGCCAGCTGAAGCCATTACTGCCTCAAGTCCCTCACAATCAAGCATTTCTGGAGAGCTGCATTCTCCCTTCAAATTATTGAAACTCCTAAGGCAACAAATGAGGACCATACCTAAATTGAAAGCAAACTTAAAAGAAAAGGACATGGGAAGATGGAGAAAGAAAAGACACAATTTATTTCTCAAAAGTTGGTTTTCTTTTTGCCCTACTAAACAGATAGAAAAACTAGTACAGCCCATTGTGAAAGATGAAGCAGTGAAATGTGCTGGTTCATATAAAGAACTAATAAAGAAAACATATAAAGAACTAATCCACTTACTAAAGATGCTGGAGGGGTCAAGTATTGCTTGTTCTATCCTTCTTTCAGTAAAACAGTCACATGCATCTTTTCCCTGCCATTACGTGTAGCAGCTGCTCTTCAAATATCCCATTTAGATGGATTTAATCTGAATTTGTGTCCCTTAAATTACATGCACTTTTCTTTCTAAAAGGGAGGAAATTGCACTTATGTAGCGAATTCTAATCTTGTGAGGGAAACAAAAGTGAAAAGGACAACTGCCACACAGAACCTGTTCCCACTCTCAAATTCTTCCACGTATCCTTGAACATCACCAAGACCGTAAGAGATGGCCTTTGAAGAGTTCCCCACTCAGCCCTCATGGTAAAAGAGCTGCACTCAATTTTCGTCTGCATCCATATGATAAAAAAAGACAGACACACAACAACAGTGCTCAGTAAGTGCTGGCAGGTCACCACCTAGAGGTGCTCAAAGCCAGCTCTTCTGACATCTGGAGAAGGCAGCTCACCTCTGAAAGTGTCCAAGCTGCCGGGTACTCAAAGGGTGGTGGTCTCCCAAAGGAATAAACTACTCAGAAGAATTACTTGCCTTTTGATTTAAACCTCTGAATATGAGACAAAGCAAGCTCAATATGGAGAGACCATGGAGAAACAGCTAACTATCCATTAAGGTGTTATTAAGGGCTCATCGCAGTGATATCAAAGTAAATCCCATGTTAGTACAAAGCAGAGCAAAACCACTTTTTTTAACAAACTCTCCTAGACTCCTCAAATAATTTAACTTCATAACACTATAATACCAAGTTAAAGACAGATTTTTATTTTTTCCTACTTTTAAGCAGAGAAGGAATTATATTTAAGTTACCATCTTCCAGAGCTACTGATGAAAACCACATGACCAAAAAGTATTTTTGTTCACAGTGATAAGATTGTCTGTTACTCACACGTGGAGTTCACATATTAAAGCTGGGTATGCAGCGTAGCATTAGTTTAATTTTGCATTTTCCATGTGTTTTGTCTCAAAAGCTGTTTAACCTTTCGACCCTCAATATTTGTTTTGAAGAGCAGAGGAAGAGAAAGCAGACACCAGCCAATGTTTTCCTCTCTTCAACCAGGACTACTACTGCTAAGTTCTCAGAACAAGGTTTATAGCAGCCAAGGGTCTAACTACTGCACTCTGTAATAGGGAGTGATAAAGACAACGCCATGCTGATCATGCAAGCATCTCAGTATTCCTAAATAACGTTTCTTTGGTTATTTGCCGTACAAAAAGGAAAACATCTTCACGTACAACTGCACAGGATGAGACAGTGTCAGTCTATTCTGGAGCAAAACAGCATTTAATTTTGAGTGGTTAATATTTAATAAAAACAACAGTTAAAACACAGGCCTATCAAGTTGCTTTGTAAGTCTGAGCACATATCAGTTAAGGAAAAACATGCGGCACGCCTATAGCCAGTAATAGCAAGCTGCAGGGCAGAGCTTCACTTACGCCTGTGCATACAGAGTATTGCTTCAGTCCACCACTGAAATTGCCAGAAATATTATTTTAGTACTGCAATATAGCCCATCCTCACACAAGAGTAACAGGCTGCACCGCACACAGCCCTGGCCGCCAAATTGAAACATGACTCCCAGGCCTGAGAGTGATTCATTTTAGACCAAATGGTACAACACACCAAACCTGACCTAGCATGCAAAAACTTTCTTTGAAAAGATAAGAGTTGCAGCAATTCTTAGCAGTAAAAGGATTGCAGCTACTTCAACACCCCCACACTTTGAGAATGTAAGTTGCCTACAGGGTGTCCCCAAAGTTATTTTGCCTTGAAACTTCAAAAAAACCCCAACCAAACAACAAACCAACCAAACAAGCAAACAACAATGATTAAAAAAAGATACACAGAAACCAACCCAAACCTGGAGCAAATAAAGATGGAAAAAAAGAAAAAAAAGAAGGGGGATTTAGGTAGCTTCTAACAGACATGAATAATGAAGATGTGAGCTTGTTTCACAGAGATATCCCCAAGAAAATTAAATCTAGACACTCCAATATTTTTGTGGTAATGAAAACTTTTCACATCCTTCCATAGGAAGCAGTTTTTTTTGGGATGGTTCCCACTGCAGAGTAATTAAAAAAAGAACATAGAAAAAGAAGTGAGAGGAAGAAACTTGGTCCCTCCAGTTCCACCTCTGTCTTCTCACTTCAGTTTGCTAACGGCTTTTGTCCTAGCTTCCCTCCTGTTCCCCCCGTTCCCGGTCTTTCTCTAATAAATCACATCGTTATGCTTGTCATTCATCTCCTCCAGTCCCTTACCTTTGTAAAAACCATGGATACACCGACACTGCTCCCATCGGACTTGAGCAGGGCTCTTCGTCCGAAGGAGTAAGGAAGTCAGGAGAGAGAGGTGGCAACCATTTTTTATCTAGGACTTTTTCTACTGCCTTAATTTGGTATAAATAAATCCAAAAAGACTTCGGGGGAGAATGGGTGAGGAAAGGAAAAAAAAAAAGGAAAAAAGAAAAAGATGAGGGCAGACCCTAAGTTAGTACTGCTAGTGTTCCTTAACCAAACAAGTGCTCATCACTTATTCCAGGCCAGCTTCGGAGACATTAGTCCAGCGGGAATAGCAGCCTGACCCGACGCCTCGAACCCATTCGAGCCCATTCCGGAGAAGCCTTTCGCCAGAGAGGGCCCCCGACAAGGCGCGCCGCCTCGCACACCCCTGCGCGCCGCGGGACTTAGACCAGGTTCGGAAACACGAGAGAAAAAGCCAAAGAGTGGAGGCGAAGGGCGCCGTTGGCACGGAGCTCTCGGGGAATGGGAAGCGGGCACTTTTCCGCGGGCGAGAATGGAGGGACCCCCGCCCCGCTCCGCCCCCCGGTCCCGCCGCGCTGCGCTTAC
>VZTB01007829.1:0-18018 GCA_013397245.1 Thryothorus ludovicianus | reverse complement strand
GAAATAAGAAATCTTTAACATACTACCTGAGGCTGATTTCCAAATTGTTCTGGAACGTGTCCATAGAAGATTCTGAGCCAAAATTCAGTCTTCAGATCATAACGTGTGCGTGAAATCTGAAAACAAAGGCTTTTTCTTTCTGTGAGGTAGGTGCACATGCCCTGTGAAGGTTAATGGGAACTGCAGAAGCATTTGCCCTACAGGGAAGTGGAGCTAAACCCCACATTATTAAATTGCTCAACCAGAAATTTGGTCCTTAGCAGTTACACAGATATATTGAAATTTGAAGTTTTCCCTTCTCAGCAAAATCTCTCTCAAAAAAAGTTGCAAAATGTTGAGGTTGAACGGGAAGAAATAGGTCAGGGTGCAAGGTTGTTTGTCTCTATATACTAGGAACCTTACTGCTGAATTGCACACACTTGTGGCCACTTTCTTAAGCTATGTAACATTGAGGCTTCAAAAATCTGCCCTGCTTGGACTGTTGTCTGTTGAACTTGTTCTAGTTGGGAAGAACTGTTTAAGCCATGGATTTGGCCCAATCTCTTGGTCAAAGAAATGACTGCTGACTCAGGTAGAGTAAGGCTTGAATCACTGGAAACAGCAGTATCACTGTGTCTATTTCCATTTGGATGGCATCTATATGACAAGATTCATAGCCTGAAAAAGAAATAAAAAGAAATAAACAGAAATAATCATTATTTTCAAATAAAATCCTCCAAGTACCATTTTGAGTCACTGATCCATCATCATAGCAATGCATCTTACTTTCCGACACATAAAAAATACATGTATTTGAAAATTGAAAAAAGAAAGGATTCCCTTTATGTGACTGCAAAGAATCTATCTTGCTTTAAGCTGTGTTTGAGGACTATGAGCATCTGGATGAGTCAAGTGAAATCCACTTCCCTTGGCTCCTCTCAGACAAGAGTAAACACTGTTTCATGGCAGTGTATCTTCTTGTAACTCAGATAAGGTGAGCTTATGTGATCCTGTAAGCACTGAATAAATTAAATTACCAATTGTGTGAGACATTGGAAAAATCCTGATGCAAAATGATAAAAAAAAAATTATGAGAGGACTGGCATTGTGTACATTCTCTAAATTTTAAATAACAATCTGTACAATGTGCTGAGTAAGACTTTCAAGTATCATGATTTATTACACCTTCCTGAACTTTGCTAGGATAGCTTTTAAATTTGTTGCATTAAAGAATATATTCTCAGCCAAACTGTCCTGGATCCTATTATTCTCTTCTTCCTTTTTGAACTGTGACCCATTCTTTGTTCCTAGCATGATTCAGCCAAGCTTTTACCTACTACAGTAAGTGAAGTTTGCATTTTTTGGAGAGGTAGTACCTAATAAAATGAAGACATTTACACAGCTACATGCATAACTTGTGGGAGCTCCAGAAATCAGTAACTACGACAAAGTACAAAGGCCATATAGGCAATGATGAGTTAATGTTTGGGTCAAAATCAAGTTCTCAGTGTCAGTTAAGGGCCAACGTAATTTAAGAGGATTTTATATGAAGGTGTCCACACCACTGCCTGCATGTCTAGGTAGCTTGGCTTGTGAGTCTCATTAGTACCTGAAAGGAATGTGAGAGAACAATATACTCCATATTCAAAATAGGAATACAGCCTCGTATTTTAGCACATACACAGGAAGCCTGGAGCAATGTGCTCCTTGTGACTCGGGACTAGTGGTTTCCAGATGCTCTTTTGGTCAGTCGTTCAAGCGAGGATTGTGCACAGTGCTGCTCCTCAAATTGCAAACTTACACACACTGCTCATTCAGCAGAACAAATACCCATGCTCCCTGGGATAAAGCCTGAGAATAAAAGGCAGCAGGACTTCCCTGGTCTGCTTCCTACTGAGTCAGCAGCTTGGGCTTTGTTATGCCAAAAATTTATTTGCTTTACCTTGCTGGAAGTACAAAATACTCTAAGTACAAGAAAAAGATTATCTTTCATAGTAAGTATACTGCCTGTGCAGAGCAGGAAAAGCTCCTTTCAGCATTCTTGGCACAATGAGAGCATACCTCTCTGTGTCTGTACCATCCCATTCTAGTTTCCGCTCTGCCTCCAAGAGTCTACCAAGAACAGTGAATATACTTCTCTTCTGCCCATATATGGATTTTATCAGGAGGATCGTCTTCAGGTGGGTAGTGAATGGTTGCCTGTAAAAAAATATCTGCTTTCTAAAAAGCCACCATCCTTAGAAACTCTTATCAACATGAAGTAGTGGAGATTAGGCTGGAGGGAGGAGAAACAGAGGAGGAGGGTGGCCCATGTGCTCTGGGATCTATTTGTGAGCTTGGCACCTGCTGCAGTCCAGAACAGCTCCCAGGATTTCTGGAGCATGCCAGGGTCAGAGGTTTCAAGAAGCGAGGCCCTCAGAATACAGAATGAAGGGGGAAAATTAATAATTGAAATTAATAACTCTAGTAAAAAAAAAAATTCTCATTTCGAATGTTCCTTTTAAATGTACCAATGCATGACTTGGTGAAAGCAACAGTAGGGGTTTGTAAACTCTCTGAGGCAGAAACCAGGCTTTGACAGTTTCCAGAAGAGTCAAACGTCAGTTTTAAGTGGAACTCAGAAGTGCTATATTTTAAAGCAAATAACAAAAATGCACTTGGTGCACTGCCATTCCATAAATCTTTAGCTGATGGAAACGTGTGACTCCTGGCTTGGAGATTCAAATGACATAAAAGGTACATTGGCATAGAGTATCCTTACTACTTGCCATGTCTTGCTAGGCACTCTTACTGATACAGACATTGTCCTGATTTCAGTCTATGCTGCACTCTTCCAGCTCTGTGTAAACTGCCATAAAGACAATCATGTGTCACTGCCTTAACGACACAGACACAGACTGGAGTTCCTTGGTGACATCACAGCCACGAGACTGGCCTTGCTCTGCCAGCTGGCAGTGGAAGTGTCACGCCTGACTCTCAGTGATGCAGAACACAGGACGTGTGGTGCAGGGCCACAGAACACGGGGGAAAATAGGGGCCTCTGTGACAAAAGGCAGCCAATCTCCAACAGCAAAACAAATCCTGTGCTGGGGTTTTAAAATGATCATGTCATAGCTTGGAGCCATTCTGCAAAAGCTCCACCCACCACTGTGCAATGGCAGACTCGGTGGCTCACGGGTGGCAGAACTGTAAAAAGTCAGGAAACCATCAAATAAGCATAGCTGTGACCCATAAAGTTCCCCTTCCAGCCTGCAGCAAATCTGAAAGCAGGCTAACTATGAACATTCCTCCTTCTCTGGTCCATGAAGCACTTGACATATGGATAGCTTGGTGCTGGGGACAATACCAAACATGAAAACATAGCTATCAAACCCTCTTCTAACTCCACCACTGCCAGTGTGCTGCTGCCATTCAGAAAAAACTGTGCTAAGGAGATGCCTTTGGCTGAATCACATAGAATGAAAAGACTGGATATAGAGCAGAAATGTTGGAAGTCTGTGTAATGTTCTGAGATTTTGGAGCAAAAATTTATTAAAAAGCAAGAAAACGGAAGTTGGCAAAATCAAATGTCTAGCATAATAATAACAGTAATAATAATAATAATAAATAATGCCTTTTGTCTTCAATATTATCCCATGAGTTTAATTGCTTCCCTTTGCAAACAACATTATCCAGAAAACAGACAAAATTTCCATTTAGGCCAAGAACTGTGGCATTCTCCAGTCATCTATATGCTACAGGAATGTGAGGACAGAACAAATGACTTATGCTTTTTAAAAAAAATAAGTTTTGACCATACCTGAAGACATCACTTAAGATGAATGCTTTAAAAGCAAGCATATTTCTCTTTCATTTTTCTAAAACTAGAGTGATAAGTGATGCCATAAATCACTCCTGCCAGCAGTAAAAGACTTTTTTTGTCCTATAGGCATGACTGATTTTAGATTTCATGTTAAGATTTGATCAATACATGATTTGTGTATCTGAGCATTTCAGTGAAAAAAGATAGGATGGCTTTCAAAGGCTGAGGTAACTGCTTGAAGCAGAAATGTAAATGCCAAAGGACACACATTTCACCTTCCCATTTCAGTCTCTTCCTTTCAAAGTACACTGACCTCCTTTATCTGTGTCTACTTCAAAATGCCAGTCAGTTTAGTCTATGAAAAAGACGTCTAAGCTAGGTCTAATAAACATACTGTGTTATACTGAATATCTCTTGTAATAAAAGTCCTCCAGCATTGTTTACAGACAATATCATCTTCTTGTGTCTTTGAGAGGTGTACTCTGACAGAAGCAACTAGTACTGACCTTGGCAGAAGGGATTATTTATCAGTAGGAGTGGGACAGCCACAGCTCTAAACATGTAAACAAGACCTAACCATAGCAATGTTAAAAGACTTGTGTCTATGTTGAAAAAAAAAACCCAAACCAAATCAAAACCCACCAAGAAATGCACATCTCTGCTCTTTTGATTAATCTTAAACTGTGTAGCACCTTGCCTTGTGCTGTTAGCGAGCAACAGGTTGCATGAAAGCTCTTGCGAGTCATGGCTACTGCAGTGCTTGTTTCTTGCTCACCTGCTTGCTTACCCTTAGTCCTTTGCTGATGGGTCTGGAAACTCTTTCTACTGCAGCAGCAGCATCTCTCTCCTGCCTCTGAGGCTCCACCCAAGGGGGTCAGGACTGTATTGTGCCAGATATGAACAGATATTCATACTTTCTAAAGATTTCACTCTAAATAAGCAGAGAGCAGGGGACAGGGAAGAGGTATATTCTCCATTAAGATGGAGATTTAAGGAATGAGGGATTTAGTAATTTCCTCAAAGTTGTCCATGTAATTGCTGTCAGAGCTAGGAATTGAAAACAGGATTCTGGAGCTCCTAAGTGCCAGAATGAAGAAACTAGACTTGTCCAAAATTTGCCCAGTTATGATTACAGAAAATAAAAACATACTTTAAAAATAAACTCAAATATTTTTATGATTGATATGCATTAAAACATGCAACAATAAAATCCCTCCTTTCACAAATGCAGATTCTGTGTACAGACACACATGAAGTAGAAGTCAGAGTTAAGTGGGTGAAGTTTGGTTTACTCATCTGAAACCGTGCCTCTTTACATATTGCTGAATTAGAGGTATTATGTCTTTGACAACATACTTCATTAATATTTTTGTACAAATGCATCTACACCACAATCTCCAATGGCTGTCTATTACTCTATTTTTCACTTGTTTAAACTTTTCACCTTCCTGCTGAGCTCCTAATGGAACAATTTCCTAATGCTCTGATTCTGGAGTAGTGTTTCTGCTCTTTTTTTTTTTTAAGGTTTGTGAAGATTGTCCAGTACTTCAAGCAAAAGCTTTAGTAATAAACATATTGCACTAGGAACGATCCCTTTGCCCTTCCTCATTCTGAGGTTCCTCTTTTGATTTCAAGAGCAGAATCAACTGAGCAATACACTACTCAGCACAAATAACATTGGCAGAAGGACCCACAAAGCAGAAACAGAACTCCTGTCCTTCAGCCAGAAGGCATTATAATTTCTGTGACGAAGAAGATCATGTTGCACTTTTGTTCCTATAGTCACAGTAAGAGGAACAGTCAGTTCTCAGTAATATATGATTTTATTTTAAGGAGTGTTGCATGGTAGAGAGAGCTGAGCTAACACTGCATCTAGGCTCCTGCAAAGAAAAATCAGATGATGGAAAATGCAGAGTAGACTCAGTAATATATGGCAGAATGTGTACTGGAAAAGAAAGACAGTGCTGCAAGAAATTCCTTCTTTACTGAGAAATGGATTGAGAGATAGGAGCAAAGGCACACTGGAAGAATAATTGACATTATCCAGATAGAGCTGGCATCAAGCTGTACGTGGAACAACTGGATATCAATCTAGCGAGTGAGAATTGAAGAAGCAGAGAGGTGTGGGGAATTTCTCAGGAAGGAAAAAAAACCACAGAGAAAAAAAAACAAAGCTCACTGGAAAACTTCAGGTGTGGGTGTGAGATGCCTAAGGGAGCTGACAAAGCAGGGAAATGCAAAGCAAAAGAACAATATGAAGAACTAATGATTGAAGCAGAAACTACAGTGCAACAGGTACATGCTGAGCTTTCTCCCAAGTGACAATCTGCAAAAGAAGAAATGGGTGAATTGAAAGCAAAGCTGCAAAACATCCTCAGATTTTGGTAGAACAACACAGAAAAAAAATCAAACCAACACGGGACTTCCAAACAGAGTTAGTTCCACCTTAATACAACATTCAGTGAAATGTGGGAACTTAGCCAGGATATCATTAATATCCCTCCAATAGAAATGTCAGCAATACAAGCTGCAATTGAAAAGATGAAAAACAACAGAGCAGCAGTCAAATAAGTTGTAGAACTAATGTTAAGGATATGTGACATCCGCAACTTAAAAGAAATGGTGGTAGAGCTCAGCAGTGATGCCCGAGAAAGAAGAGATCCTTCAGCATACTGAAAAAAACAAAATTATTGTCAAAATGCTCCAAAATGGAATTGCAAGAACCATGACATCTGGAAACAAGTCATGAACTGAATCTAATCTGAAAAGTTTTCTGCAAGTGCTGCACTCCATGAAATAAAAGGAGCAGATGATGGAAAGTTTTGTGAACAGCTTGGGTATAAGCTTAGCCCTATACAGACTAGATACATCCATTTAAGCTACTTTAGATATATGTAAAACAAATCACTGGCTTTCAAACTTCCAAAATAGCTTGAAGAAATCTTTTTCAGTGACTCTTTTCATCCTAGAGAAGCTTGCTTGCTGCTATTCATAACAATAAGGAAGAGAATAGCCAAGTGCTGCTGAGAAAGAGTAAACAGCGATTTAGTTAAACACCCCTTAAATATGTGGCTTCTTTTCCTTTCCATCGATATTGGATAGACAATGTTAGTGTGCACTGACAATGGTAATCCTCTATAAGTATGGACACTGCCACTACACCTTTGACAGTACAAATGTCCCTAGGTACAACTCCTTGCAACGTTGGTGTCACAGTCCCCAAGTTCTCAGGAGTGGTTCTAAAAGAAGGATTAGATCATAGAATCTTTAAGGTGGGAAAAGACCTCTAAAATTATCCAGCTGTAAAGGTAGAACAACCATCAAGCTCACCAATAAACCATGTCCTCAAGTGCCATTTCCACACATTTTTTAGACATTTCCAGGGATGAGGACTTCACCATTTTCCTGGACAACTTGTTCTGATGCTTTGCAACCCTTTCAGTGAAGAAACTTTTCCTAACATGCATTCTAAATGTGGTGCAGCTTGAAGCCACTTCCTTTTGTACTGTCATTGTTACCTGAGAGAAGAAACCAACCCTCACCTTGCTAACATGCTCCATTCAGATGGTTGTAGAGGGTAATAAATTCTCCTCCAACATCTTTTTCTCCAAGCTAAACAGCCCCAGCTCCCTCAGCTGCTTCTCATCACACCTGTGCTCCAAACCCTTCCCCAGCTCCTTTGCCCTTCTTTGGACACATTTTCAAGATCTCTGCATCTTCCTTGTAGTGAGGGGCCCAAAACCAGTGACAGGACTCAAGGTGTGGCCTCATCAGTGTCAAGTACAGAGAGACAGTCACCTCCCTGGTCCTGCTGGCTACACTGTTGCTGATCCAGGCCAGGATGCCCTTGTCCTTCTTGGCCACCTGGGCGTAATCTATTGCCTCATGTTCAACTGGATGCAGACCAGCAGCCCCAGGTTCTTCTCTGCTGGGCAACTTTTAAGCCACTCTGGCCCCAGCCTGTAGCACTTTATGAGGCTGTTGTGACCCAAGACCAGGACTTGGCACTCGGCCTTGTTGAACTCATTCATTCAGCTGATCTCAGCAGCCTGTGCTTGCATGGCTGCCTAGAGTGTATGAACTCCACATAGATGGTTCTTTGGAAGGATATATGCAAAAATAACCACCCTAAAATTTCCAGTGTTTCTGTCCAAGTGATGAAAGGCAGATGTTATGCTATGGCTGTGACCTGTGATCACACCTTTTTCATGTGCTCAACACCTACTAGTTCCTTGAAGGGGTGGGACCATCATGCATCCTCAAGTTGACTGTGCTGCACATGTGCAGAGCTAAGCTCCTGAATGCTTTCAAGGGCCTCTGGGAGAAGCTAAAAGGCAGGCAACCACCAAAATAACACAAGCAAGTTACTTCTTACCTGTGCACCTGATAGTAGGCTGAATACATTTATCTCATGGCAGCAGCACACATCAAGTTGCTATCACTGTGAAGAGTCATGTAACCCCTTATCCATGAGAGACTCATTTACTGGTTATAAAATATTATCAGATCTAAGTAAGACTTAAATTGCAGGGATTGTTAGTTGACTGTGTTGTCTGGATTCCTCTGTCAGAAACAATGGATGTGTGCTTATTCTTCTGGAGGACACTCATAAACACACTTCCTGATTTCTTTCACACAAGTCACTGACAGGTGAGCTGCCATAACTTCATGATGGCTCTTAACACTCTCCTCCACTGCCTTTTAGCCAGCTAGTCTACAGAGCACTGTTGTCATGGATGCACGTCCAGGAGTTGTTTTGCATCCATCTCTCTCCTTTTCCTATCCATTTTGCAATTTGGCATTTCTGAGCAGTATTTCTGTAAATTCAGAGAGCAGGTGAGCATGTATAGAATGTGATGCTCAGCTTCTCATATTCATTTTGTGATCAACTCATCAATTCAGCCAACTCCCACACTGGTGTTTGTAAGGACTGCCATAGTTTTGGAGAAAGGTTATCTCAGCTTTTCTGCTGAGAGTGCTTAACGCTGGAGGTCTAAGTCAGCACTAGGTTGAGATTCTTGCAGAGTTTGCAGGGTTTGACTCAAGGAAGTGAGAATTCACTGCCTCCTCCGATACGAACAGGAAACATTTACAGATGCTCCCAGCAGAGTCTTCAAAGGGCGAGGCAGGAAAACATGTGGTGAACATGTGGACTTCTGTGGGAGGCAGTTCTGTCACCTTGTGATACAGACTGCAGACCTGAAGGAATAGTGGGGTCACACCTACGACTGAAAGCTCTGGTTGTGCTGAAGCAACAGGCAGAGCTGCCACTGCAAGCATTTGTATTTCCAACCCTTACACACTACCAAACCACCGATTTGCTTTAGTGGGACAAACATGGTTTTGCAAGGAAAGGTGAGCACATTCTGTAATGAACATTTCCTCAACTTTGAGCTTTTTCATTTTGTGGAAGTTTGTCAGCAGAGGGAGAAAGAAAGGCAACTCCTCCTGCTTTGCTTCACTGCATTTTACCAACTAATTATCACTTATGTGTTGCACTTTTATAACTGACTATCCCAAAATTAATTAAATCCTTCCAATCCTTAGGACTCCAAACGGTTGGGTTGCTGTATTTAACCATAGTATTTAATCAGTCAGTAGCGGAAGGAAACTCTTGTTCAGAACAGAAAACGGTCTGAATTTTTTAGCCTTTCCTTGTAACTAGAGTTAAGGAAAATCTCCTTACAGTCTGCAAACAGAAGTCGTATAAAGAAGCCTTCTGCTTGTTCTTCATGCAAATAACACCACAAGAGCCCCCTCTTTTGTCACTAATGACCCTACACTGAACACACTGTGTACATTGGGTAATTTTATGCCTCTGGCTCATCCCATGAAGAAACAATCCATTCCTTCCTTTCTGCCTTGGTTTTCAGCCCAAAGAGCAAACTCTGCCTATTGTATGCCTGCAGAACTATTCCTGATGTACTGGCATGACCTTGGCAGTTTCTGCACTACAGATTTGCAAGGAAACTTTGTACCACCAATAAATTGAAAGAGGATTCCAAGACACTAGGAAAATGTGAAAACTGCTCATGTGCCTTAGCAATACTTTCCTTAGTTGATCAAAAACTGGGAAGGTTAGGAAGAGGCCACAATTTGTCAGCATGAAGAAATTTTTCACTCATGGAGTGGGTATGTCCTTTGTGCTGTATGTGGAGTGTGGTATGTCCTTTATGACATATGTCATTTTCCTCCAGCAAAGAAGCCATCATTTTTTCTTCCTTTCATCAGCTAAGATCGGTAGTATCTTAAGATTTTCCATCAGCCAAAATTTTCTCAGTATTCTCAGAACCAAGAAGATGAAAACAAGCCCAAACTTTTTCATGCACAAAGTTAGAAGTCTGTTTCTCTGGGTATTATTTGTCTCAATGATACAGCCACTTTGGTATTAATTTGATTGATTTAATGAACAATGTAACAAAATCACAATATCTCAGAATATGCTGAATTGGAAGGGACCCACAAGGATCATGAAGTCCAACTCAGCCCTGCAGAGCAGAGCACTACCCCCAAGAGTCACATTCCTCACAGCACTTACTGTGCAGCGAAGTAGAAATAATAGTTGAAGATGGTTCCTTCTTGGTTACTCTGGGTGGCTCATAAGTGCTGGATAAAATGAAAGCAAATAATAAATAATAATTTTGTCACTAAAGCATCCTGACATGAGTCTAAGTTCAGACCATGAACACAGCAGGGAGGAATGGAGATGACATTCTTTCGTGTTCCAGAGTAAAGTCACATTCCATACAAGGAAAGGATGGGATAATCTCCAGACAGAGACTCCTCAGTAAAGGATGTGATGCTGTTCAGGAACTGTGATATTCCAATATTTTGCATCTGATCAACAATAATTTTGATGCACTGGAAAAATAAGGTATGTATGCAAGTGAAACACAGGACAAAGACTCTTGCCACAGGAAAGGGTCATGAATATGTGAGCTCTATGCCTTCAGCATGAATTATGAGCAGGTCAGAGGTAGTAACAAGTGTAACAAATCACATTTCCACAAATACTTTTCATGCCATTTAATGTCCTGCTGCTGCATAGTTCCATGAGAACATGGAGCAAATCAAACATGTGAATGCAGCAAGTTTCCATCTCACTTCAGCAGTGATTTGTGCATGGCCTGCCTGCAGTAATCTGCAGCCCCAACATATTTGAGTTCTATTTCGAAAAACAGTTAAATATCCAGATGCCTAATAGAATCTCTTGGTCTGCACAATTGGGATTAAAGTGATGCAAAGAAATCTTCCTTGTTGAGCTTTTCTCTAAGACTAATTTGTCTGGAGGCACAAATTGCTCCTGTCTAATGGAAACAATTCCCTTTTCTATCTTCATATCTCCATCTTGAAGTTACTCAAAAGATTAAGAATACCCTAGAAGAATGCCAGAATTTCAGCATGGGAAATTTCTGAGTAAATTTGGTTTCTTCCTCCTGTTGGAAGTCCAAATCCCTCCAGCTCCCTGGGTCCTCTAATATTAATTTAAAGTCATGCCCAGTCTGACTAGGATTGCAGCCTTTATCTAAGAAAGTCTTTAGAGAAAGAGTGCTGAGAAAACTGTTGGTATTGAAATAACAACTTCACCAATACTCATAATCCACAAGTGAGCAGCTTCCTGACTACTATATTCTAGACTATCTCTGTCCTTCCCATTTAGCCCTAAAAGCTCATAGTCAGAGTTCCAGTCACACCAGACACTTTCATGGGAAAAAAAAAGGGTGGTGATTTTTAGAAAAATAAAAAATCTCTTTCATCCAAATTCTCTTCCCTATGTGTATGGCACAAACTTTTTCAACAGAAATAGTTTCTACAGCAACAAACTCCCTTTGGACTAGTCTGGACTCTAGTGGATGCTAAATGAAAACTGTAAGGGGAACTCTGCATTAAATTGGATATACAGCCCGTCCTTTCTAATGCCTAGGTGGAAATTTTCCCTCAGTATCAGAAAAAATTGCTCTGAAGACCCAACACACCTTTCTCATGTCAAGAGGGGAATAAACAATACTAACAAAAAAAATTGTATTTTGCTTAATGAAGGCATTAGTCATATAAAAAGGACCAGTTTCAGCTGATAAAGAGTTAACTTTTTTTTTTTTCCTATGAGAGGAAAAAATGGGCTTCAGGAATAAGAAAAACTGTGCTTTTAAGCTGCTGTGTCACATGGCAAAGAACATAATTACTTGCAGAGTTATTGAGAGTATGTAAATCCTGGTGAAACAGAGCTTCCATATCTTAGCTAAATATAAATATAAGGTAACCCTTTGAAGTCACAGATTGGCAGAGAGGCAACTAAGAGTGGTTTACTCTGCAAATCGCATGCAGACAACATCATAACCCTCTTAATCATGTTTCCTTTGAGGTCAGAAGTCAGCTTCAGGGAACATGAGGCAAACACTAGACCCAGCCCTTTTGGGAATTTTGCCATTTTTTTGATTATGAATCTGTGTAGCTTTTTCTGCTACTGACCATATACTTCACCAATAGCAAGTTTTGTCCTTATCAAGGTAGACATTGCCATCCATCTGTCTGCAGTACTGCTTCAAGGTCTAGAGAAGTGGTATAGAGAGTTCTTTATGAGGAGTACATAGTGTGCCCATTTGGTGCTCCACAGTAATCCATGGAAATAATTCATATGTCCCAGATAAGTTTTTAAAAAGAGAATTTTTCCACTTTGTGTGTTTTTACTTTCTTGGATTTCTTCTGGCAAAAAGCTCATTCTCAGACATAAATTGACTATCCTGGAAACTGCCACAGTTTAACTCTAGTGGCTTTTTAAGAACTTCCTCATTTCATATAACTCAAATGGAAACACAAATTTAAGCATATGATACTAAAAACCAATTTACTCCGGATGCGCTTTGAGGACTAGTCAACGAAAGGAGTTTGGCATAGTCTTCTCTATAGATCACTTATATTTCTCAGTCCAAACTTTTAGCCTAAGGTTCTGCTTTCACATGATATCCTTACTATTGTTATTCTGATTGTTCTTTAATGTACCTGGACTAACACCAGACATAGACCCAGGCATAACACAGTGATTCCTAATTGTCCTGGGTTGATGCTGAATTGGATCACCGATTCTGTCTGTCGGAAGCAGAAATCTACTGTCATGGATTTACTGCTTGCTCCTTATTGCTGCCACTGTTCTTTAAATATCACCCTAGTAAATTAAAAAATAAATCCTAAGCTAAGTATTGAATGATTTGAAGTGGTATCCTGTAGAACAAAATTTCTACCTCTTCTACTTGAAGGATTGTCTTCAGGGTAATCCTGGACATGAGTACAGACCAGGACAAAAATTCAAGAGCAGCCCTGTGAGAAGGACTTGGGGGTGCTGTGGGTGAGAGGCTGGACATGACCCAGCCATGGGCACTGCCAGCCCAGAGAGCTAAACGTGTCCTGGGCTGCATCCAGAGCCCCGTGGGCAGCAGGGCAGGGAGGGGATTCTGCTCCACCTGGAACCCTGCATCCAGCTCTGGGGTCCCAGCACAGGAAGGACAGGGACCTGTGGGAGTGAGTCCAGAGAAGGCCACCAAGATGAGTAGAGCGATGGAGGACCTCTACTATGAGAAGAGACTCAGAGGGTCAGTGTTCAGCCTGCAGATGAGAAGGCTCCAGGAAGATCTTACAGCACCTTCCAGTACTTGAATGGGGCTATAAAACACAGGGAAAGGGGCTTTTACAAGTGTAGAGAGTTTTAAGACAGGGAAGAATACAATGACTATATCCCCTTGCTTAAGCTTCACTGAATATAACCCTTATCTTAATGCTTGCCAGATTGGTGAACAGAAGACTGAGAAGTTTCTCAGAAACTCTAGAGAAGAAATCTACCATGCTAAACTTTTTGAGCAGAGACATAGGAACATATTTGATTTTGTCANCTACCTCTTCTACTTGAAGGATTGTCTTCAGGGTAATCCTGGACATGAGTACAGACCAGGACAAAAATTCAAGAGCAGCCCTGTGAGAAGGACTTGGGGGTGCTGTGGGTGAGAGGCTGGACATGACCCAGCCATGGGCACTGCCAGCCCAGAGAGCCAAACGTGTCCTGGGCTGCATCCAGAGCCCCGTGGGCAGCAGGGCAGGGAGGGGATTCTGCTCCACCTGGAACCCTGCATCCAGCTCTGGGGTCCCAGCACAGGAAGGACAGGGACCTGTGGGAGTGAGTCCAGAGAAGGCCACCAAGATGAGTAGAGCGATGGAGGACCTCTACTATGAGAAGAGACTCAGAGGGTCAGTGTTCAGCCTGCAGATGAGAAGGCTCCAGGAAGATCTTACAGCACCTTCCAGTACTTGAATGGGGCTATAAAACACAGGGAAAGGGGCTTTTACAAGTGTAGAGAGTTTTAAGACAGGGAAGAATACAATGACTATATCCCCTTGCTTAAGCTTCACTGAATATAACCCTTATCTTAATGCTTGCCAGATTGGTGAACAGAAGACTGAGAAGTTTCTCAGAAACTCTAGAGAAGAAATCTACCATGCTAAACTTTTTGAGCAGAGACATAGGAACATATTTGATTTTGTCAGAGCACCTCCCTAAATACTATAGGGCTGACTGACAGACTTGTCATTTGTCAATATACCGTAAACTCTTTTCAAAACTTTCCTGTTGTTTTCATTTGAGTAACTTTCCATTTTTTAAATGCCACATTTTCCTTTTGAAAGCTTTTTAACTCTTACAGACTGTGAACGATGAAGGGTTTGTTCTGCTTTGTTTTCTTTTGGAGCAATAGTACAGAGTTTACAGCTTTTTTCTTCTTTTTACCTGATTATTTTCTCCTCTTTTTACCCTTATTTTTCCTTTTTTTCCTTTTTTTCACCTTACCTTTCCTCTTTTCTTGCCTTTTCTTTTCTGCCTTTTCTTGCCTTTTCTTTTCTTGCCCTTTGTTCTCTTTTCTCACTTTTTCTTACCTTGTCTTTTCTTGCCTTTTGTTTTCTTGTCTTTTCTGCCTTAAATATTTCTATTTGCTTTATAGTTTGCTTCATTTTCTGCAATTCCTCTTGAAAAGTGGTGAAGCTTTGTACTACATTTATTTGGCATGCTCTCTTCTTTTATAAACTTAATGCTAGACCATTCAAATAGAGCTCCTATTCTAGTTCCTAATTTTGTTATTGTAAGACTTAAGATGAAGTCTATTGTCTGACATGCTGATTGCTTCTTCCTGAACTCTCTTCCTAAATTTATGCTTGCTCTAGAGACAGAGATGCAAAATCTTTAATTTTTCATTGCAAAGTCTAATGTCTGCTCTTGTAAATTTAATGTGGATCTGCTTTGCAGTGGCATGCCTAATATTGCTCTACAGCCCTGACCTTCACAAGTTGCAAATTAATCTTAATTCCAGCCATAATTTAAGCAGTGACACCTTCATTATTTCATAGATAAACCTAATTTGGTTGTCCCAGAAATACTCTATGATTAATTTCTAAAGAATTGACTTTGAAATCGTTTTACTGGAAAAGATAATTGGGGAACACAACAGAACAATTACTGTTATTGAATACTAATATTTAATGAAAAAATAGCCAAAAAATATAATTTTATATACAAAAGGAATTGAAACTTAGTAATTAAATTCCTAGAAGCTTCAAAATATAAAGAAAGATGACTATTCTATTAATAATTGCATCTTTTTCTTTTTCTGAAAGGAAGCAGGGGTCTCAGTGTGCCTGCTGGTGAGAAGCTCAGCATGTACTGAACCTGAGGTCAGAAGAACATTTTTCCAGATGAGAGGAGGTTTTGCGCTGTCTAATAAGTATTATTGATTTTTGTTATCATAAGTGGGTGTAGGTAATTAGTTTCTCCTTTTTTTTTGTTTGTTTTTATCCCTAGGAAAAATCTTTGTATACCCCAATTTTTTGTTTGTGCTTATCCTCACCAATAGTTTTGTTCTGTGGTCAGTTCAGTACTTGGGCAGCTTTTGTTGCTCTGTCACTCCGCCTCAGCCTACTTGGTGGTGTCTACATACCCTGTAAAATAACTCCCATTTCCCTAAGAAACTTCATGGGTACAGTACTCAGTACATCTGAAGTCTTTTATCTAACTGAAGTCCAATTCTCACTGTACAGCTTCACTAAGCTGTGCTTATATTGTTTATATTGCTGCTCTTGTGTAATACCTAAGGCAGGTTTTCCTACGTCCAAAACTACACTGGGATTTACTGCTGCTCTCTTACTTTGACCCAGACCTTCCACACTTTGGTGGCATTTTTCTCATGTGTGATGGCTGTTCCTGGTCTCTGTGCTTCCACTACTTCAGCACCTGAATTTCTAAAGGTGGTGAAGTTTATTCTCCCACACTCTCAAGACCCTCTGTAAGTTTTCAATGGTTACAATGGAGATTTTTGCCACTTCAAGTGATTGTTCTCTGTCTTCTACATCTGTGTGCTTCCTGTCTTGGACAATTAAATTCCTTTGAATGGCTTTCAGGGACGGCCATCAGAAGGGACTGTGATGGCCCTGTAGCTTTGTGATCAGTCACTGAGGAAGGATCCTCCAAAAGCAACTTCTCATAATTTTGTCATTCTTTACCCAGTGCTTTCCTCTGGCAATCCACCATTAAATGCTGCAGGACCCTGTTCTGCAGTCAGCACCCTGCAAACAGGATACCGTTATCTGAGCACTGCAAAGATATTCTCTGGATATCTTGATGATTGTGCCTTCATTTTAGCGTCTTCTTTGGGAGTGCTATGGCTAAAGTTGACAGTTTTGAGTAGTGAAAGCCTAAAGTGACTTTGTCATTGGGTTTTTTAGCAATGGTTGGTGTTTAGATAATAAAGCAATTTAACTATTGAGACAGAACATTGTCTTCACTGAAGCATTACCAATATGGCAAATAGAACACTGTATTGAATCAACCTCAGTTATCTTTTCCTGTTTGATATTCAGTACTGATGGGCTCAGGAAGGCAGTTACCTGCTTGGTGCTGTGCTTTGTCAAATAATCCTTTGGAAGAACACAAGCTAACAAACCCCTGACACTCTGTTGACTTTTCCAGTATGATCTCAGGAAAGTAAATCTGACTAATTGTGAAGTGAAAGTAACTCAGTACTTCCAGGAAGCAAATTCTCTAGTATCACCTGCATACTTAGTTGTTGCCTGCTGAATGGAGTTACTGGGACTCCCCAACTCTGCTAAACAAGTCACAGCATTCCTGGCAACACAAGTGTGTTTCTGAATACAAAGATACATACCAGCGTACACAGGGCAGCACATTCAAAATCTCCACATTCAAATAAAACAAAAGCATAACCAAACTTCCAACAATGATCCTCCCACCAAGTTACAACTCTGAGTTAAGACGTGACATCACATCAAAGAGTAGGTTGCTACTTTGTCTCCTGCTTTGTACAGGCAGATATGACATCAGACACTGCCCATATCTAGGAAAATCACAGCCATTCATTATTTATTCCTATTAGCCTCTACAAGGTAAGATTTCCCTTAAGGTTTTAAACTTGGCTGACCTGTCTGAAGTGCTGTGGCCTCTCTCACTGCAGGGCCTGACTGCTTTTAAGGCGATAATGTTACTCAACTCACAATCCCATGTGCACTGGAGCAGCACAACTGCTCTCCTTGCACGGGCAAAAATGGGAATGTTGAATGCTAAGAGCTCTGCCAAACAAGTCCACAAAATAGATGACTGCCTTCCCCGTACAATCGTCCTGTCATCCTCCCTGGGTACTGCATGGAGACTCAGGACCTCTACAACAGAAAGCAGTGACCAACAACATCAGATCAAGTTTTGCAGCAGCGCCAAGCTTGGGGGTGGGGTGACACTTTGCTGAAAAAGAATCAAAGGGTTGATAGATAGTTCTTCTACTCCCTTTCCAGGGAGAAAGAGTAAAAGAAGGATAAGGAAAGACAGAACAGTGTGCTGGCAAGTCTAGTTTGGGGGATATAAAAGGAGATCTTTGCAATTCAAGACCAATAAAATCCTCTTATCCCTTGTTTGCTTGCATTTGTTTTGCAAAATGTTGGACTACTGAGAGGATGTATGAACCAAATGTCCTCCTGCTGTGTTCTTTTTCTCCCCTCACAGTTTCAATATATTCTTCATAATAGAATTGAAGGACAATTAAACGTCTTTCCAAACAACAAAACAGCAGCCAGAGGCAAAGTTCCCTAGTGTCCAGCTCCAGTGTGAGCTTTCAGACTGAGCGTTGTCTTCTCCCTAAAGATCTGGGTTTCTCCAGTGTCAGATTTTTTTTAAAAAGTATTAAAAAAAAAAAAAA
>VZTB01007828.1:101691-124186 GCA_013397245.1 Thryothorus ludovicianus | reverse complement strand
CACTGATCCCACTGATCCCATCCCATCCAATCCCACTGATCCCACCCCATCCCATCCCACTGATCCCATCCCACTGATCCCATCCCACTGATCCAATCCCATCCCACTGATCCCATCCCAGTCTTGGGGACAGGTGACAAGTCTCACCGACCTCGTGCCACAGGTTCCTCTTCTATCCCACGATTTTTAGGATTTCACTGTTTAGTTTATGAACAAAACACCCCGTTTGGCATCAGGGGAGCCAAACCCACGGAACGCCTCTTATTTTTTATTGCTGTTTTCGTGCACCGGGTCTCCGTGCGCCTGCAGCTGCCGAGGGGGATGGGAAGGGCTGGTTTGAAAGCAGGAGAAAAAGAGAGCACCGTTTCCACGGGGAGCCCCGTTTCCCGGAGGAAGGAAGGTGTCCACGGGGAGCCCCGTTTCCCGGAGGGAAGGAAAATTTCCCGGCTGGAGCGGGGAGGAGCGGGAGGTGCGGGGCGGAGGAGAGAGGGGGGCGGCTCCTCCGCCTGCCTCGGTAAGTGCCGCCGGCGGAATCCCCGTCCTCATCCCCATCCTCATCCTCATCCCCGGGCAGATCCTGACACCCCTTCCCCGGGTGAGGTCCCCACGGGCGCGGCTGCCGCTCCCCGCTCCGGGTGGGACCCCCTCTATCGCAGGCTCCTCCGAGGCACGTCCTGAACCCTCTGCCCAAAGGACACCCCCTTCAAACGCTGTCTCCCCCTCGGGAAGGGTTTCCCCCTCTTTTTCCCCATCTCCAAGACAGATCCTCTCCTCTGGCAGGACCCGCAGCCCCTCCCGGGCTGATCCCCGCTGCCCCGGGCTGATGCAGATGCGCTCCGCAGCATCCTCGGCGTTTTGCCCTACCTGGGGCTGGGGGTTTTGCTGCCCTCGGGGTCGGCGCTTTTGCCCCCAGAGGTTTGGCGGGTTTGACCCCAGGAAAGGTGGATTTGGCACCTCAGGGCTGTGGATTTGCACAGCAGGGGCAGTGTCTGTGTTCTCCAGGATTTGGTGCTTTGGTACCCCAGATTTTGGGCATTTTTTCACCCCAGAGCTTGCGCGTTTCGCACCTCAGGGTTTGGGCTTTTTGCGCTCCAGGGGTCGGGGTTTTTGCTCCCCAGAGGGTGAGGGTTTTGCCTCCCCAGGGTTTGGGTTTTGGCACCCCGGCTCAGCTCTAACGCCGGGGAGCGCCCCAGCGCTGGCAGCGCGGGTTTAACTTCGCCTGGAGTTTCACTGCTGCCATGGTCGCTCCGGTCTCTCCCTCTCCCCAGAGACTTTCCGTGGCTGTGGAGGAGCCTTCATGTCTGCCGGGGGGTGATCCCAAACTCCTGTGCCGGCTGTGGATGAGGATTCCGTGTCGGGGTAGGAACCATCCCGCAGCCAGGCTGGGAAGGGGAAGGATTCGGGATCGCTGCGAGCTGGCCCCTGGTACCCTGCGGCTGGGAAAGCATCACGGTGCGGGCTCAGGGACACGGCCGAGCCGCTTCAGCCACCGCTTTCCAAGGTAAGGATATCGTGCTTTGCTGCGTCCCCAGCCCCGGGGCTCTCAGAGAGGCTGTAGGAGCCGTTCTGTGCTGGTTCGGGGGTGGAAAGAAATGGTGTTCTGAGAAAAGCCAGTTTCCAACGGGAAAGTTGGAGAGAGGGAGGGAGGAGAGGCAGCGCAAGGCTCACTGGCTGCACGGCCTCCTCGAGTGCCTGCTGTGCTGGGGGAGCATCCCCCGGCATTCTCCCCCTCCTTTATCACCACCCACAGCCCTGCACAGCTCAACAAATGCCTCGCACTGTTCAACAATCGACAGCTCTCATTGTTGCAGCTCTCTCATGGGGAGGAGGAGGGAAAGGTGTGTGAGGTCCTGGGGCAGGTGCTGTCCCGGCTGCCCTGTGCTGGTTTGTACCTGATTCAGCAGAGCCTGGCAGCAAATGTATTCACAGCAATGTATTTCCAGTTTTCATCATTCCTCTAAGATTTTAAAGTGCAGTCAGCCTTGAGATTGCAGAGCTTTTTTTTTTTTTCTCCCCTCCCTTGCCATCAAAATATGACTTTTACCAGTGAAATTAACCTTTAGCTTGGGATTTGACTGCTGAATAAATTAGGTTAAACTTTCTGAATATTAAAGGGGAGCAGAAATTGTGGAGTTGCTTTGCTCAGGCAGCCTCAGAGCAGAATCCAACCCATCAGTTCTTTGAAAGGAAGCAAAATTATAACATCCAAAAAATAACACTGCAAACCCCAAGGCACCTGAGATCCCCAGGAAATCTGGAAAGATCCCACATCGTGGTACAACTGGGCATTCATCCCTTTAGTTTAAGAGGACTCTTTCACAGGAAAGACTGAGAGATTGATATTGTAGAAAGACTCTGGGCTATCTCAGCAGGGTAACCACATGCAGCTCACAGGGGTATTTAAAAGCTCCAATATTTTAAGCTGAGGAAGTGCATCCCTGGGAAAGGTGGCAGATCCTGCTTCATCCCAGTAATTTCCACAGAGAGGTTAAGATGGCACCATCCCCTGCTTTCCTGTGTCAACCATTCTCCAGGTGATTTGAGAGCAGCACCCCTTAATTAACTTAATCTAGCACACTTTGGATAAGGGTTGGCTTCTCAGTCAGAGGCAAAGGATCCTGACATCCACCATGGGCTGCTTGGCTGTGACAGGACTGTGGATGAACTTCCAGGGACTCTGCCTAGGGATTCTTAAAAGGGATCAGGAGCAGCAGGATCCTGTTGTCTGCACCCTGAATCAGAGCTCAAAATTCAAACCTGAAGTTTCAAGAATCCATCATCCCTTGTTTTTATTGTTGGAGTAATGGATGTCAAACAAAGATAGCCTTATTTCCAGTCCCTCAGCTTTTGTGTTGATAAAAAGAAAAAAAAATATGACAAAAGAGTGTTCCTCTAGTGTTTAGTGTGTGGGCACATCTGTCTGCTGTTTTTGTGCACTCCTGCTCCTGGATGTATCCTGCATTAAGGAGCCTGCTGTGAGTTTTTCACTTGAGAAGACCTTTTAACCCAGGCTGGTGGCTGAGAAGGTACTTGAGAAGCACAGAGAACCTGCAAAGAGGAATTCTAATAACCATGTCCTAATTCTGCTCAAAGTTTGAGAGTGGTGTGTGCTCACAGAGCAGTGTGAGTAATGATCTGCTTTAATTAGAGTTGTTCTAACACTGATACAAACTTAATGACTGTGTGGGAACAGTCATTCTTTGCAGGAAGGTGTGACTACAAAACCTTCTTGTCTCAGTGTTACATCTAAAAAAAATCCAAATAATGAATCCAGAATTCTCATCTACCCATGAACAAAAATTTGACAGTGATTTTTTAAAACCCGAAGACAGGGTGCTTTAAACTTTAAAATTTGACATAGTTATTTTTTTTAAAAAAACGCAGATTTTTCATCAAACCTGATTTTTTGCTGTTCATGTCTTAGGAGCATGTCCTAACGCTGTGCTCTCCTGGGAGAACCTGGGGTTCACTGGGTGGCACTCAAGTGTTTAAAGTGGTGAGGGGGCAGTTTCCAGCTCTTGTAGAGGCACCAGAGGGGTGAGGACAGCAGCAGGTGTGGGAGATGAGCTGGCAGATGCCTGTGGAGCAGGGAATGGCCCTTGCAGAGGTGGGTCCTGGAACCTGGCTCCCGTGTGGCCATGGGCTGTGTCCCTCTGCTTTTCCCCTCTGCTGTCCCTGAGCTGTCCATGAACAGAGAACAGCCTGAACAATTCCTTCTGCCAGGAAATGTGGCTGCACTGAAACCCAACTGTTCCACAGGAGCTGATGACATCCTCAGTGGAGAGAATGGCACAATCCTCCTTCCTGTCAATTATGGGAGAGCTGGAGATTGGATATTTTAGTTTATTTTTACGGGGTTTTAGAAGGATGTGGAATGTTGAAGGAACATTTTCATTAGGACTGAGGTACTTAAGGTACCCTGCAGAGTTTTAGCAGTGCTGGCCCAGGGGGCTGCCTGAGATGATGTCCAGAAACTCTGCTTGTTCTCAGTGCTGGAGGAGCAGGAGAGCTTCAGGTCTCAGTCAGTCACTTCCCTCACTCAGTGAGGAAGAGCTTTCTTTCTTTTTTTTTTTTTTTCCTAGACAGCTTGAGTCTTCTCTTAATTTTGGTTTTCATTATTTTTAGCTTGAAAGAAAGGAAACCACTAAATCCAGCAAATAAACAGAAGTCAGGGGTTGGAGCTGAGGATTTTGAAGGATGAGTAGGATGCATGAACACACGATTACATCCAAGGACAAGGTCACTATTGCTTTCAGAAAATGCATCTCTGATTCACAGTTGTATTGGAGTGCTTGGAAGAAGCCAGCAGGTGGAAAAGAAACCCCTGGGTGGCGTAGGCTGCCTGGAATTCTGGAAGGTTTTCAATATAGTCCCTCATGGTGGGGGCTTTAAGGAAATGTAATAGTCTCGAGTTAAGAAGGAAGCTCCCTGTGTGAAAAGATTCTTGTGTGAAAGGTGACATGCTGGAGGGGTAAGGGCATGGTGAGTTACAGGGGTTGGAATGTTTGGGTTCTAGAAAACTTCTGCTGGGAAAAGAGTGAATCATGAAGTGGTGATATTTACAGGCAAAAGAAAGTTTAACCAGGGCATGAAGGATAATGTTTGACTTAATGAAGTGAAAAAAAATTTTTATGAGAATCATTACAGTGGAAGAAAGAATTCAGCTGTGAAGTGATGGAGTTTCAAAAAGATGGAGAGAACCTAATTTCCTAATTTCATGCTATTTTCCCATCTAAAGCAGTGAACTGTGAGCTCCTGCTACTGCCGAGGAACAAGATTTTTGGATGGCCACAGCCCAGTGGAAAGGTCAGCTCAGGGCCACTCAGATCAGCAAATCATGTCAGGGATGGTGGTGCAAGGGGAGCAGGACAGAGCAGAGATCATGCCCTTAGGTAAATCCACAGAGAATTTACCTCTTGGAGATTACCTGGAGCTCTGGTCCCTCTCAGAGGCTCAGAAGAGCAGGAGGGATGGGCAGGAATCCTGCTGCTCCCCTACGAGGAGTGAGAAATTGTCAGATGAGGAGGGGTGTGACAGAGGTTGAAGAGCCCACCAGTGGCACTGAGGGAGTGGGTGGGGATGGGTTGTGTGATGTCTCCTCCAAGGCAAGGACCAGAGGCACTGAATGAGGCTGGCTGGTGAAGGGCTCAGAACAAGCAAAAAACATGTTCTTGTGCAGGGTACAGAGCTGAGCTGTGGAAATTGTAGTTACAGGAGGTCATGGATGCTAAAATTTTGCTGGGCCAGGGGGGAAGCAGAACAATTTCATGGTTCAGAAATCGTTGAAACCATCTTAAGAGGTAATTCTGGATCGTAGGCTGCAGGAAGAACAAAGAGATGCTGGGAACATTTTGCTGCCTCGTTCTTACACTCCTCCTAAGACAAAGTTTGGCCTCTGTGAGATGAGGCAAGTACAGGGATGTTATCCAGGCCCACCCTCACACTGCACTCAGCAGGATGCCCTGGAGATGTGGGATTGACTTGAGGGTACTGTGGAAGCAGATCCTGATCACAGGAGAAGTGATGATATATAAATACAACAATTTGTCATCAGGAACTATTTCTATCATTCTCTTTCCCCCACAAGTTTTGTGTTTGTGCTCCCTCGGCTGCACCAGTGAGCTTTGAACTGCTGGAATTTTTGCAAAGCATCATTCCCACCTACCTCTGGCATCACTTGGTCAAAGTCTGGGAACTGAGCTCTTGGAAACTGAGAACAGAGCACGTGGATTTCCTCAATGGAAAAATTCCCAGTTAAGGACTTGGGAGCGCCACCTCCCATCTGGGCACAGAGGGAACACGACTCTGGGGTCAGGGCTGCAGCTGAGACACCTCAATTTGATGANCTGATCACAGGAGAAGTGATGATACATAAATACAACAATTTGTCATCAGGAAATATTTCTATCATTCTCCTTGCCCCACAAGTTTTGTGTTTGTGCTCCCTCAGCTGCACCATTGAGCTTTGAACTGCTGGAGTTTTTGCAGGGTATCATTCCCACCTACATCTGGCACCACCAGGTCAAAGTCTAGGAACTGAGCTCTGGACACAAGCATGTGGATTTCCTCAATGGAAAAAAATCCCAGTTAAGGACTTGGAGTGCCACCTCCCATCTGGGCACAGAGGGAACACGACTCTGGGGTCAGGGCTGCAGCTGAGACATCTCAATTTGATGATCTTCCAACCCAAATCATTCTGTGGTTCCATGATTCTGCTCCCTGTGTAGCTGCTGGCAGCCCTGCGTGGCCATTCAGACTGGAGGATGGAGCTGCCCACTGTGGTAGTAAAAAACCCCTAAACAGAGTCTGAAAAAGCACCAGGACAACCCAGGGCATAGCAAGGACTGAGCAGTGGGGTTATGGAGGAAACAGCCTGGACAAGCAGCCCCAGCTGGTCTGGGGGTGGCAAAGATGATAATGAGAATTTAGAACCACAGAATGGTTTAGGTTGGAAAGGACCTTAAGGATTTTCTAGTTCCAGCCCCCACGTTATGTGGACTTGGCATGCTGTTCAGTGGGATTTAGCCCAGCTGCTCTAATTTTTTATTTCAGTTGTTTTCTTTTCCTCTCTCTGCTCTCAGTACATTTCTATTTTATTATTTTCTGGTCTCGTGCTTCATTTGATGATGCATTTTCATTCACAGGAGGGCTTTTAATTGCTGTGAAGGACTTCAGTGAATGCTGCACATTTACCCTCAGGATTTCAGACACTCCTAATGGGTTGCTAACCACGGGACAGAGATGGCACAGGCACAACAGGGTGTGTGGATTTTTCCTGGGGCAAACGAAGCGTGAATATTATTTCAGTCCTCCCTTTCACACACCTACAAATGGTCATTAAAGCAATCCCGGTTCTCCCCTTTTATCCCGTTCAGATTTTGACAGTGGGAAGATGCTGATGGACAGGAACGAAACCTGGGTGTCCAATTCCTCCTCTGCTGCCCCCTCCTTTGCAAGGGGAGGGGTCGGGCTCCAGGAGGTGCTCACTGGGCTGGTCCTCACCCTCATCGACGTGGTCACCCTGCTGGGAAACACCGTGGTGTTCCTCTGCCCCGTGGTGGAGAAGAGGCTGCGCACTGTCACCTACATGTTCATCATGTCCTTGGCCATGGCAGACTTCCTCGTGGCCTGTCTGGTGATGCCCTTCAGGTGAGGAGTGTCCGTGGGGTGGGGGCAGAGGAGGACAAATGTCCTTTCTCCCGTGTCCTTTGTCTCCTGGAGCGGGGCTGGGGGTCACCTGCTGGGCTCCCCAAAGGGCTGGGCCGTGGGTTGGTGGCTGTGTGTGCTGCCCTGTCTCTGCTCTGGGTGATGGATCCCTTTGCAATGCATGGAGACACAATTCCCAAGGGTATTCCTCCTGTTGGCCACACAGGGACCCTGAGCTGAACTCAATTTCCAGCTTTGCATGTGGAGCTCCAGTTGCTGAGCCCCCTCTTCCAGGATTAGCCCTGCTTAAGGAATGAAGGAATTTATTCAGGATAAGCATAGTAGGCTTCTAATAATTTAGACTTCCCCTGTATTTCGTGGAGGAAGAGGCATTTGAGAGGGCAGGTGTCCCTGCATGAGGTTTATATTTATGGGAGCTTCACTACCTGGCTAAAACAGTGAAACAAAACCAGGAAGAAGCAGCTGATTTGTGATCCTGGCTGTATTGTACTGCAAAGCAGCCACAAGTTTGGATAAATTAGGGAACTGCACCCTGTTTTGA
The DNA here is from genome assembly GCA_013397245.1 of Thryothorus ludovicianus. Taxonomy (NCBI): domain Eukaryota; kingdom Metazoa; phylum Chordata; class Aves; order Passeriformes; family Certhiidae; genus Thryothorus; species Thryothorus ludovicianus. Next base: position 116,478 of record VZTB01007828.1, on the reverse strand, counting down.
GTTCATGGGGCAATATGAGGAAGCTGAATTCTTTTCATGTTCCGTGCCTCAGTTCTCATGGGGCTGCCTATTCCTTTGAATTTGGCACTGAAAAACGCTGTCCCTACAAGCAATTACAAACTGAGTTAAAAGTTCATGGTATCAGGTGAAAAAAAGCAGTTAATGATGCTCTTTAAAAAAAAATATTACTGCTAACTTAAATTCTATGCTCGATGAATTTTAAGTTCAGGTTCTGAAATTATTTTGGAACCATAGTGTGGTTTGGGTTGGCAGGGACCTTTAGGGGTCATCTAGTCCAACCCCTGCACTGAGCAGGGACATGGGCAACTGGACCAGGTTGTTCAGAGCTCCATCCAACCTGGCTTTGAACACTTCCAGGGGTGGGGCAGCCACAGCATCTGTGGGCATCCTCACTCCAAAAAATTTCTTCCTCCTGTCGCTTTTGAATCTACTTTTAGTAATGCTTTACTTAAATAACAAAAATTAGTAAAGGGGAGCAAAGATCAGAGCATGGTTGGTGCTTTGTGCCCCTCGTGAATGTCCTGGTGCTGCCTGGTGGGAAGACCTGGCAGCTCCTGGTGGGCCACGTGCTGAGGAAAGGACCTGGCTCCATCAGCCTTGTCCAGCCCTGCCAACACAGTGGCTGCTGTTTCACACTTTCCCACTGTTTTGGCTTCACATCTATGTTGCTCTTTTGGATTTCAGTTTGCTCCTCAGTTGGCAGGTTATTATGTGCCAAAGGGAAGGAAAAGAAATGATCTTAGGAGGCAGTTTGGCTCAGGAAAATGTGGCAGAAGGAAAAAACAAATTTGTCACTTGGTGTCTTAATTTCATAAGACTTTGGTTTTGTTCCTGGCTTGGCTGGATGCAGGAGTGGTTCAGCTGAGCTCAGCTCACTGTCTGAGTACTCCAGCCAGTCTGTCATTTCAGGCTGAATATTCCCAGCTATTCTTTTCCTCTGCAAGCAAAAGGGCAAGCCAGGGGTGACTTCATTGTGTGGTTTCTTTGGCTTTTACTACTCCTTTTTATCCAGCATCACTTCCAAGCTGCAGAGACTTTTTACCTCCAAGAAGAGGGGTCAGGTGCCCACTACCCCACACTGTGAGAATGTCTGTAGGTCAGGTGCATCCCACCAGATGTGTGCAGGTGAGAACTGGGCACCTCCTCACCTGGGATCTGCTCCTGACAGCAGCACGTCTCCTTCTGGCAGGCCAGGGCACCCCACAGGCTCTGCAGCATCTCTGGATAAGGAGAGATCTCTGAGGAATGGCAGAACAGCCCCCCAAGCCCAGTACTGAACCCGTGCTCCAATTTGAATGCCTCATGCCCCCTCTGTAAAAGAGCCATGAAACCTTTCCCTGTGTGTGCTACAGGACCCCTCTCACTACCCACGGTGCAGGGACAGGCTCTTTAGTTCAAACCCGAGCCCCACAAAGGAGATCTACGAGTGGCTCAACATCTCGGGCACTGCAGCAGTAAATTCCACGGAGTCCGCGGGTTCGAGTACGCCTCCTTCTGTGGAGTTTCTGTGGAAGAGGATGAGAGCTGCGCGTCCAGCGGCCGCCGCCGGGGTCAGCCAGCCCCGGCCCGTCCGCACTGGGGGACAGCGAGCCCGGCCCCGCCGGAGCCTGAGTGAGCCTGGCGAGCGTTCCTCGAGGATAGGGCAGCACCGTCAGGACGCAGGAGCCACAAAACCCCGGGAACGGGAGCAGTGCAGAACGAGCGAGGGGCGCCTGTCCGAGCGGGAGCGGAAGACAATGAAAGGAGAAAGTCAGTCAGCTCCTGCAAGGGATGGGCGCCTGTAACCTGCCACCCTTGGGAGAGTAATCTCCCTTTTTTGAGAGATCCAGTTCCTGGGAATAAAGTGCCACGATGGCGCCAGATTCCCTCCGATGTCATCAATGAGACCGCAGCAATGTCGCCACCGACCAGCAAGAAGGAAACACAAGCTTTCCCAGGTGCCATAGGCTTTTGGAGGATGCACATTCCCGAGTACAGCCAGATCGTGAGCCCTCTCTGCCTTATCACCCGCAAGAGGAACGAGTTCCACTGGGGCCCTGAACAGCAGCAAGCCTTCACCCAGATCAAGCAGGAGATCGCTCATGCAGTAGCCCTTGGCCCAGTCTAGAAATGACCAGAGGGGAGGAATGTGCTCTACACTGCAGCCGGGAACCATGGTCTGTCCTGGAGCCTTTGGCAGAAGGTGCCTGGGGAGACTCGAGGCCGACCTCTGGGATTCTGGAGCCGAAGTTACAGAGGGTCTGAGGCCAACTACACCCTCACAGAGAAGGAAATCCTGGCTGCCTATGAAGGAGTTCAAGCTACCTCAGAGGTGATTGGTGTGGAAGCACAACTCCTCCAGGCTCTGCTGGAGTTTGCTGGGATTTTTGCATGGAATCTCTCATAACAAAGAGCTGCCAAGGGCTGGGACACTCCAGCAGCACTGCACCCACCGACAGCAGTTGCTGTGCGCTGGAGCAACCTTCACAAGCCCATTTAGTGAGCTGGTGCTGAGGAGATGTAGATCAGGCATTGTTTCCTAACATCAGGTTGAATCTTTCTCCCTTGCTGGACACCTGAGCACTGCAGCTCAGCAGCCCTGATCTCACTGTATTTAACCAGCAAGCTGGGAAGTTACTGCATAATTAAAGCCTTGCAGGATTGGGGAGTTGCTCATCAAATTCACTCACAATCGTGATTTCAGCAGCACCTCGGGAGTTGCAGAAAGCTGGAGAAGGAAAGGAGAAGCAAATGGCATCTCACTGAATGCTATAGAAACATGCATCAGCCTTCCTACAGCTGCCATATGCTCCTTCCTTTGCTGCTCACTTCTCACAGGCCCCTCTTGACTTTGTTAGGAATATTTTTGGTACTGTGTCTGCTTTTTGCTGCTATGTTTACCTTGCTGAGGCATTTATGAGCCACATAATGTACAAGCTGCATGGGCTTCCTCCTAGGATGTTGTTGTTTTGTATTTTTTTTTAAGCAAGAGTGGAAATCCTTTCTAGTTTTGAAGCATTTGACTGGATGTGGAGTGAGTTGTTTGGAGATGTCCCATGCCCCAGGAACTGGGGAGAAATCATAAAACACTGTGCTGTGTCAGGCACTGGGAAAATGCTGTGACAAAAGAGCTGTGCAGATGTAAATTTGGGGAACTTTGTGGGGCAAAGCATCCCTCTCAAGGCACTTAGGCTGCAAGAAGCTTAGGTTTGTTCTTGCTCAGTCATGCTCCAGCTGTGGGGTGGTCTTCTTTTGGGTTGTGCTTTGAGGATGGATCCCTGCTGTCTGAGCTGCGTGCCCATCTTTAGTACCTGTGGATTAAATACAGCATTACCTCAGCTCAGTCACAGAGAAACAGTCACAGAATGGTTTGGGTTGGAAGGAACCTCGAAGATCCTCTTGTTGCAGCCCTGGGCAGGAACACCTTCCACTAGACCAGGTTGCTCAGAGCCTCCCCCAGCCTGGCCTTAGACCCCTCCAGGCACTGCCCCACCAGCCCTTCCATCCCTGATCCCCCCCTGCTTTCTCTCACAGCATCATTTACGAGGTGACAGGGATGTGGCTGTTTGGGAAGCTGTTCTGCAAAGTCTGGATCTCCTTCGATGTCATGTTCTGCACCGCGTCCATCGTCACGCTGTGCTTCATCAGCCTGGACAGGTACTGCTCCGTGGTCACCCCCTACCACTACTCCAGAAGGATGTCCCGTGGCAGGTGAGTGCAGCTGCTCCTCATTTTGGGTCCCTCCGGGTTGTCACTTGGCCATGCTGCGTTGGTCTGGGGTTGAATGAGCTGTTGACCGGCACTGCTCAGAAGCAGAGTGATGTGGAGAAAGGAACTTTCACTTTTTAAACCTGCAGAAAATGCTAAATGTGCTGCAGGAGAGGACAAGGAGGATGCAGCTGAGGGGGTTGAATGATGCTCCTGGGAGAATATTTCTTGAGCCAAGGATGGGTTGCAAAATGGGGTGGAAACCAGTGATATGGGCTGAGTTGGACCTGCAGGTTTTTCCCTGTGCAGTCATTTCGTCATAGAATCACAGAATCATGGAAAGGCTTGGGATAGAAGGACCTTAAAGATTATCTTTTTCCATCCCCCTGTTGTGAACAGGGACACCTTCCACTAGACCAGGTTGCTCAAGCCTTGGCCTCAAACTTATTCAGAGATGGGGAAGGACTTTGCAGAACTTCTTAGGACTAGGTGAAAGGAGACCCAGAAGGATGCATGTAGCAGCAGTGCTCCCTCTCTTAAACTCACCATCTTTTCTGAAGTAATATTCAGGGAAAAGAGGAAGTTTCTGAGCTCCCATAAGTGTTTCATGTGAAAGGCTGAAATGGGGACTGCAGGATGGGGAAAGTCATCTGAGGTTGGGCAGGAAGGGTACACTGCAGCAGTGGGGTGCTTTACAGGGTGCGTTCAGGGCCTTCTCTTGCTTTGTGGAATTTGTTTATCACAGGCAGAGAGGAGGGGGCAGTGTGGCTCCTCTTGCAGATTCTGTCATCTGGGGTCCATCAGCTCCACCCCCATCAGGCCCCAGAGGGTGAGATAATGGCCAGATACTAAATCTGAAAGCAAAAAAAAAAGAAAAATCTACATGCTGTAGTTTCATATATTAACAATCATCTGTAAAACCTTTCCTCACCTTTTCTCAGCCAGCTCTGAGCACTCCTTAAGCTGACCCCAATTCTACCAACTGCAGACCAATTACCCAATTGTTAGAGATATGCACATCTGGACTCGTTAATGCTCCAGCATTTTCCCTTCTCCACGCCCTGCTGGACTGCTCAGCAGCGATACCCCACACAGGTTACCATGGGGATTGAATCGTACTGGATGTTCTCAACTCAAAATTACTCAGCCCCTCTCTCCCCTTTTGCAGGTGCATCGTGATGACCTGCATGGTCTGGGTGTACTCCTCCCTCATTTCCTTCCTTCCCGTCATGCAAGGCTGGAATGAGATCCCCGGGGTGGATTTTGATGCGGGCACAGAATGCATCTTCGTCACCAACTGGGTTTTTGCCATCGTGGCTTCGGCCCTGGCGTTCTTCCTTCCCTTCATGGTCATGTGCAGCATGTATTTCTTCATCTACCGAGCCTCCCGCCTCAAGGCCACCCGCATCATGTCCCAGACGCTGGAGATCCACTACCACCCCAACAGCAAGCGGCAGAACCACCTGCAGCTGGAGAACAAGGCCACGAGGACCATCAGCATCATCATCTCGGTGTTCGTGCTGTGCTGGCTGCCCTACTTCGTGCTGAACGTTTGGCTGGCGGCCAGAGGCACCAACTCCACCAGCACCGTGCTGCTCGGCACCTTCAAGATCATCACCTGGCTGGGCTACTGCAACTCCACCATCAACCCCCTGCTCTACGCCTTCCTCAACAGGGACTTCCAGCACGCCCTCAAGAAGCTGCTCATTTGCAGGCGCAGGTCCCAGGTGGACGCTGGGGAGGACATGGTTTCCATAGCCACGTTCTCCAAGACTGCTCCAGAGCTGGAATACGGCGTGACGGTGCCCAACGGTGCCCCCCAGGGCAAACCAAAGTCATAGGGATTCAGGATCAGTCACTGGAGGTGGTGATACAGAAAGTGCTGGAGTACATCCCAATGGAAAATGAAAGGGTAGGAAAATAGGGGAAGGAGGGGTTGGAATATTACATCTTGGAACAATACAACAAAGATGCATTTCTTCACCTTCCACAGTTTCAGTAATGAGGAGCTGATACTTTAGGGGCAGTTTGTTGTATTAATGGAACTAATGAATTTCTGGATAATTATTTTTCTAATGAGTGTTTCCCAAGACAAATTCAGCCTTCATGTTGGGTAAAAAAAACCCAAACCAGTATGCTGTAAATGTGACCTTACATTTGTGCACATCCTGGTGATCTGTGTCAGGTGGGACAGTGTTTCTTACCAAGCCACTGTAGTGTGTCTCATCTCGAAGTTTCATTACAGATTTGACCAGTTTTAATAACTCCACATGTGACAGTCTGTGTATGGGAATTAGAGGAGAGATGTGGCCAAAGAACAGAGTTCACTTCCTGAAGAGGCACCACTGCAGCCTAGGTTCAGCTCTACTGGCTTCTGCAACATCTGGATATGCAGAGCCTTCTGTGGCTTTCTTTGAATTATCTGCTTCCTTGTTGATTCTGGAAGGGGACATTCCATGTGGCAGACCCCAGGAGATGACAAAGACTTGCTGTAGCACCAGGACAACTGTGATTTCAAAGCTACAGGTGGCTGACACCATCCAAAATTGGGATGTGAATAGGAATTATTACTTGTGTGTACACTGTGGTGTCTACCACAGAGACATAAAAAACCCCATGATAAATGGAAATTATTATTTTCACTACTCCCGAGTGCTTGTCTGGACTTCCAATAGCACTGGCTCCCTGCAGGAAAGCCACAAGTGCCTCACTGAAGGGTTACTCTGAAAAGGTAGCAGGGGACTGTCTTCAGAGGTAGCAAAATGCAGTAGGATCTGCCTGGAGCAGCTGAGCTAATGAAGATGCCAGCACAAGGGTCAGGAGTTCTCTCTCAAGAGCCTGGTAGAAGAAACAGCCCTGACCTGTGGTTCAAGAGTGGCTCTTCTGTGAAATGACTCTCCATGGAGAGGGAGAGGCGTTCCAGGCCCTACAACTCCAGCAATGTGGAAGTGGTAAGTAACTGCACCTTATTCTGGGGGAAGCATCACATGGGCACAAAGGTGGACAGGGCAGGAATCCTGCTGCTGACACCCAGGTGATTTTGATAAAACAGGACAAGGAATGGGGTTTCATTCCCAAGAGCTAAGGAGGAGAAGGAGCTGATGAATAGGCAACATCCTATGAAAGAATGGGACAGGACCCCAACACAGAGCAGAGCCCCTGGCCAAAGCCCCTGCTGCAGGGCTGTGAGCTCACAGCTGTCACAGTTTGGGTGTTTTCCCACAAAACAGCTGGCAGGAGGGTGCACATCATTCAGGGGAAAACCTCTCAGATTAGAGAAGAGCCTTTTTCTGTCAAACCCTGGAGCAATAAGGGACAAAGACAGGGACAACACACTCCAGTGCTTGGAGAAGCAAAGACTGACCAGGCAGTTCAGAGCTGAGCACAGCCAGATGCTTTTGTAGCTGGGCAGGGACCCCACAGGTCCATTCATCCACGCTTCTGAGGGCAAGTGTAACATCCCAGAATATGCAGACACACCTGGTGTGAACACATATGCCAGTTCTGGTACTGAGATATTGCAGTGCCCTTGGGATAGGCAGCTACCCACATCCAGATACACAGTGAGTTAAAAATGCCTTAATCCTCATTTCCTGTGCTCCACCTGTAATCACTGAGCTGGCAGGGAAGGCAAAGAGGCTCCACGTGTGGCCATGTCACTGAGCAGCTGTAGCTGATGCAAACAGGGACATCCAAGGGAAGAGGACACACTTAACTCTCCTGCTTTAACCCAGCTGAACACAAATTCCATTCCTGATCAGATATTCACTGCAGCACTCTGGTTTCACCTGGACAAGCCAGTATCTAGGAGAGTTATCCAAGAGGACCTGAAGGACAATCATTGTAATCTAGTTCTGCCTTATCATGAAGCTGCAGGGTGTCAGCTGGTTGTGTTGCTGGTCACAGTGTCACACCACAGTACAGTAATCCCCAGGAGGATTTGAATCCAGTATCCTTTCAGGAAACTGATCTGAGACTTTAACAAATTTAAGTCTGTAAAAGAGAAAAACACAATTGTACAAGAACAGTTCTAACAGCTTAAGAATTATCCCTTCTCCCCTGTCTGGTGAGTGATTGCCTGCACAATCCACCCAGGCTGGAGCTCAATTCCCTTCTCTCTCCAGCTCCTCACTCCCAGGCAGCACATTCAGCTTTGTGTCATCACTCACGCTGTGGCCAGTGTGAGACAGGGAAGCAGAGGAAGTTTCAGGAATGCAGAGGAAGTTTCAGGAATGCAGAGCCCATCCTGTTCCCACTGCACAGGGCTGCCATCTGCAGCACACACGGATGCAGGCTTCCAACAGAAGCAACTACTCTATTTTGTCTTATAAATAAAAAAAGTTTATTAAATCATTTAGACTTGAAAGAAGTCACAATAATCAATGCACTCAACAATTACAGCAAGTGCATCCTGTACACCACCAACCCAAATGGATTGATTCTGTATTTTATAAATAAAAATTAACATATTTACAGTGAGAAATAAAAGCATGGCATTAGGCAGTTAAATTAGCAGATTACACAAATGCCTACCGGTTGATTTTTTTTAAAAAGTACAAATCTACAAGATTACATACGACACGTATGACTTCATTAGGTTTAAATTTTCAGAATCACAACATTTTTGTACATTATTTTGACTATGGCTCTTCCAACCACTGCCTATAAAACCCCCCCGTTTAATGGCAAAAAAATCTTCTTTTCCTTCTCTACAGCTTCATCTGTATAAGATGCATTCCCTAAGATCTACTGTAGTGCAGAAGTATGAAATGATTTCCTCTAATGACAGGCTATGGACAGTGACAATATGTACAACTGTGGTACTTTTTTGCTTTAAAAATAGTGCAGATTCCCAGTTTACCCACCAGGGACAAAAATGGAGTCAAAGTTCATTTCAAAATCATCTTCATTTCACCAAAGAGCAAGTGATCCAGATAGACACTCACTAGGCTTAGAGACTGTAATTTGCTCTATAAAAATACAGTATTTTAATTCTATTTACATGTTACAGATCTCTCACTCACCCAGCAAGCTGACATTTACAAGCTTCAAAAAAACCCAAGAAACCCCCCAAAAAAGGATAATGGAGCACAACATTGGCAAGCACAGCAGCTGGAGCCATCCACTTGGGAGAGCAAAGGTAAGGAAAATGGAATGTGAAAGGTTTGGTTACTGGGCCTCCTTGGCTGTCAAAGAAACAAAAATCTGTCCAATGTCTTACACATTAAACATGGCAAAAAAAGGCTGAAGTAAACTATTCCCAAGATAAACATTCTGCATCATTGGATCCTTCTGCTGAGCAATCCCTGTGAAACCTGCTGAGGGGAAGAAGTGATCCTGAGGATAGTTATTTGCTTGGTTGTCTGGAATGTTTATTTCCTGATAGACTCATTGTCCGTGACCTCTGCCTGAGCACGGGTTTGGGTGGCAGCTCCAAGTCTTCAAAAACTGGATTTTCTATGATTGCTGCAGCCTCTGGTCGTTCAGTGGGACTGGGGGAGAGCATGTCCTTCACCATGGTGTACTGAAAGAAAGCACAACACTACATGAAGCAATCCATAAACTCTTCCTCATTTCAGTTCCTGGCTTCAGCTGTGGATGTGTGAACAAGTGGAAAATACCCCCAGCTGCTTTCTGAGTAATTTGGGTGTTAGTGCTTTGGCTCAGGACTTAGAAGTGCACTAAATATTTTACAGTGTCACACTGTGCATCTCTTAAAGTGTCTTTACTGTCAAGGACTGAAAATGATTTGGCAAACTAAATCAGACTCAAGATTTAATAGAGTTATAAAAAATTCATATTATTTGCAATCAAAATTAAATATATGATGCAAAATTTATACATAATTTTAGGATTCATATTTAAGCCATCACATACTTAACCACACTGCATTTTTCTCATGGCAAATTAGAATTTTTCATTGAAATATACAAGTAGTTTGAATATTTGTTTCAAATTTAATCAGAATTAGTGTCCTGCTCCAGCTGAGCACAGCCCAGGTCCTTTTCCCAGGTAGCCACTGTGGCCACTGGTCTGAAGCTACCTTGAACACCTGAAAGCACCTCAGCTTTTTACTGGGGTGGTTTTTGTACATCACCTCCTCTTTACCTGCAACCACACACTTCACAGACTGGACCAATGAGAACACAGCACAATTTGCTCAGGTGATTTCCCTCTTGGGAGGTCCAGTTCTGGAGGGGATCCCACACAGCCATGGTGCTGCCTAGAGCCTCTCCTTTACCTGTCTGAAACTCTGCACTTTGGGAACATGGAATTGCAGCAGGAGATCATGCCAGGATGTATGTGAAGGGAATGACTGAAAGTGACAGAGGGAAGCCAGGTGTAAATGTATTCCTGGAGGAAAACTGTGACAGAAGTGCCATCGTGCCCATTACTGCAATGTTAGAGCTTTGAAATGTAGAGAAGTACTGGGACAGAGAAATGCATCTTAATAACATGAAAGCAACCTGATTTCTCCATTTTACCTGCAAAGCAATTGGAAAGCAAAGGAAAAAAAGCTACAATTATTAATAAAAAAGCTACAATTAATAGCATCAGCTGTACCTACCTCTTGTGCATATTTCTGAGTGAACAACGGTGGAAAGTTCAAATTTCTGACATCACTTAAGGTCTGCAAAAATATGAAGAATGACATGTAACTTTTCCAAAATATCATTCTTTCGTAATATCACCCTATCCTTCAAAAATATGCAAAAAATGCAAAGAAATCAGCCTGCTGGAAAAATAACCCTTTGTTTTAAAGTGCTGCTTTAGTGGTTAAAAAATCACAACCTAGCTGAACAGGTGAGTTACTGCTTCTCTAGGTATTGAGCCTGCAACAGGATCAGTTGTGCTACTAGAATTGTGATCTCTGCAGTTTTAAATCAGTCAGATACATAAACTTGTACTTTCTCACTTTAGTTGAACAAAATCAACACATCTGTGCACCACCCATAACTCCCAAGATGGCCTACATCTTTAAGGCACATTAAATGATTGCCTCTGCCTTAACAATGTAAGCACCAGTCCTTGTTTAACATTTACAGAGGAATGAGAAGATTTATGAGCAGTTTGGAAAGCAGTTGTGCTGGGTATTTCTCTGCTTCTTTCACACACAGGCCACTGGCTCCATCTAGTGACAGTGTTTTTCCCATGTTCAGCCAGAAGCACAGTATTTAGCACTTCCAATTTTTATTTTATTTTTTTTTTTGGAAGGATCTCCTTTTAAAAAATTTGAGCACAAAATACAATAGTTCTACAGTTAAATCAAAATTCGTTTCACTATTACTCCCCTGAAAGTATAAAGTGACCAGTTAATAGGGATGGGCAACAGTCAAGAGTCAAACTCTGTTCAGCAGAAGTGAGTTTGATGACATTAAAACCCTTCAGAAAACTTTTCTCCTTTTCTGCCAGTTGGGTCTGCATTTAGTGATCTGTTTTCCAGCATGTCATTTGGAAATAAATTGCACTGCTACAGACCAACTGCTCACAGCTTGAGACAGAGGCAGCTCTCACGCTCCACCTCTGGGGATTTTTCCAGCCAGTTGCCACAAATTCCTAGAATTTGCTGGGTTACTTGGTCAGGCAGAGCATGTTTTGCTTCAGCAAGCAGTGCTAACGCTTGGCTGATGCCAATGAATGTTACACCTCAGTGTAACAACTCAGAAATTACTACTGAAGTAGCCAAACTCCAGAATCTGGCAATGAAAGGGCAAGGTTTCTTCTCAGCAAAGAGTGGAATGACAGTGAAAATGCTGGAAAGTCAGGGTGTTCTTTTAACACTCTCTTGAAGTAAAAAAGTAGAATTAGATGGAATTTAGATTTCATTCTGATTACTTGCTTTGCTTGTATTCTTAGGAGAGAAACTGGAAGGGCAAAGCTTGTAATCACTGCTGCAAGAGATTTGAGAATCCAGGATGGCTCTTTCCTGGGTATTTTGTTTCATTAAAACTGATTTAGAGAAACTGAAACTGGTTTCAGTTTCAGGGGTTCAAATTGAACACCAGTTCCTTCTCTAGACTATACCCTTCATGCCATTAAAAGCCAGAGCATTTTAATCAAGAGAGTGCAGCAGATGAAGTACTTGGTCAGGCTGCTGTTCAAGTTGTTTCTTACCTCTCTACAAAACCCACTCCACCTGAGAATATAACCCCAAAGCACATTTAAATGGTAAATACAAGTTTCAATGACTCTTTCTTTCCTGCACAGGTCACTGGTTGTCCCTTTCTGGCTGCAGCCCCTGTTCTCCATGAACTTGCTCCTGAGCAAGATGGATCTCACATTTTAACAGCAAGCAAGAGCTGTAATGCACCATCAGACATCCCAAATTCACTCTGGTGCAATGAATGTCATCAGTTATGGGAAGATATGCTTGAAGCTGAGTGAGACTCACAGCTAAGACTCACTTTAGGAAAAGGAACAGCCATTTTTCACCAAGTGCTCTGAGGGAAAAAGCACTGCAGATGCAAATGAAGGAAGAAATAATCAAAATGCACAGCATGGTTCCAATTCTTGAATGAAAACCAAGCTGGTAGGCTTAAAGTCACAAGCTGTATTTGTTTCTTGAGTTCTTGGATATCGTAGTTCAAAAGTTTCTCTTTACTTGGCTTGACAACAGAGGAGCTTTATAAAGAAATTAAAGCCTCAATTCAACTGCACTCATTAGGGAGACTGCAGTTTATTTTCAGGGATTCAGGGGGTCTGTACAGGGCTGATAAAGAAGTTGTGCTCCTGGCAGCAAAGCTTTTCTCCAAAGAAAACAGGACAGGAACCTCTTGCCAGTGTTCCACCAAGCAAATAGCTGTTTTAAACAAATGCTCAAACTGAAGATAACCCAACACCACACATACCTTGACCCTCTCCATCTGTGTGCTGAAGGGGTAGAGCAGCTCAAAGAGAATCAGTCCCAGAGAAAAGATATCCACCTTGTGTGAATAGGTGTTGCCACAGATCTGAGGAGGCAAAATCAGGGTCAGGGCAATCAAGCCACTCACTGGATGCAATTATCCTCAAATTAAACACCACCCCTGCAAGTCCAGCTGTGAATTTCACCAGCCCTGTGCAGAGCTGAAAGCTGCAGCACAGGAACCTTGGCAAACTTCAGCAATGAGCACCAGGGAGGAAGGTCCTGATCCTGAGCTCCTCTGTGCTGCAAAGCAAAATGTTCCACCTTACTTAAACCTCATGCACAAGAGTGTGCCCTTCCTCTATTAAGTGGAGTCTTTTACAGTTACCTTCCTATACTGCATTAAAAGCAAGAAAAATTAATGCATCCAGTCTGAATAATTAACCACTATTTTTGCTATAACATATATATATATATATTTAAATATTCATTTTGGAATTCAATTTAGCTCAAAACTCTATGAATTTAAGTGACTTGATTGCAATTGTTTACAAGGAGTCCCTGGTCTTAGAGCTCCCAAAAATTCAGGGCTCTTCTGAGCACTGCCAAATACAGCTTTGGAGAAGAGAGCACAAACCTGTTCTGGGCTCATGTAGAGTTTGGTCCCTACTTGTCCTGTGTGCCTGGCATAAGCTGGCATTGGGGTCAGAACTGATTCCTCCTCCTCATCTTGGTCCATAGCAGTCACCAGTCCAAAATCCCCAACCTTTACTATGTCATCCATTGTGAAAAATATATTGGAAGGCTGAGGAAACAANTAGGGTGTTCTTTTAACACTCTCTTGAAGTGAAAAAGTAGAATTAGATGGAATTTAGATTTCATTCTGATTACTTGCTTTGCTTGTATTCTTAGGAGAGAAACTGGAAGGGCAAAGCTTGTAATCACTGCTGCAAGAGATTTGAGAATCCAGGATGGCTCTTTCCTGGGTATTTTGTTTCATTAAAACTGATTTAGAGAAACTGAAACTGGTTTCAGTTTCAGGGGTTCAAATTGAACACCAGTTCCTTCTCTAGATTATACCCTTCATGCCATTAAAAGCCAGAGCATTTTAATCAAGAGAGTGCAGCAGATGAAGTACTTGGTCAGGCTGCTGTTCAGGTTGTTTCTTACCTCTTTATAAAACCCACTCCACCTGAGAATATAACCCCAAAGCACATTTAAATGGTAAATACAAGTTTCAATGACTCTTTCTTTCCTGCACAGGTCACTGGTTGTCCCAGAGGAGAGACCTTTCTGGCTGCAGCCCCTGTTCTCCATGAACTTGCTCCTGAGCAAGATGGATCTCACATTTTAACAGCAAGCAAGAGCTGTAATGCACCATCAGACATCCCAAATTCACTCTGGTGCAATGAATGTCATCAGTTATGGGAAGATATGCTTGAAGCTGAGTGAGACTCACAGCTAAGACTCACTTTAGGAAAAGGAACAGCCATTTTTCACCAAGTGCTCTGAGGGAAAAAGCACTGCAGATGCAAATGAAGGAAGAAATAATCAAAATGCACAGCATGGTTCCAATTCTTGAATGAAAACCAAGCTGGTAGGCTTAAAGTCACAAGCTGTATTTGTTTCTTGAGTTCTTGGATATCGTAGTTCAAAAGTTTCTCTTTACTTGGCTTGACAACAGAGGAGCTTTATAAAGAAATTAAAGCCTCAATTCAACTGCACTCATTAGGGAGACTGCAGTTTATTTTCAGGGATTCAGGGGGTCTGTACAGGGCTGATAAAGAAGTTGTGCTCCTGGCAGCAAAGCTTTTCTCCAAAGAAAACAGGACAGGAACCTCTTGCCAGTGTTCCACCAAGCAAATAGCTGTTTTAAACAAATGCTCAAACTGAAGATAACCCAACATCACACATACCTTGACCCTCTCCATCTGTGTGCTGAAGGGGTAGAGCAGCTCAAAGAGAATCAGTCCCAGAGAAAAGATATCCACCTTGTGTGAATAGGTGTTGCCACAGATCTGAGGAGGCAAAATCAGGGTCAGGGCAATCAAGCCACTCACTGGATGCAATTATCCTCAAATTAAACACCACCCCTGCAAGTCCAGCTGTGAATTTCACCAGCCCTGTGCAGAGCTGAAAGCTGCAGCACAGGAACCTTGGCAAACTTCAGCAATGAGCACCAGGGAGGAAGGTCCTGATCCTGAGCTCCTCTGTGCTGCAAAGCAAAATGTTCC
>VZTB01007828.1:66864-98371 GCA_013397245.1 Thryothorus ludovicianus | reverse complement strand
GAAAAATATATTGGAAGGCTGAGGAAACAAAGAGGTGAAAAGAAAAGAAAAAGTGAGTAACAAACAAGTGTCTGTGTTTCAGTGGTTACAACACTCAGAAGCTGTCAGGTAAAAACACTGAACTGCTGAGGGGCAGCAGTTAACAATTATAACTGTTAGGAAAAAGGAATTATTCCTGCATGAACCATTGTCTCTTCCTGCAACTCAGAGTGCTCATTTCTTGTCCAGCAGAGGTTTACCAGCAGCACACAGGGCTGAGTCAACAGAGCTGGGAACAGCACAGGTAAGGTACCCAGCTCCCCAAAACATGGCACTTTCACACCACGCTGCAGTTCCACCTCCTGGGCTTTTGTATTTTAATCCATGAGTATTTTTAACCAGCACACAGCACATCACCTTAGAGTTAAATTATAGATACAATAGGAACAAGGCTGGCTTTTCAGAACAGTAACTTTGCAGAACAGCTGTTTGCCTAACAGAATTAAAAGTTTATTTTTGATAGAAGCTTAAGAAGTTTGCAATTCATAAAGGCAGCAACAGTGATGATCTGGCTTAACTCTCTTTTAGCCTGTTTGCCACACACCACCATCCTTGGCTTAACCTGCTGATAAAAGAGACTGGAACAGAGATGTCCCTTTTTGCCAATGGGGCACATCCCAGACAGTTTTTCAGGAAATTTGCTTCTGGGGTGATAGAACAGCACCCACCAAAAGAATGATTATTCCCTTGAAATATAACCACTCCATCTGGATTACAAATAGAGACACAGAGTTTTGGGGGAAGAACAGACTGATCCTGCAAGGGGGAAGGAAGCAGCAGGATGCTGTACAGGGCCAAGCTGTGAAGAGGCAGGAGGTTCTGGACAAGCTCCTCTCAGAGCTCCTGGACCCTCGAGGCTGGGAGAGCATGGTCTGTGCTTTGCTGACATAAACCCTGCAACAGGAGCAGGTAGACAGATAGAAGACAATATTTTTCCACAAGATAAAGGACCATGAAGCTGATCTATTTCAAAGTCCATCTGACTTCCTCAGTTAAAGATAAACCCACTGTGTGCACAAGAAACAAGACAGAGAAAAAGCTTCTTGGTTTTTTTTTAGGCAATGGCCAGCTCTGAAGGAAGCACTAGAGAACCAGTTCCACAGTGCCCACATCTGCCTCTGAAACTGCCTTCTGAGCCAGGTCCTACCTCCCACTGTATTTCCCTGTAATGAATGTCCAGCCCTTTGGAGCACAGAGCATTCAGGGCACAAAAGCCACTGCTCTGTAAACCCACAGCATCTCCAGGTTCTGGCTGAAGCATTTCCAGAGCACCCTCAGTGCACACCCACATGGTCAAAAGTCTTGTATCGGAATTTTTATGCTCAAGGAACAAACATCTCCATTAGGAGTTTGTATCCCACTGCCTTGATCTCCATTCTCCTCCAACAAACATACAAGATTTGTCTCCTTCCCGGGGAAGCAACTTGTAACAGAAACAGAAAATTTATTTCAATTCTTCTCTGGGTGGGCACAGACTGTCCCTGAACAGGCTGGCACATAGTTTCTACAAATAAGGGGAATGGACTCTCTGGTGTTGCAAAATGCCAGCAAAAATAAACCAACAAGATCACATTTGGGAGAAGAAAAAGCCTAAGGCAGAAGCACACAGTATTGGTTTAAATCATCAGAAGAGTACAATCAAATATAACCCCACCCTTTAGTTATCTTGCCACCTGCACAAAGAAATTTCTCTCCATATTCTTCAGTCAGAATAAGAATTCTCATTTTTTCAGATGTGAATAAGCTTCTCACACATCTGGAATACTCTGTTTAATTCAATTAATGCTGCAAATGTATCCAAGACTGTTATTGCAGTTCTGTGAAACTGATAATTTCTTTTGAGCTGCCAAGCATGACCAACAGCTTATCCTAGGAATAACAGTAAATTCACTTGACAGACAGACTTTTGTTTCTGCACTTCATTTTCTTCAGAAGAATTTGAACTCTGACCTCTTCACTTGCCCACATAAACTCCTGCCATCTTGTCATTACAGTATCTCTGATTAGCAGGAGCCTAATTAAAGCATTTTTTAATGTGCACTGTTAAGTGAAATATTTAGATTACTTCTTGGATTTTAATATGCCCACACAGAAATTTATTTTCACACAGATCTACCAGCTTTTATTGGTGCCAACAGGATCAAGAACTGGCCTCTGCTATCACTGAGCTCTGCCTGTAGCCAAGCCAGAGCAACTTTGCAGGTTATTCACTTGTTAGTGCTTGCACCAACTCGGAGCTGCATGACCAATCTCTTGGACAAATTACAAAATTAGATGAGATCTCTTCTTAGGAGCTTCTGAAAAGCACAAAAAATAATTAAAAAAAAACTAGCTGTTGTTCTGACCAAATTAACACATAACAGACAAACTTAGAGATCCAAGAATAACATCTATATAAGCATTGAAAGTTTCCTGAAGGAGGAAGTTATTCATGCAGGGAGACCATTTCCAAGTTGGTTATATCAAGTAAACAAAATTAAATCTCATGTTCAAACTGCTGCCAGCACTGAACTATTTAAAATGTTCAACAAAACACTCCACACCTGCTGATTAAAACTAATACAGTTTTTAGTGAAGATCTATGTAAGGTTTACTGAACAATGAGCTCAGTGAAGACTGCAGAGGGCTACAACTGACAGTATTGTTAAGAAAGGTTATTAATTAACATGTCTAGCAACATATTAGTACAGAGATTTAATTACTTTTATGGTCAGATTCTCAAGCAGTAAAGATTTGTCAGATAACTGGTTCAAGGTAATTGCCTAATGCCAATGGGAAAAGAAAACACTTGGAAGGGCTCACGAGTTTTTTTAACTCTGACATATCCTTTGAGGATTATTGAATTTGAACCTCCTTTTACTGCCACATCTGAGATGGCATTTTTCAGCTTTTGCCTCTGCTGATACCAAATTACAATCTGAGAAGCCACAATCATTTCAGTAATTACTCCACTGAAGAAAGATTCTAATGCCTTTTTAAACGAGCAGAGAGAAACAGAACTGTCCTCATTTGACAACAGGGATCCATTTCTCAGAGCTTGGCCTAATAAAACTTTCAGCTGGGCTTTTCAGTTAAATTTATTTGGTAACACATACTGACATTTCCAGTGCTTTAAGGTGCAGTAAAATTAGGCATTAGCATAGGAGGATCATGAACAAAATGAAGGAAAAGGTACAAGTTACTCCTGACTTCAGTTACACTAAACACCAGAGGTGCAAACCACCTTTCCCAGTCCTCACTCTCTGGGTGCTATGAGACATTAAAAATGCTGTGGATCCTTCAGAAAGCAGCATTGTGATTGCTGGCATTGGCTCACAATTCCACTTCAGGACAGTTTACATTTCAATCCCAGAGCACTAATACTTCATTTTCACTTTCTCTAACCAAGAGTAACACTGCTCCTTTTAGGCTGTATTGCTATAGAAAGAAGGAAAATACCAGAATTAGAATCACAGAATTATTTAGGTTGGAAAAACATTTAAGATCAAGTCCAACTGCAAGCTCCACACTGCCAATTATCTGCCTCACTTGAAATAGTAGAACAGGATGGGAAACAGCTTTGTCACACAGCTCAGCACTGAATAACCCTGTACAAAGAACATGAATTAAAAATACCATAGGACAAATGCCACTGATCTGTGCCAGGTACAAGAAGTCTTGCTATAAGAAAGACTTTAATTGCAGTAACAAGTGATGAATGTTTATTTCCTGGAGCACTGCACCTCCAGATTGTTGTACAGACATTAATTCAGCTTTTTTAACACCCATGCTGAGGTCACTGAGAGGAGTCAGCTATTTTGGCAGGCTTTGTCTGCAGTGCCACATTCCTCCCACATACAGCAACCTATGGATACAAACCTTGAGATCCCTGTGCATTAATCCTTTGCCATGCAGAAAGTCAACAGCTTCAGCAATCTGCAGAAAGATCTGCAGACACTCTGTCCTTTCCCTCTCCTCTATGGCACATCTTCTGCTCATCCAGTCTTTAAGGTTCTCTTTCCTGCAGAGCTGCATCTGGATGTACAGATACACCTTTGGAGAGGTGGGCTTGACTTTTTCTGCAGTGTTCTTAGAAAGGTCCAGGCTTAAACTTGTTGGCCTTGGAGGAGAAACAGAGAGGGGACTTCCTGAAGCAGATTTCTTGTTATCAGACTCGTTTTTACTTTTCCCTTTATCCTCAGAAGGACTCTCTTGATGTGAAACATCAACTTTATCTTCCTTACTAGAGGCATTCCCACAGCCAGAATCCTCAAACACAATAGAGGAGGAGGTCCCTTCCTTCAGATGTACAACAGGAACAGCTGAAGAACACATTTCCAAGGAGTGTCCCAGCTCATTACTGTTGATAGTACTGTCTTCTACATCACAGCCTGTAAGGACACTGTCCTGAAGGTTTAGCAGTGGATCTTCTGAGTGCTGCAAGTCCCTGTTGTCTGTGTCAGAAAATTCCAGGGGGGAAAACTGGCTTCCAGATGAATCTGACTGACCACAGGGTATCCCCACAGACCTCACCCTCTCTGCTGAAGTTGCAGTAACTTCAATGTGTTCCTGTGTTGAAAATGGCTCTGTTGTGATCTTAAATGATGGGACATCCATTGGGCTGGGAGAACTGAGTGGCCAGTCAGTGCTGCAAGACAAAGTTGAGAGATCAATACTGGAGAAATTTTAGCATATTCCAATTATTTCACTAGAAATGCACTTCCAAAAGCCCAGATTTTAACAACTGCAACCCCTGACACCAGTGTCACACTGCAACAAGGAATGACTACCCAAGTGTGAGAATTACTAATAACCAGGATTTAGCATCTGTGTCTTAGCAAGGACAATGTTTTCTTACTGAGACAAAAGTGTTGATAAAGGAATATTTAACAAGCTGCCTGAATTCCTAATGTGCAATCAAGCCTCATCTTCAGTTTGAAAAAATTCAGCCCTTTGGAACACGCAGTGCAAGGACTATTTAAAGTGCCTTGGAAGAATTACAGCTGTGAAATGTTAATTTGATGCCTGAAATATAAAGGTCGCTGTATTCTAAAAATTGTGAGGCATGTTAAGATGTGATTATGAAACCACTCAGCAATCTTGTATTAGGCCTCATTCTATAAATGCCAATATGCACTCACTTTTACCTTTCTCTTCATGTGCTTTAACTCCTTTGTCTAATTTTCCATTTTTAATCTACTTTTACCAAGCTTCACAAATCATCAGTCTGAGTATCTCTCTTGTATTTCTGTTGAAATAAATTCATTGAATTCTTGGAGAACTGTATCAGGTCCATCTAACTCAAGACAATGAAGAGGAAGGAAGCAGTAGAAAAGAACAAAGAAGGCAGAGATGCCAAAGTGTGAAACTGAATCACAGCAGCAATGCTCCAACCTTCCAATCACTGCAAGATTCAGTTCCAGAAGCTCAATTAAGAACCATGTGATGTTTCCTAAGCTGAAAGAAGGACTTTAACACAAGAGAGGACCCATAAAACGAGAACTTTATGCAGAAGGGTGAGATATTTCCACCTGTTGAATTGAAAAGTTGACAAGCTAAGTTAACAACCACCTCTTCCCTAGATAATCTCTCCATCTTCTGGATCCTCTACCAGTTTTCCAGTTCTCTTGACATGCAATCTCAAATTCACTTGTCAAAAGGAGCCCCATGAGTTACCTTTCATCTTTTAACCACTGCTCATCCATCTTTTCCTGCCATCTCTCAGGGGGAGCTTCCAGCCATGCATTGAAATACCGAACAATCCCTGGATGCTCGAGCTTAGCCAAAGCCTTGACTTCCCTCATCACCTTCTCACGAGCCAGCTCCCTGGGGTTTGGGGTGAGGAGAAAAAGACACACGGTCACAAAACTCAACAGCACAGCACAAAAATATCTGCAAAGGAATTTAATCAAAGCTGCCCCAGTACACGCTAGGACAGTGGCATGGCTTTTCACATCAAAACAAAAACATGTCTTAAATTCTCCAGAGTAACTCCTTTAGCTTAGAAGTGTGGAGGAGCTGAATGTGCTCATAATGGCTCAATACTTAGTCTTCCCTTTTCACATAATTACATGCAAAACAAGAAAAAAAAGTTCAACTTTCTCTCAACTGTTCTCAAAAATAGAAAAAAATATTTTAAACAGCAATATTCGACAGGGATGTAGAAGACACTGACACGAAAGACAGACAGCAATACCTTAGTATTTGTTTTTTAATTGGCAATAGGTAAGGAGGTTGCATAAGGACTATTTCTGTTCTGTGGACAGGAAAGCAGGCAGCCTCCTGTCTTACTGAAGGAATTTATCTCTTTTCATAAGACTGTAACTGGATCAAATAAAGTCTGATGGTTTTATTTAATGGCTTTGAATATGCTTGGAAAAGAAGAATTTTGGCTACCTTAAATTTCTGAACAAAACCTTTAATCTTAAATAGTTATGCTTATTTACCACATTCAAAAAAATAGCAATTCTAGATTTCAAAGCTTTACCCCCTCCCTCTTGCTGTTCTAACTTGAGATTTCCAGAAGCAGTGTCTCCCATCTCCCACTAAAAGGAAGTGCTGCAAGCTCTGGGTAGGGTAATTCAGCAGCATGGCTTGACCACCTATGACTGAGAGAAAAGGTAGGGGTTGTGGGACCAGAAAATGAAACAAATGGGCAAATGGAGTCAAAAAAGTAGGTGAGGGAGGGAGAAGAGAAAGGAGGTGGAATTGGAAAGGCAAGGAGAGGAAGGAGAGAAGCACATTAACATCACTACAGTAACTGCTCCTGTCAGCAAAGGCTCCATTCATCAGGGAAATCCCCATGGAGCAGCATCCTCACAAAGGGATCTGCTATGCAAGTGTTTTAGCCAAGCAGGTCACCTCTGCTGGGATGGCATATGCCAGATTCTCTGTGCCAAAACTAAGTCAGCCCCCCATTAAAAAGTATGTCATTCATCCTAATGAAATATCTGGGAAATCAGTTCAGGAGCAGATGGTTCTGTGTAGGAAGGGATCCCACCACTCATTCATCATTCTGGGCACCACCAAATCCATTCATTACCTGTTGGGCAGTCGGATCCTCTTGATGGCATAGTTGCAGTCATCTACTTTATTTCTGGCTTCAAAAACCACTCCAAAACCTCCACGACCCAGACACTGAATTGGTTCAAAATCCGTCAGATATCTGGGAACAGAGGGGTGTGAGGAAGGGACAGAAGAAGGGAGGGAGGATAGAGGAGAAAAGTGCATTAGCATAGATAGAAAAATAAAGTCATTTATGACCATGACTGAAGCAGTTCTGTATAGGCAAAACTGCTGAAGGACTCAAAGAATTTCTTGCTTTTCCCTGCTCACCCACTGTAACTCCCTATCTATGAAATGGACAATTGCTAAATATGTATTTATGCAGAGCCTATCACAGGCCAGCAGGTTCCATTCTGCATGCACTGGACAAACTGAAGAGGTTTTTCACATCACCAGGTTGCAAGCCTACTGGATCCTGAGTATATAGCCCATGTTTCTAGAGCTGAGTATTTTCTAAATCATGACTTGCCTTCAACCCTGCCCCAAAGAACTGTTTCTGCAATTAGTCCTTCTAAACATCCCATCCAAAACATCATTGTTAAAAATCACTACTTTCCTTACTCTTCCTCATTTTAAACACTCCAGTTTTTACTTTCATTGAGTTACAAATGTACAGGAAATGGTCACATTTGCTCTGGAGCATAATTGCAAGCCCCTATTAAGCCTTCTGTCTTGACCAACTCCTTTGTAAAACCAACAAAGGTTTTATTTCAAGTATAGACTGCTTAGTCTGCAGAGTATTTAAAATGTAATCTATTTCCATCTGCAATTGCCTTTCTCAGCCTTACACCATAAACACAGGAACAGATGGAGTAAATACTGATTAATACCTACAAGGATCAACCTCCCATTATGCATATCAGCAAGAAGTATGAGAGCAATACTGCTGATCACATGTAACCTGTTGACTCTCTGGAATTTCTGAGACTAATCATAACTGCAATGTCCCATGAGTAATGGGGTCACAGAGTCCTTTGTGCCAGTTGCTGATTATCCTGCAAAGTCGGAGGACTGGGAGTTCCTAGGTAAGAACAGGTGAACAACTACTCTTTCTATCTCCAGATAGTACTAGTAGCCACACTGATTAACACCCTGTTTATGTTGTGTTGAACAGACCTCACCTTGACACATATCCAGAGTTCTTGGCATCACTCCAGCTGTTGTCTTTAATGTCTCCACAAGTGGGCTCATACTTACAATCAGTCTGACACTGTGTTTCAGACTCCTTCCGCAGCTAACAAGGATTTCCAAAACAAGAACAAAACAAACAAACAAACAAAATCAACTCCTTGAGTGCCTGAGACTGGTTTGTACCCTAGATATGGCATTAAATAAATATCTCCAGACACGTCAGAAGCAGTCTAATCTGCTTGCTGAAGCAGTTAAGCAAATTGTATGTGGCAGCTGGAAGCCTTCACACACAGATTAAACAATAAATTTAGGCTTTTCATTTTTTTATCTCGTTAGTCATTAACTTATTAATATTACTCATTGCAAGTCCAAACTGAAAGAAACATCCAAAAATAATTCTTTCTGTATTTGGGATTCAGAAAAAAAAAATACTTACTCTGCTGTAAGGGTGGGGATGGAAGAGTTTGCGCACAATAAAGGTTGTGGCCACGATACAGAACACAATGGTGCCAACAATTTCCTTCCACCAGTGGAGCAGAAGAACAGGATCCTTTTTGCGGATGTTCTTGTAATTTGTGTCATCAAAAAATCTAACTGTGATCTGGTTGCTACGTTTATTCCTCTCCCTCTTGTAGTAGGGTAGGTAATAACCATTATCTGCGTGTAAAACACACAAAGACAACACAGATTTACTTGCAGGTACCCATAAAGTAACTTTGGTTTGTCATTAATAGGTCTCCTCAACAGACATGGGGTGTTTTTATTTCCATGCCTCATGATTTTAAGTGGCACATAAGCAAATTCAGTTAAATAAAGTTGTGGACAGCAATTAGGTCCCACTAGCTTTAAACCAGAGTATCCTTCACATGGAAAACTTGTGACGACCATCCTGAGTCTCCAACACTTAGTAAATTCTGTAAAAAGTAATTCCCAAGATTTTTTTTCCACTGCAAACAACTCTCAGTGGCAACAGCAGCTCACACAAAAGCTCTTCAGCAGCAATTCCTGGCACTCTGTTGTGCTTTATGTGGCACTAATGGTACCTACATTGCAACCCAGGAATCCTAGTTTGGGCAATAATTTCCTAGTTCATTAAATATTAAAAAATTACACATATTTAAGATCAAACAAATGGTCATTTATTGAAAATCACAGATAATATAAACCTGGGTATTTGAAACACCTTGAAGTCTGGAACTTCACCTACCATATGGGTACTGCAGAACTGACAGTGCTCCATTGCTGTACTCCTCATGAGAATATTTGTCATTGCTGAGACACTTATCAAACTCATCAGAGCCCACCAACACTGGAGTCCTGGAAGGAGAATCTAAGCACAGAAAAGACAAAATTTTCTGAGCTTTATTTCAGGTACAAAGAGCTTACTCTGCAGAATATATAAAATGTCAATTGTTTGTAAAATTCTGTTCTCACATAAATTTAAAGAGAACTCCAATTGCACAATGCCTCTTGAATCAGGCCATGAGAAGTAAATTTCATAGAAAGAAACATTAGGAAAAGTGCTTTAAGATAACAGTTACTTAATAATTCTCCCCCTTGACAAGTCAATTCACTCATATTCACATCACTGCAAAAAACTTCTTCCTCTTTTTGTTGAAAATGTGATTAAGGAGACTCAACATTTCATTACTAACAAAGACCCTGTCAAATCCACAGTAGAAGAAAACAGACATTAAACATTTAATTAGAAAAAAAATAAACACCTAATAAAGCACAGAGATAATCCTGAGGTAGTTTACAGTTGGAAACATCAGATCAATTTGAAACATAATGGAAATCAGAAAGATGTCCTGTCTTTTCTGAGCTAAGGTAATAAATGAAACTCTGAATTGTTACTTACGGATTAAAGGTTTCCATTTGATTTTGGGAAGAGGAATAATTGCATTATCATTCCTGGATTCCAGAGCCTTTGGGCTGGTTGGGAATTTCGCAGAAATTCTGACTGATGATTGAAGATACAACTGGCCCTTGAACATACCTAAGTAATGAACAAGGAAGTGTATTATTCTTTAGATTTGGCTCTCTTCACCCCTGGAATAAAAGTGCCTAGTCAAAATACATGGTTAAAAACATTTTTGATAATATTCTTTCATATTCTGAGACTCTGACTCAGATTGCTAGATAAATTCTGGATAAATTCAATATCATTCCTCTGTTCTAGGAAAGCAAGAGTTCAGGACATCTCATTTTTACTGCTGGAAAACTGGTGCTACAGGAAAATGCCAGCAATTTTTAAGAGCTACAAAGGAGTTTGGGATTTGCAAAAATAAGACCTCACTCAAACTTCCTGCCCTTGTTAATGCTGCACAGAACAGCCATTACCAGGAAGGCTGGAACAACCTGGGTTCTTCCTAGTGTTATTCTTTATTCGTGATTCAAACTCTTAACTGGAAAGCTACACAGTGCAAAGACTTAGAGAAAAAGGCTGAGGCAAACCAAGTCTCAGAAAACTAAAGCACATTTACCTCCCAGAGACAGACAGCTGAGGTGGAGGACCTCAAATTGCCACAAACCACATCCAATGAATCCTGACAGCTGCATGAAAACTAAGCCATGTAAAATCTCATCTGAATTTTCTTCACAGTAAGTTACTGCAATCAGTGTACAAATTAATGGGCAATAAGGCTGCTTTGTTAGCTGTCAACCTGTCTTCTACAGCTTCAAGACTTTTAGTCATCTGCAATGTACTGAAACTACAAAGCAATGAACATTTCAGAATCAAAATGGAAAAGATTTATGGGTTTGAAATCTGCCAGTACAAAAAATATTTGCTTTACTACAACCTCAACAGAGAAATGAGTAATGTTTACTACAGAAAATGCTGCAGTTGGAGTCTCACCCAAATAGACACTGGATTCTGTGGCCCCTCTGGCAGCTTCCACAAGATCTTCATCTTCCAGTACTTCATTATTTGCTGTGTAACTCGTGTCATCAAACAGACTGATTGGAATTACTTTGCCATCCTTAAGCAGCCATGCAGAAGCAATTGGAGTGCAAAACTGAAGGGGAAAGAGGTAATTGGAAAATGAATGTTGTATTAATGAGCTATTAAATAGGAATAATAAAAAATGAAGTTCTTAAAATTTCTTTTTAAAATTTTTGTAACAGATGCAGCAGCTAAAAGTCAGAACTTCAGTTAAAAAA
The DNA here is from genome assembly GCA_013397245.1 of Thryothorus ludovicianus. Classification (NCBI taxonomy): domain Eukaryota; kingdom Metazoa; phylum Chordata; class Aves; order Passeriformes; family Certhiidae; genus Thryothorus; species Thryothorus ludovicianus. The sequence continues at coordinate 86,992 of VZTB01007828.1, read as the reverse complement.
TTACAAGCAGATGTGTGCTCCTTTACAAAGACAGTGCCTGAAACCAAAGATGAAAGACATCTTCAAAATGTCTACTTTTGTGATATGTAATATTCTGCCTTTCCCCCTACCTGGTATTCCCATTCCAGATGTCCTCCTCGTCTGTTAAAAGCCATCACTTTCCAGTCAGCCACAGAGACCTTTATCACTGTGTCTTTCATCATAGCTTCCTGCTCATCCACATCTGAAATAATCTCTGTTTCTTCTTTGTTCATAGTTGATTTAAAATTGCTCTCAATGTATCCTGCTCTAGTTTCAATATCTGGGACGTAGCGCAGCTCAAAGTGACCAACACTGAAATTCCACCTCGAAGAAAAAGAGAAAACACAGCTTTTATATTCCAAGAAGTCCCAAGTCCTCTGTGCAGATGATTTCTAAACTGAATTACCCACATTTGGCCCATATTTTTCACAGTAAACTCTTGGACTGTCAAATGAACAAAACTGTACCAGGAGGGGAGAGCTAATCCAGAACACAAATCAGACAAGCTCAGAAATGCTGTCCAGCATGATGGGTGAACTGAGAAAAAAGCAGGTAAAGTAAGGCCAATGGCATTAAAGGTTTACTGTAGGAAGGTGGAAATTAAAATCATCAAGTTCTACATTCTCTGGCTGATGAAAGCAGTCAGTACAAAGCTGTTATGCAGCACCCTTCTAACAAGACATGTTTCTCTTCACTAATTAAGTGGATTTAACTGGAAACGTGAGATTTTTCAAACTGACAAAGGGACAATGCTTTTTTTGTTTAACCTCACATACAACTCAACACAGATCCCTTGACAGGTACTTCATAAAACCAGGACTGCTCATGTCCCATAGATTAACACCAAAAAAAGACAAATGTGTAATGAAATGTGTAAGGAGCAGAGTTTTCTTGCACAGCAAAAACCTCCACAATTCTTGTAAAACAATAAAGATACAGATGGGAAAGCATGGCATGTTTGTGTCTTGGACAGCATGAGGGGTGAATATTTCTTGAACAGTGTATTTGGGTGCCTAGAGCTTCTTATCAGTCTGGCAACCACCAGGAGCCCAAACTGTCTCTTTAAAGAATTTACACCCTTATGGTAAAAGTATGGCATATTTTATATACTAAGCTGACTTATTAAAGATGTTTCTTTCTCTGGATTAAACCCCTAGATGTCTCCTACCCATTCCATGTCATCAGGAAAGCACCTCTGTTTCTCACCACAAAGACATGGGGAAGGATTCTGGGACACAAAACTAAATACTATGGCTTTGACATACCTCTCCTGGCTAATATCTGTCTCCAAGAAACACAGAAACCAAGATTTATCCTCTCAGACATCTGATCTGTTAATCTACTGAACTCTCATTAGGTTCTCTCTGATAGGCTACAAATTCACAACCTGTCACATCGTGCTGCAAACAGAAGAGGGAGCAGGGGAACAGGGAATGACTGGTACTGTATCTATGTACAGAACCCAGCTTCTTAAGTTTGTTTTTTTCTGAAGTAGGTTTAGGGTTTTTTTCTCCCAGAAAATACATGTCTTTAACTTTACAGAAATCTTAATGTATTAGATATTCAATGTGACAGTGTTAGAAAAATCACAGATTGAATCAGTTTCTACAGCTTAGAAACAACAGACGACCTACATTATGGAATGAACAGCATAAATTTAAGAATGATTTAAAATATCAACTTAAAGTGAAAGCTTAAGACATCATGCATGACCCCCTCCTCAGTGACAGCTACCATTAGTAGGTAAAGAACCTTCAAGTGAGTCGATTATAAGAAAACTTTTAAGTTGCCTCCTCTTGTACAAAAGCAACAGTTAGAACACAGTGACATTTGCCTTGTGAAGAGCAGCAGTGACAAACTTTTCTGAGGTGAGCAAGGACAAGGGAAGCAAGTGTGATCTGATTCCCATCTTTTCAGTCTCACACCTCGAGGGACTGTTCCTGTATTGGAGTTTGGTCCAATATTCCCAGGAGGTTGTTCCTGAGCTGGCTGGCCCTTGCTGTTTGCCTGTCTGGCAGCTCTGTGGTGTTTTCACCCCAGTGGTCCCTCAGGCTCGCTGGATGTCACAGCTGAGGGCTTGGGGACAAGGCCAGGCCTGCAGGAGCTCAGGGTCACCTTTGACTGAGAGGTTCCAAGGGGATGGTGAAGGAAAGGAGCTGGTTCTGATGGAGGGTTTGGATTCAGAGTTTTATTCCTGGACCAAAGGCCTGTGAATCCAGCAACAGCTCCAGCAGAACTCCCCACCACATGGCAGGCCAGGTCTTTTAACTAGGGGAGAGGGGAGGGAAAGAACACAGGTGACACCAACCAGGTACGGGAGGAAGTCCTAAGGGATAGAGGACACTTGGATGGCCCAGTGTCTTTCCAGGGGTGGGAAGCATCTTTTGAATTCTGCCAACCACTCGATGCCCTCCTGGAATGCCAGGGCTGACAGGCAGCACTCAGCAGGGGTCAGGATGTGGAAAGGAGGAATGATTGACAAACCTGGCAGGGAATCATCTGGGAGGGGCTTGGGGTATCTGAGACACACTGTCACATCTCCCAGTTGTTTTGTTTAAAAATTAAGAGGACTGGGTTTGGGGGACAGAATTCTTGCTAAACCACAGTTGGTAACTTGGTTCTTTCTATTCAGGAGGACCAGTGTTTTTTACTGAGGCTTCCATGTTATCTATTGCAGTACTAAGGGCTTTTGAACAGTGGATTTCAGGAGGGAGAAGATGAGTTTGAAATCAGCTTGTAAACCATGTGCTGGATTAGCCCAAAACCAACGAGACACACTGCAACACTGCTGATCAGCTCCCAGACTCACTTTTCATTGCCGCTGCGAGGCCCCACGGCCCTGACGGTTTTCTGGGTGCGGTGCAGCAGCAGCGTCTCCTCCTGCTCCGACTCCTCATCGTCCCAGCGGCGGCAGCCCACGGCCGAGCAGATGTACTTCACCTGAGGGACAAGGCAGCCTCGCGTGGGCAACTCCAAAACAAATATAACCCACAGCAGTACTCAAAGCTAACAATCCTTACAGCCTGTTCTTGCCTGGCAGGCAGTTTGGAGCTCTGTGACTTTAGATGTTGGACTGGAGGGATGTTGAAAAGCCTGGTCTAAGAGATAACGGCTTCTCAGAAGGAAAACTTTCAAAGGATTCTAGAGAGTTTACAGTCTGTGGTATTTTGACTACCATTTGACTATATTTTGCATGTACTTCTAACACAAAGAAATCTGAGCTCTCTCTTTTCCCACTGTTTCTATGGACATCAAAAGAACATTCCTGCAAGATCCACAGCATAATTCTGCTTTCATGTCATATTTGTCTCAGTGTAACTCTATCAGCTTCAAATGAAGTACTATTGATTTATATAAAATACCACAAAGCCTTCCCCCTTTGCCTTCTCAGCTACTAAAAGGAAAAAATACCTTAAGGAACTCTCAGTCTCAGTTTCCAACAGTCCCAATCTCAAACAGAATTTGCATAATATGGGCAATGCCAGAGAGATGAAACTGCCCAAACTTTTAGGAAGGAAGGGTCAAGCACTATTTCTTCTAAGAGGCAGCTTTGCTACTGTGAGCATAAGCCAAGAATCAAATAAAAATGAAAATGTTCTCTTCTAAGAACTGAAGGAGGAGGAGCCTGTTGGTGAACAGAAACTTCTGCTACCAGTGAGGAAATCAAAAGAGATTAATGAACTCTGGTTTGGGGTCTGTGCTCTTTATTGTTAGTGAGGATCCCACACCACACCATAGAAGTGATCCACATTAAAATGTATGGTGAAAGTGAAAAACACCCCAAAAACCCACCCTGATTTTGTTGAAAACAAACCCTGGTAACTTTGAAATTTTTTAACTGAATCTCTTTTTCAACTTGTTTTAAAATACAATGTTTCTGAATAACCAAATGTCTGTTCTTCATGACACAAAGTATCAACAAGCACTTGGATGACATCTGATATTTAACTTAACTTTTAAATATCACTTTAAAATACAAGGAGAACTTCTGATAGTAAACACACTGACAGCAACTGAAAATCCTTAACTTTTGCATATATTGAATTTCTTCTGTTCTTGTTAGTTTTGAAAAATCTGAAATTAGTTGTAAAAAAGGTGGCGCCTAAGCATTAATTGATACACACTGAGCCGAACTGCAAAGTCTACCTCAAGCAGAGTCAGATTGACAATGCTGAACTCCTTCCACACAAAGGGTCATCCCTCTTACCCTTTGACTCCACTCTGGTGACAAACCCCCTGTCCCTTCCCTTGTGCTGGCTCTGGCACTCCCTGATCCCCTGCTACAGCTAAGCCAGCACAAAACTAGTCCAGTAAAAAGTGAACAGTGCCCTGCTGGGTTAGCAAATGGTGAGACAGGGGTTAAAGGCAGCACAGGGGGCAGAGCAGGAGCTCCCAGGCAGGAGGAGACTGCAGTGCCATGCCACCACTGCAGCCCACCAAGCTCAGGTTAAACACCTGAGCTGCACCACAGCTCAAACCTCAGGAGTTACCAGTTTGCAAGGCAGAGCTCAAAACACTTTTACAGACACAAAACACCTTTTCAGGCTCTTACCTTCCCTGAATAGGAGCTCAGCCCGTAGGTGGTCAAAGACTTTCCCCCCACCAAGACAACGTCCTCGCCGAATTTGTAGGATGACTCCAGGAGAGATTCAACTGTGAAAGGAACTGCTTCCATGCTCTCCCGATCCCGATCCCACTGGAAGAGGTCCCCATCCAAGGAAGGGATAATCATCTTGTTTCCAAACACCTAAAATAATTGAATTCAAGGTTGGCTATGGCTTAATCATAATTTTATGAAAACACGCAGACCACAAATGGCAACAGAAATGCTGCATAAGTACTGTGCATTGTGCTCCAGTGTCCTAATGGTTTTGTATTTCAGAGTCCTATTTTTCAAAGTTATACTGAAGACAGAAAACTTCCAGGCATTCAAATCAAATCCATATTTCACTATTCTTAATTAAAAAACAGTTCAGCGTGTGACACTTCTTCAAAACATTTGAAAGCTCGATGAGCTGACAGGTTTCATCCAAAAACTGCAGAAAATATGATGTGGGTTGCAGCGTTCTCCAAGAGACAGGCACTGGTTAAAGTGCAAAGTTTTGCATATTATTTGTGATAGTTTCAAGATAAGAGTAATTTTAGAAGTACAACTGAGGCTGTTTTCACGATTAATGTCTATTCCAGAATATCCAACTTTCCGTAAAGCAGAGAAATTTCACTGAGATCAGAGCTCACATTTCACCTTTGCCTCTCCAGATAGTTAAATCTGATGTCTCCTCAGAATTTCTTACCTTTAAGCACACTGTTCCTTTAAAAACCTCCTGCCTTTTCCCTAAACACACAAGTGAAAAAAAAAAAAAAAAAAAAGATCTTCACCAGGATACAGTATTCATCCATTACACAGAGATTTTCAAGGAGATCCTAGTTCGGAAGTATGAGTCATTGTCAGTGAGTACTAAGGGACTTATTAAGAAACTCATTATCAGCATGATGGACCATAACTAATGCTGTGGAGCCACAGTGGCTGTGCCCATCAAGAACAGTGAGAAACTGTAATCCACATAATCTTAGCTTCTGAGGACATGGATTAACGTGGGAGGTTTTAGTGATTTTTCAGAATCTCTGTCCATTTGGGCAGTACCCTACAACATAATTACATTAAATTTGGATACTTGACACATTAGGAATTAAAGACTGCTTCTGGTACATGTGTATTAGTCACTTGGAAAAAAATATTCCAAGGCACAGATGCACATTACAAAATGGTACAAAAGATGCAGAAGGCTTCTTGTAATTATTTCTGCAGCCACTGTCAGGATCTGAAACCACATCTTCTGCATGATTCAAATTCCATTATAACATTTTATTCCTCTAGCTGGGTCAGAGTGGAGCAAACAGCATTAAGCAAAGTTGGGATTCACCTGAACAGAGAGGGAAAGACAGATGTTGTAGACGTGTGCATGTCATGACTAGTATCTCTTCATACACTGTTCAACACACCTCATTTAAAGAGAAAATTCAGGTGAGTTACCTGACACTGCTGGTATTTAAGATCCCTAAAGGACCCAACACCGATGATTTCCAGCTTTGAAAAGCCTCATGATGACAGACAATTGAAATAAAAACTCCTCTCAGGAGCACAATGTGTAATTGAAGAGATGACAAAAATAAACCCCTGAGATTAGCTGTGAAGCTCTTTACAAAGCAAAATCAGGTGTGTTCTTTGCCTCTCAGGTATTTACCTAATGGCAATAAAAGCCAAACATCCTGGAAAAGACATTGCATGTGATACACAAATGTTGCATTATGGCCTACTATTGGGGAGGAAAAATAAACACACACAGCCCTGTACACACACACAGAAATAAATCAACAAAAAAGCAAATATTCCAGTGGGGAGTGGGGGCTGTCATTTGTGGCGATCACCTGGTCAGCGGACAAATAAAGCAAACAAATAAGGTTTATATAAACATTCATATTCAAGAGCAACCTTGTGGTCTTGAGAAACAAAAGACTGAGGAGATTTGGAAAACACTTTTTAGAAATCCAAATGCCAGTGCCAAAATTGCAGCTGTAACCATGATGGAAGTACCTTGTTAAAACATTCAACACAGAGGAGTAATACCACAAAATGTTTCTGTAATAGATTCTTTCAGAAGCCCATAATAATTCTGATGACAACTTTTAGCCTGTGCAGCTGTTAGTTTGCATTAACAAATCCTCTGAATGGATCTGCACGTGATCCATACACATGCAAGTAGTCTGAAGGCCCATGGCAGTATGAGATACTCTGCTCCAAGGGCTGGAGACCATTCCATGGTTTGTGAAGAATGGAAACAGAGGAGTGAACTGCCCAGGAATTGCTGCTGAGCAAGGAAGACTCTCCATGGGCAATTGCAAGGTCTGGAGACAGCGTGACACAGATGACCTTAAATGCCTCCCCGTCCCAAAACTCAGAGAAGGAAATTTTCCACCAGCAAACACACACATACATTGGCCATTCCTAGGAACCACACCCGAATTTCCAGGATGCATGAAGCTGACTCAGCAACACACACCTGTACACTCCCAATACATTTATCAAATCAGGTTATGGCTTTGAAAATTCCCTGACAGTAGCTCTGTGCCTGCTCAACTGTTAAAAGCTGTGTCCCCATAAACTGCAGAGGACAGATGACACTGCTGGTCAGCTCTGCTGATCACCTGTCCGTGCTCCCAGCCTTGAGGGCACCCACAGGAGCAGCACGTCCTGGGTGACATTGGGAGGGAAAAGCTGAGAAAAGCCACAGCTGCTGTCCATGAGCACATCAGGGAAGGGAGCACAGGCTGCTGCAGTGAAGGACAATGCCAGAGCAGGAGAGGGGAAGGTTAAACTGACCCTAAGTGCAAGAGACATTTGGGTTACTAATTCACAAATGAGCTATTTCACTACAGAAACAGAACAGAGGGAAAAAAAATCCCCTTCTTTTAAGATGACTGTATCTGTAAGTGGATTACGTGACACAGTGCTGAAAAGAGACAGCACCTGATTACCAGGAAGATCTTCTTTTAACAAAACATCTTTATTTGAAGAATGGGGCAGGTATGCAAATGTGCCACTTGCAGGTCCCCACATACATGTGTAACAAAAGGCATTTGTGGCCACTTGTGGTGACATCTGTTTTCAAAAGAGCAGTTCAGGCAGAGGCTTTGGAAGGACATTAATAACAACAACTGTCTGAATAATGCAGCTCATTCTCTAGTACATCAGAAGCAGAAAAGGGACTTTCCTTGAAAGTACTGGCAACTAGCATCGGCATGCAGCTCAGGTAAAGGAATGACATCACCCTGGATCTCAAAAGCATTACCTCATCTCTAATCCAAGGAGTGAGTCACCCAGGCAGTCAGCTGCAAATCTCTTGGCACACAAAATGTAGGTTACCACGATGCACTTACACATTCCTCTGATCTGTCAATGTAAATAGCTATTTGTTCAGCTTCACCGGTCAGCAATATGGCACATAATTGTTAAGTGGCTTGTCTTTCAGAAGTAACACTTAAAAAAAGCCCCCCACATTAAGTACGGAGCCCTAAAGGAGCCGCTGCTCTTTTGCTCATTAAGAGTTTGCAGCCCAAGTTCTCCATTGGCTCTGCGCGGGGTTCTGCAGCCCTATCAGCGGCGCGGGCTGTGCAATCTCCAGGCCGACGGGTGAGGTAATGCAGTTTCTAAAAAGCCTCCACAAAAAAGCGAAAAGGCATAACGATCCGGAATGGCACACGCTTCCAGGGAATTTGCTGTCTAGACTCTTTACTGGAAAGGAGGGCACGGTACGCCAGGTGCCACGGCAGGTTGATCGGCGCGGGAAGCCGCCGGTTTACAGCGGCGGAGGGAAGGGGAAAAGAAAGAGAAGGAAAAATTGTGTAAACAGAGATCAAAACAAGCAGAAGTACTAAAGCTTCCAGGAGGTGTTGAACAGCAAGTGTGGCATTCTACCCCCTTCCTAACGCTCTTTATCGTCTGAAACAAAAATCAAGCCTGCTCACGTGCAGACACATCTGAGCCAAGTCTGGTGCCAGAACAGTCAATATTATTGTTTACAGATGGGCTGGACTATCTACCCACTCCAAGGAAGTAACCACGCACAAGTGAAATATTTTCCTTAAAATAGGATTTTATGTCTTTATGTTTTTCTAACACTTCAGCTTGTAGTTTTCAAATGTTACTGTTACTATAAGCTGCAAGAGCTTCATTCCAGTTACTAATTAACTAAGATCAACCTACATGATCTTAAATGATAAGGGTACCCGTTTTTTCCCCTCTATGATTATCCCTACAATAGGATCACTCTAACAAACAGGATCAAAGCCAACATCAAGCACGCTCTTAAGAAAACTTCTTCTCACTGAGAACTATGTCTTTTAAGCCTCTTTAAAATTAATCTAGGCAATATATTAAAAGTCACATATGGCAGCTTTATTCTGAAGGGTAGAAACAAGAATCTGCACAAAGAAATCTGGGAAAGTGAAAGCTGGTATGCTCTGCATTAAAAAAACAAACAAACAAATTAAAAACACAAACCCATAGTCAGACAGTAACACAGGTATGCCTACTGTAAATGTTTACAGATTTTTCAGGTAATATAGATATACATACACCATTTTTGAGATGTCCCTAGTTTGGGCTCGTGTGGAACTGATTTACTGTCTGCTCTTTTTGTTACACATGCAGGAAGGTTTTCTATGCAGAGCCATGGGTTTATGACCTCCTCCCAATAGAAGAGGTTATTTCTCCTCTTCACCTTAGATTTTGGGATGCTGATTCATCTGTTTTGCCTCTGGCTGCCTGCAGAAATCCCGAAGCACAGGGCACTACAAGGATGGCAGTGTACTGTTACTAACAGGCAAACCCTAATCAAACAGCAGCACACTGGGATGAAGGGGCCAACCAGAGTCTTCAAAATTCTGCAAGACCCACAACATCCCCACTTCCTTAAGAGAACAAAGACCCAAACACGAGCACAATCCTTTGAAAAACAGAGGCTGTTCAGCTATTCCACTGCCTAAAGCACTGGTAAAAGAGTGAAGTATCCTTCAAAACATACAGGGCTGTTCAACCAGGCAGGAAAAAGAAAATTGACTGCGAAGGGAAGTCCATGATTTACATCTGTAAAACAAGCTGGGACATGTTCAAGGGCAATGAGGAAGCTAAGGCAGGAAATACCAAAAGATAGGTTGCTCTTTGTCTTGAAAATTTTGCTGTATTTGTTTACAAAGTGCATACCTGTCCTGACCACCTCCTGGGCCTGGTAAGCACTGAACATGCCCAAACCATCTTTGAGACCAGGACCGTGAGGAAGGCTGCACCTGGGCATCAGATAATCAGAGTTTTATTGAGGTGTTTACAGAGGGGATTGGGTGACCTTCCTCCTCTGCAGAGGTGAGAGCCAGCCAGTGCCAGGGTGGCACATCAGAGAAGCCACGGAAATAAGCTTCATCTCAGCTGGGGTGTGACAGCCTGAAAGGGCACACCAGGTCTGCACAGCAACAGGGAGTGTGTGTTTCTCAAAGCTCAGGCTGATTTTCACCATCAGGCTGTACAGCTCCCCCAGCAACAGCTCACAGCATCTATCAAGTGACCAAACCTGGTCCCTGACTCCTGCCTACATTAAGTGCCTTATGACACAAGTTTATATCTATTACAGCCTTTCTTCTCCTTCCATCATCCTCCATACTCCACAAGCTGGTAGTTTCTATTTAATTTTTCATGAATACATGGAAAAGAGTAATAAATTCAACTTCTGTGGGCTGATATTTTTCGTACGAGTGTGTGAAGTGGTGCTGTAACCCTGTGGCTGGATGAGTACTAGAGAACTCATGTCAAAACTCCTTTCTTCTCTCTCTTCAAAGCAACACCTGCAACATCCTCCAGACAACTTTAATAAAAGACTAGAGCCGGTATCTCTGTCATGATTCTACACTTCAGATCTTAAAATCTGATCAGCTGTAAGCACCAGGGTAGGGACAAAACTGTCTTTTACAGGAAGAGTGTAAAAAGCAACAGATGACAGCAGCACAGCAGTTTAAGACTTACACTCTCCTTTCCAGCATCAGGGGCACAGTGCCTTGTTCAGCTTGAGTCTGCCCTTAAAGGAATTATTCCTGCTCTGCCCTCCCCTGAAGGGCCATACAGGAAATCTGAGGAACTGCAGAGTGCTAACTAGACCACCCCAGCTTCAAAAGAGATCAGGAACCCAATACAGTTTGCTGTGCGATCACACAGACCCTTCCTCTGAAGACAAGCAAACTGAAATACCGCCTTTACTTTAATCATAGTCAAACAAGACTTGGGGTTTTGAGATACAGAGATGCCAGCCTGCTCTGCTGCCATGGCAACAGACTTTTGAAAACTGTTCTCCTTAATAATAATAAAAAACCCAACTGCACGGTGCTTTAAGAAAGACTTTATTTTGACATTATTCCATCCCCCTCTTTTACATGGCAAGTTTTATTAATAAGACTGCAAGTCTTCTGAAAGTTAAGAGCAGTGCTTTCTGAGACAAACCTGTGCTGCTGCTACCGAGCTCATCTCTGAGCTCCTTGAAACTAACAGCACATAAGGGAGTGCATCAGTGGGGAAAAAAAATTATCCAAAGCCTTGCCTTTGCTGAAACAAGCCCTACACAGAAGTTCATCAGCCACCATGGCAAACTGGCACTTGTATTTGGTTTGCATGACAAGGCTTTGGGAGTGGGGGGCTACAGGGGTGGGAAAAACCCCACACTGGAGCAGGGGAGGAGCGTGAGGGGTCCTCCCCTGAGGAGGAGGAAGTGGCGGAGACAAGGTTTGATGAATTTACTGCAGTCTCCACACCCCACCCCCCCGGACCACTCCGGGGTGGAGAGAGAAAATCAGGGTGAAGTTAAGCCTGGGAAAAAGGGAGGGGTGAGGGAAAGTGTTCTTCAGATTAGGTTTTATTTCTCCTTATCTTACTCTGCTTTTTTTGGTAATAAAGCTGGTTTCCCTGAGTTTGCTTTGCCCATGACAGTGCCTGGTGAATGATCTCTCCCTGCCTTTATCCTGACCCAAGAGCCTTTAGGAGCGATTTTTCTCTCCCCTGTCCAGCTGAGGAGGGACGTGACAGAGTGGCTTTGGTGGGCACCTGGAATCCATGCAGGGGCAACAGCAGAAGCTCGTGGCACTTCAGGAGACCAGGATTCAAACTGATCACTGCTGGACCCTGTGTGTTTCTTCCCCTGGCCCTGCATGGACAGGATGGTTTTGCAGATAAGGACACAGAGTCCATGTGAAAAACTAAGTGACAGTAGAATTCCTATAGGAGAAGAGCTCGATACAGGAGGAGAACAGAACACAGCAAATCACAGTCTCCTGTTTCAAGGATGCAGAGAGTGCATGAAACATGCAGTGAGTCTGACAAAGATTAATAGTTACCTCCTTATGGAGCACAAAGTCCAGAAGAAATTCGGAAATGAGATGTCAGTGGCTGTGCTGCTAGAGGAATGATTTGCTAAACTGTCTAAAGTGCTTAACCCTTGAAATGGGCCCTTCTTTATATAGATAAAGATATAGCCTGAAAGTTTAAAAAGTCTCTAGGGCAGAATAAATTACTTTTTTGTGTATTGGGGAGCTGAATTCCAACAATATACATTATCCATTACCTTAAACTGGTATTTGTCTAGGTACTAGAGTTGATCCATTTTAGCATCTGTAAACACCAGAATTGCTAAACAGCCAATACAAAACATGCAGTGGGCCATACTCAATTAATTTACAAGCTCCCTTCCTGCCCTTATCTCGATCCAGGGGGTGAAGAGTCCAGACCACAAGACTTGCAAGAAGTGGCTGAGAGAGCTGCAGTTAGTTAGCCTGGAAGAAAAAGGAGGCTCAGGGAAGACTTTATTGCTCTCTACAACTACCTGAATGGAAGTTTTAGCCAGGTGAGAGGAATCAATCTCTTTTCCCAAGGAACAAGCAACAGGACAAGAAGGAATGGGCTCAGGTTCCATCAGGGAAGGTTTAGATTGGCTGTAAGGAAAACTTTATTCACCAAAAAGATGGTCAAGCATTGGAACAGGCTGCCCAGGGCAGTGGTGGAGTCACCATCTCTGGGGAGATGTAAAAGCCTTGTGGATGTGCCACTTAAGGATGTGGTTTAGTGGTGACCTTGGCAGTGAAGGGTTAACACTTGGACCCTGTAATTCTGTAATCTTAAAGGTCTATTCTATTATTCTACTATGAAGAGAATAAAAAAACAGAGACAATGGGGATGGTAAAAAGCCTTTCCAATATTAGGAGCATTTAGGCTGTGGCTGTGAGCATGAGATAGAAGCTGGTCACACACTGAGAGACTCTGAGAAACTTTCCTGGCTTTGCTCAAGGCAGAGCATCCATCACCTGAGGATGGTCCTGAGAGATTTTGGTATCACCCAAGCCACAATCTCCTGTTCTGTAGCTGCTCGTGTGTCCCCTAAAGGAAGCTGTCACCCTCCAAAATGTCCTTAAAGCACAGAGCAAGGACACGAGGCAGCACTTCCTCAGGGCTTTATCAGTGCCAGCAAGGCAGCCACCGAGCTGGGGTTTGGGATTTTTAATTGAACAGGACACCAACGTAAGAAAACTGAAGATGTGCAGTTTTGATAAATATATAACAGCACTTGCCTAAGCAACGGCCCTACTTGTGATGATGGTGTGATGGTGCTGCATAACACTAACAACCAACTCAAGCAGCTGTCAGCAATTCCCCTTTTCCTCAAGTTTACCATTTCCCACTATAAAGGTTGGTTGTGTTTCCTATAAAAGCACAGCTCCCAGCTATCAGGGTACTTTAAAACAACTAGTCTTTTGCTGATGACTTTTGGTCCACTAAACAACATTAGAAATTTATTTTCAGGAGAATTGTGAATTATGTTTTCATTTCACCAAAAAAGCAACAAAAATCTGTATTCAGAAATCCACAGGTCTCTCTACTGAAGTTTCCCAAGCCTGTCACCTCTTCATGCACACACGTGAGTGTTTCCAGCAACGGAATTGAAAAGAGCCACTTGTGCCATCAGGAATGCTAATACATCCACGTAGTTACAGAGCAGTCACATCCCTTCTCTTCCTGCAAAACACAGGCTCCACTCCCCTTGATAGCCCTAATAAGCCTTCTCTGCCTCAATTGCAATTAGAATTTATCTTCCTTTGAAGTACAATTCTGGACACTCACCTCTTATTCATTATGAGCTTTTCCAGGACCATTTAAGACACTCATCTGTCTCTCTCTCTCTACCCGCAGGCAACACAGAATCACATTTCCTGCCCCTGCAGTGGAATGGAGATGGCAGCTGATAACCTGTCACAGGATATCTTAGTGCACAGTTTTCTCAGCTTTAAACTGGTCATCTCCAGCCTTTAACAACAAAATGATTGTTATCAATCCCCACATCTTGTATTTCATTTAGCACAGTTTAATTTCACGTCTATTACAGAAAATCTCTACAACTCAGAACCAGCTGATGCCCCAGCCTTTCCCTGCAGGAATGACACCTCCAACTATCTCAGCATCTGGTGGTTCCACACATCTCAGTAGTACACAAAAATAAAGGTCACTACAGGACACTAGAATACTCCTTCAGCCAACTAAAATTATGCCAGTTTACATTCAAGGAAATATATTTTCCCCAGTTTAGTCACCTCAATAACCAGACCACTGATTTACACTCTGCCTGCTTGCAAAGAATGGCAATTGAGTGCTTTACATCTGCTCAGAACATATTACACCTGAAAAGTAATTTTACATCTTGAATAGATATTTTAAAAATTTTATTCTTTGTTGTCCTTTAAAAGCCTTTTGTACACACTCAAATATCTCAGAGAACCAACTTGCTATTCTCTGAAAGTCTGATTCTCCTGTGAGCTGCCAGGGTGGTGCATGCAGACTCTTCCAAGCAGGAAGGATTGCTTCTGGGCCTGTCCCATTCCAGATGTTTTAAGATGCACCCAAGATTAAGAGTTAAAATTACTAAAAGTCAGCTAGACAGAGGCATTCATTTTTAAGCAGAATTCAGAACAAACACATTTTCTTAGAATGTCTGTGTAGTTTGAAAAGAATCTTTTTGTTTGGCCAGTGAATGTTAGCAGAGTCAGAGAAATTTTATGCAGGATTAATATAAATTCTTAATATCCATCACTGCTTTTAACAGCTGCTGTAATAACCTTTTCAGTGAAAACACTCAAGTGTCTGACAGTCTTAAGTCTTCCCCACCCATATCCAAGACAAACACTATCAGCTTTTCCTTGGATGATATTTACAGACAGTGACTCAGCTGAAAAATAACTATAGAAAGTCATGAACTAAACAAACACATAAGTCTTATTCAAACTAATAAAACACTGCTGCAGCAGTGCTGTAAGTGGTGGGTGAGACTTGCCTAATTCTTTCAAAGACACAGCTGAATTATTTACCCTCCCTGAACCTCTGGGAGGGCACATAACAGAATTCACAATTCAAGCCCCTCAAAGGGCATTTTGACCTCTTGCCTTGCCCTGACCCATTTCAATGTGGATTTTGCATTTTCTTCTATTCCAGAGTGTAGGAGGTCAAAGGATGGGAATTGCTGAATTTCCTCCTGTGTTCCCAAAGCAACCCAAGGCAGATTTGGGCTGTTCTCTGGCTTGTCAGGGCACAGAAGTTGCCTTATCCAAAGTGCAGGCAAGTCAGTACCTCAAAGTGAGTCCCAGGTGTCTGGACACTTCACAGCAGAATTCTGTATTTCTTTTGGGAAACCAAAGCACTGGAAATTTACAAGGGTTTATGATGCAGATAAAGGGAAGAAAAAAGAAAGATACACTCATACTGTACATTAAATCCAGTCACTAGTGGAGTTTTTTGACATTTCAAAATCCTTTTTCAACTCACTGCTTTAAGCAAAAAAGGAACAATCTGCTCAAAGTCTCTATGGGTTTGCTTCACCAACAATGCAGTGAGTTTTCAGATGACTTCAGTATAAAACTTCTTTACTTCTCTGTATTTCTCTGGAGAAAAAATGTAATACTATTCCATAAAAATATGCCACTTCTATATCCAAAAAGAATGACACAGATGTTTAAGTTCATAGAAAAGTTGATTTTATGTGGCTATCACAATAAAAAGATATATTTATGTTTTTATATATATATATACACAATGCAATACAAAGGTCATGAGAGTCTTTATTGGAATAAGGATGTTGACAGATTTGGTGACAAGGCATAATCAAATTATTCCATTTTTCCAGGATACAGTGGCATGTTTACTCTGACTGCTATAAATGTCAGCCTTGTGAGCTCAAACTGATTTTGTCCCATGATCTTCAATGTCTCAAATAAGGAAATAAGATGCTTACTTAGGGATTAGTCTGTAACAGCCCAAGCCTTCCAGGTACTTTTATCCAGTCCATCCCAGTGTAGCCTCTGCCCAGAGCTCTGAAACAACTCTGACTGGTGCCCACAAAGTAATTCAGTCTAAAACTTGCAGGTAAAAGAATGAATCATCCTCATCAGCAAATGATGTGCTCTGAACCTTTCCTGCTGCTTCTGAAGCAGTTCTCCACTTTCACTATAATTAAGCATCATTATTTCAACATGCTCCCAGAAGTATTCTTTTCTAAGTATGGACAGTGTATTAATTACAAACCCAAATTTTAAAGAGCAGAATGTTTTTATTAAAATTAAGCTCCCATTTAGAAAAGTTTTGATTCAATGACTTTACTGTGAACTTTATCAGGCAATATTTACGTGCAGGTAACAGGAAAACTTGGGAGTTGTAACCAGGTTCTTATAGAGAAATGTTTTCCATTTTAAAACAATGGATAGGGAAACAAGAGTTTTTAAATTATTATGTACAAGCCTGAACTGCAGAGTCAACTTTTCAGCATTGGCACCCTGACCACGATTTGTTTATGTTGGAGCTTAGAGCCAAGGAAAGAATTTTAGCATTTTAGTTACCCAGACACACAATTAATACTTCAGCAGTCTTTCCTTTCTAATTGATCTGTTCACATGACAAATGATGAACATCTCACTTGTCAGTGTCTTAAGCAGTAGTTTCAAGATCTGAAGCGTTTGACAGAGCTGCTGGAACATTTGAAATTTCACTGCCTCACTTTCCTAATTAACACACGAGCTCCAGACAGCCAGGTTGACATTTTACAGCTAGGCAAAGGAAGTTAACTGCAGTTCTGTTAAACACTGAAAGTTTGAAGATCTAATGTCTATTCTTAAAAGGCACTTGGAAATTAAATTCATGCTTTTGCACCAGGACTTGAAACTACAGTTCATTAAACTCACACTTGAGATATATTAAAAAAAACCCTCATCAAAACAATTAAGACCCAGCAGCACACACTTTCCTGGCTCTGAAAGAACACCAAGTTTCTCATCTGCCATTTCTTAAAAAAAGATGTAATTTAACAGCTTACATACTATTACTGCTTTATGATGAATATTGTGGTTGCTAGCACAGAAACCTTTGTTACTTCAAAAATGCTGGAAGAGGAAGGAAAAGCCTCGAGGCACAGTTTGAGAAAATAAAACTCAACAGGTCACAGGCCCACATCAGTATTTTGACTCAAATCAGAATTTTCACAGCAATTTTAATGAGTTGAATTACTCACTTAAGTAAGTATCTAGATTCACTGCATGAAGTCTTTCAGCTGATTACTGACAGTAGATTAAACATTTAAATATTTAAATGCAGTTTATTCAGAGTATTCATCACTTTTCATCATGTTTATTGTGAAATTCTGTCTTAACAGCATTTGTTTACATGACAGTAAGAAGTCTAAAAAGGCCCATATTCATAACGTTTAACAGCTTCTGAAAGGCCAAAAATGACCTTTTCCTTCCCAAATCAGTTATCTCATAGGCTCTGCATCTTAAATGTCAGAATCCCTCAGTGTCTTTGGCCACAGCTGTAGAAATAAAACAACTTTGAAAGCCCATCTGAAAGTCCAACCTCCTCTATCCATAAAAAAAACACACTTTAAAAATGTATTTTTATGACTGCCACAACCTACTGACTTGTAATCACAGAAGGGAATTAAATATCACATGGACAAACTGCAATTTTTGTTGTCTAAATCCAAATCTTTTTGTTTCTACAGTCATATCACATTGGAAAAATATCAAAACTCTGGACAGATAGCTGAGTGACAAAATCTATATTTACAAAAGCACTTCTATTGTTGGAAATTATTGTACTCCCAAAATCTCTAAAAACCTGGGCTTGTGACTAAACTTGTAGTGAAAAAAAAACAATTATATTTGCACAGATTTCAAACGTGTGCTTTTCATAATCACTGGTCCTTTTTCCGTGTGGTCATCAGAAACTATTTGCAGCAACAGGTACCAGATCAGTATTTTCCATATGTACTGCTGAGAACATTTGTGAAGGATCACACTATCACTGACACCTCAAACAACAACTCTTCACAGTTCCCTCTTCTCTATTCTTTTCAGTGCTGCTCTTAAACATATTTTGGGGGGAAAGTTCTTCTTTCCTACAGTGTTTTTACTAACCACAAAAATACACCTGAACAAATCTCACAAAGCTGCATCTATAAATAAAATTCTCTCCCAGAAACAAAGGAACATGAGTAAACATCCACATTACTTCTGCAAGCTGAGGTACTCAGCAGCTCTCATACTTACACTGCCACAGCAACAGACCACATCTTTCCTTTGCCTTCCTTACCCTGAAACAGAGGTCATGTCCACACATAGCAACAAAAAACCACAGCAAGAAAGTCATGCAGTCTGAATAATCCTGAACTCAACTTTCTCTGATGCTCACTGTGCAAAAGCATGATACAGGACTGGTCATCATATCCAACCACCCCTGACAGGGAAGGACTGTGTGCTTCTGTGCTGTGTTATCATCACAAATGACCTCTTTGGTGGTGTTTTTATTCCTTCCTAATTCTAGGGGAGAATGAATCAGAGATCCTCCCAGTGCAGGAAAGGGAAAAGAAGGAAAAAAACTTCCTCCTAAATTTTAGCCTAGTTTATTGAAACTGATGGTGGCCAATAGCACCAAACAAGAAATTGAACTCCAGATTTTCTTCTTACAGCTCAGCAGCAAGAAGTGATGCAACCCTTTAGCACTCAGTATTTCAGGGTGACCTTCAGCACTCTGTTTAATTGCTAACACATTCTATTGCACAGGCAGCCTGCTTATCTAGTATAAAACACCCAAAACAGTCCTTTGTTCTTTTATTAAGTCACAAGGACTTTTGCTTTTCTTGAGGGATAAAAAAAGCCAGTACTTGCCAAACATAGTCTAGTAATACAAAGCAGATGATCCTTTCATTTGCTTGAAATTACAAGTAACTTGTTTTCAATCAGCAATTACACACAATTCCCCAACTCAGTTACATCATCTGGTTTGGTAGTTATCAAATACATCAATCCCAAGGCTGAAATGCTGACACACTCCAGTTTGAAATGGCAACATGATGTAAGCACTCAAAAAACAAACAAAAAAAGTTTGAGAACAGTACTGACAAAGTTTTGTAGATGTTTGCTCCATTATTTAACACCTACCAAACAGGGAGGAAGGTGCATTCCTTTTATTACAGACAACTCAATTTTTAAAGATTTAGTCAGGAAAGAAATTGAGCCTTACCTCTGGTTTACTGAGGCTGGAAGACACAAGAGAACCTGATCCCACATCCAGATCCCACTGTTTTCTCCCACTGTTTTCTGGATCCAGAGCAGCAATTCGTCCATCCAAAGTGCTGATAATTACCAGAGATCTGTAAGTTGGAAACGTTCACAGTCAGAACTACAGCAGGATGGATTTCACTTCTAGCTGCCTTTTATACCCAGTAAAATCCCACTCCAACCCTTAATTAAGCCTCTATATTGTGCAGAAAAGCAATTCAACTGGGTAGCTCTACCCAGAGCAACAACAGGGGAGAGCTGAAGTCTCTGGCTGGATGGCACAAACTCATTTTCCATGTTGTAAGACACTTTCAGAGCTCAGATTCAGCAGAAGGCAGTTGACTTTTCACTCTTGCAAGCAGATGTTACCACTACAATGCTGAATGAGATCATCTCTTTGGAGATATTTATACAAACAGTATGGATCCCACTTACTTCCAGTCCCTGCCAAACTGATCTTTAACAAATTCTTTCAGAATAATCTAAACCCTAAACTATTAACCCAGCCAATCAGGATATAAAATATTAAGTTGCAACTAAATTTTCAATTATTTTGGATGAAACATCAAAACTTCTGGGATATTTCATAAGTCTCTGAATAAAACAAGTCCCTCCAAAAGCACACACAGGGCACTACAACCAACTCCAATGCCTGCAATGAAACTGAGTTTTGCAGTTTAGGCTTTAAGCAGCCTGATGTCTGGGGACACAGGGCCATGGCAGGGTGGCTGCTGATTTCTAGAGCCCCTGAAGCTCCTCAATTTCAGTAAATCTTGCTTCTCACAGAGCTGTACAATTAGAATAAGCATTTCTGGTTGGGCTAGAGCTCCAGCATTAAAATAAACAAACAAACAAAATAAACAACACATCAGAGACAAAGCACTGACAAGGCATTTCTGAAGGGCCTTCTTTTTTTTTTTTTTTT